>CM076577.1:1269449996-1270049996 GCA_034641835.2 Pinus albicaulis
ACAAATAAAGATGTGTAAATAACACAAATCAAGAATTCACCTCGAATTCGCACTAAAGACAACTCCAGTAATTATATGGAATATAAATTAAGATTTTTTTTTTTGTAACCTTGGGAGGACTACATCTTCATGATGTCCAATATATCACCCCAATGAATCTTTGACTTCACATCAAGGAGAGTGTCTTAACAGAGAGGATGACCATCTATCCAAGACCCATAGACAAGATTGAATAAATTTAGTTTGTTATTATTGATATTTGATTTATTGAAGATTTTGCTCAAAATTATAGTTTTATTTGATTAATAATAGTTTTGATCATAAAACTTTTTATTATAAATTATAATTAATTTTAGGAAAGTTGGTAAAGAGTGTTTTAAAGTTGAACTTTATTTTACTAAAAATATGTTCATATAAAATATTGAATTTTTCTATCTTTTAATTGAATGTGTTATGAGTCTCTATTTAGCTAGGGATATAGGTTTAGTTTCATAGTTAAAATTCGACTTTCAATTATTTTGCTATGAAATTTTAGTTAAAATGTTGAATATTTGGATTTTTTAAAATAATGAAACCACTGTGATGATGTCAAAAGTGACGGAATTGTAGGTCTTTTAAGTAGAGAAAATCTTAGGTAGAAAAGGGCTTAATAAAGTTCTATTGAAAATATAGAGAAAAAATCAGAGTGCTAAACACACCTCTATTTAACACATTGTATGGGGTACAAAAGTGAAACATTGTGTGGAGTACAACGGTGAAAAATAAGAAAAAGCTTTCTTGCTTAACAACTCCTCAACAACTCCGCATTATGCACTATTAACAATTTAGTATACTAATATAAGTCATTTTGCTCAACATTTGTCATGGATCGTCGTTTGAACATTGATAGCAATTGTAAAGTGACTTGCATTCTTCCCAATCAAATCGTTGAACAATACCAGGAATTTGTAATATAGATCATATACGTAGGACCTTGTCATGGATCGTCGTTTTAACATTGGTTGCAATTGGAAAGTGACCTGCATTCTTCCCAATCAAATCATATTTAACAATACCATGAATTTGTAATAGAGATCGTATACATAAGACTTTCGAGAAAAATGATAAATCAAATGCTATAGTACATGTTAGAAAGACATTGTAATGATAGACACACACTCTTAATGATGGGCAAAGGTTACAACAAGGTAGAGGTAAGTGAGATTTGGAGTGGGGACTTTTTAAGATGATCTGGGATTGAACACATGCTCAGGAGTCTCATAAGAGTCTCATTAGCTTTGCATTGAGAAGAACCATTTGTTTTGACAATATTATATTTGTCAAAATGTCAAATCCACACCATAGAATTTTACATTTAGATTATTTTGCATTCAAACACTTTTTCCTCTTAAGATGCTCTCTTTAAATGTTTTTCTTATTAAAATGTTCACTTTTCTTATGAATTTAATCAATAACTTTTTTTATTTTCAAAAATTCATTTAATTTTTTTAAAACTATTCATTTAATTTTTTTAAACATTTATATGGTTTAAAAAGACTAAAATGACATGATCCTCTTGCATTGAAAAATATTCCATTTTTATTTATCACTTATCATAAACTAGATCTCAAAACCAAACCTACACCAAATTAATTACCTCACTTCTATCCATTTAGCATTAATAAAAAATAACCCATGACTTCACACATAAACCCTATCAAAACCATGATTCTTGCAACTTCATACCAGCACATATTTCTTTATAACCTAAAATAATAAAAATACTTTACTTTTACATGAGATGTGTTCCTATGGAAGATCTCCTCCTCAAATTTATTCATTATTCTCCATAATAATTATCCAATTTGACTGCTTCGAAAAATAGAAGTACCCAATACACTTCAAAATTAAACTTTAAACTTCCTTCGAAAAAAAAATACACACAACAAACCAACCATGATGAGATGACAGAATTGTACACAAATTTCCCCTTTGTGCCCACTCTCGTACGCATCCTCTCGTAATGGAATATTTTCTTCTTTTCAATAGTTGTGTTTTCTTGATATTTGTTGTTTCAGTCAGTCCAGTCAAAACTGTAGCTTAAATAACACACAAAACAAGAAGATGAGCGTAGCTGATGACGTTGAATAATTTTTCTTGGTGATTGTCCTACCTCTGCTTCCTGCCTCGCCAAATTAAAACAGAAGAAGCTAAGGCTGGGACAAACTGGAGGTGATTTAACACCTTTGGTCTGCCCTTTCCGGCATGACTCCGTTTTTCGTAAATTTTGTCTTTCTCCATTTTTGAGGGCCCACTGATGGTCCGCCACCCTCCGCCACCCTCCTCCCCTCCCATCCTCCGCCACCTCCGACGGGCCTCCTCCCCTCCCGACCTCCGCCACCCTCCTCCCCTCCCATCCTCTGCCACCCGCGACGGGCCTCCTCCCCTCCCGACCTCTGCCACCCTCCTCCCCTCCCATCCTCCGCCACCCTCACCTACCCCTGCATCATTGAATGCAGGTGAAAATTCTATTTGTGAAGCATGGGAGGGATAGTTCCCATTTCATTGCGAATTGGTGAAGCATGCAAGAGGAGAAGGCAGATAACGATTTACCCAACAACATCCGGAGCAAAAAACCTGCATCTTTGTCTTCAAGACCAGGCAAGAACCATTTGTTATCAATCCTCATTGAATTTTTTTGAATTTTTATCATTCTTAGTGCGATGTTTCCAAATCCATAGATAGCTCACTTGGTAACAATGCATCAATTTATGAAAACAATGGGAATCCATTAGGTAATCCAATGTACCTACCTTAGGTCTATATTAAAGGGAATTTGTGTGGTGTTCTGGAATGAAGGGTCCCATTTTCTAACAAATGCTACTTCAACCTGGTCCTCTATTTGCACGACCACACTAAATTCTTTACCTTAAATACTGCAATTATAGATTTTGAAGTTTAATTACCATTTCGATAACTGAGAAACTAATTCAATCACAATTTTGGTTCAATAGTGAAAACTCACGAATCATATAGCAGGTTAAATGGTCACAAAAAATAGAGGCATATAACAGGAAGAAATAAGCAGTTCATGGTATGATATAAAGATGTAACTTCCTTTCAAAATGAGAAACTGAGTCAAGCTTCATGGCCAATGCTTGCCTAAGATTTTATTCTACAGCAACCATTGGCAAGTCTTGCAGGCCATTTATAAAATCAACTGACAAAACCTTTTCCAATGCATACCTTCAAAGCCACCAAATGAATCAAATTTAGATAGTGAAAATCCTATTAAGAAAATCTAGCTTTATTATCCAGGATGAGCTCATTTCTTAGTTTCTACCATAAGGAAAGTATTCCATAATCAATATCAAACATACGGTGTAACAGAGCTTAACACAAAAAATGATTTAGGAAAGTCAAGCTTCCCCAATGCTTTCATTTTTTCTATGAAAACTGGTATCTTATGTGCGATATCTTATCACTTGGTTACTAGACAACTTTGTGTTGGAAATATATGGGCTGTTGATGTTCACAATGATCATCTAAGCATCGACACATCAAACACACACATTAGGCTTTGCAAGTAGAAGAAGGGAATGTGACCTGACGATTTAACACCCCTTATTATTTGTATGAAAGGTGAGTGGGTTTAGAAAGAAAGCCTATGAAATGCAGGCCCTAGAATGCATAAGCACGAGGGGAGTATAAGGCTTCCTTATTCTCTGTTCTTTGATATGAAGTAATGAAGTTGAGGGGGAGGATCAAGGTTGCCTTTGCCTTCAGAAGAAAGGCCTATCATACCAGCAACCCAAAGATCCATATGTATAGACACTGTCAGACTCGCTCTTCCTCCTTGTCCTCCTTTCTATTAAGAAACAGAAATGCACTATTTTCAATCAAGCATGGAAGCAATTGTATAATCTTCAACGTCACATATATGACTCTTCCCTTGAAATTTTGAAATTGAAGACTTGCCTTGCAAGAATAAGAGGCTTGCTTCATAAATTTAAATAATACAATCTTTCATATTTTAAGACGAACATAGATGCTGACTTATTGGTAAATCATGGAGTCAAATTAGCAAAAGGGGCCTTTGTGGTTAATAAAAATAAATATAAACGTTTGATTCTTTAAAGAACTGGAATATCATTATGTCCAAAAGCACAAAGGGAATTTCAAAATATGAAAACAAAGGGAGTAATCGGTTGGCTATGTGAAGGTTCCTCTGAGCTCCCAGACCTCAACATGGAGTACAAGAAGGATTTATCAGCAACAGAACCCAAAAAATAGACTGGTGCCCAATGAAATGTAAATTTTGTTTTGTTAGTAAGTTACTCGAAGCTTTATACTTACAGACCAGTAGATAATTCTGAATTGTATATAGAACATTCCCAATTTTGACTATTATGGCCTGTTTCAGACCCGAACTCTCTGTCTATATGACTCATTCTACTCTTTAATGCACATATGAAGTATTGATGCATGCCTTATGGAGATTTTTAATACAAAAAAATTTAGTTAGGGTTAAAAAAATGCTATCTTCGTTATTGCAGATAACAGTTGCGTTCAAGCCAAAATCTTGTGCAATTTGAGCGTTTGTCTCAAAGTTGCATCTCTCTTCAAATAAATACACTTGGTAAATTGGTAATTATGCAAAGAAAGGAAAACACCCATGTCCCTTGGAATCAATTAGAATAGTAAAGGTGCGAGGATTAACAAGAGAAAATAAAACCATATATACTAAAAGAGCATCATCTTCTACATCTTTCCTTCCATTAGGAACCCCATCAATGAGGCTCACTGCAATCTTTTGACAACCTTATGCCTCTGAGAAATGTCATTAAATCTCCATAAGCTGAGGACATTGTGACAATGCCTTAGGATGCACTCAAGTGCCATTGTCATATTACCTGGTTCCTCGTCTGGACAATTTTCTTCAGGAACAGGGCAAGCCTCAATGTCCCAAACTACAACCCCAGGACCCAGCAGTGCCCTAAATTTTCGGTTCCCTGCCTGTACTGATTCTAGATCCAGTACATTCAGAACTTTATTTCCAACTGATTGTCCTGGTATAAAATATATATTAATTGAAAGCGAGTTAATGGCCATATTGATTTGGAAAAAATATATTTATCCTCAACAGAAGCTCTTGTTTTTGTTCAAAATTAGGGAAAACCATGAATTCCAAGAATGAGGTTGTTTAATCTGACATGTTAATGTCAGCATGTTGTTCTCACCAAAAGGACTACATGCCAAACTTAACCTGATTGGCGCAAGGAATTGGTGAACCCAAGGCCCTATGCAAAACTTGACAAGGGTGAAATAACTGACTTGATAGAAGGGGAAAGTCATATTTGGTGATCATCAAAATTTCTAATGGTGTGGAACTTCTATTGGTGCTTTACAATGTCAGTTAGTGGTTTAGGACAATACAAGGCTTGAAAAAATTATAATCCTTTACAATTAGAACATTGTTGATAATTTTATGATCAACATGGGTGTCATTAATTGACTCATTTGATGATGGATTGGTTCTGAAAGTGTCTGTTAATAGTGATATGTGTGCATGCACAGTTTATCCATCTGTACTTATTTGAAATTGTGTGCATTGTGGAATTGGAAATCTTGTGTAGCAATTTTATGCCCTAGTCATTGATAGTTTTTATTACGTTGAGTTATTGGTTAGATATGGTGCGAAGCTACAAACAATCATACCTGTTGATAGGATATGGAAATAGTATAACAACATGTCATAACCTTTTTCCTGTAGAAAATTCCTTGACACAACTATAGCTCCATATTGTAGGATAACTATTATTTTCATCTTTATGATCTTGGCAAGCCCAATGTCTTACTAGTATGCTTGATCAAGGATAAATGCTCTGGATGTTTGCACATGTAAAATTTGTGAGATATGATGGGGATTCCCACACCATACTCACCCAATTAGAGGTTTTTTCTATGGTTGGTAGTAATGAATTTAGATTCCAATTCAATTATGTAGTTGTCAAAAGTGCATTCATATAACAATTTTGCTCCTCTTGTTTATATTGTTGGAAAGTAGAGGATATCGTGGGGGGTGGGGACAAAGTTGCTCATTGATTCCTCCAAGGCTTCTACACGATACCATCCAGTCGTGTTGACCCCACCAGCCTAAGTATTTCATCTCCCCCTGACTTCAACTACCAATTTGTAGGCTTGATGTCATGTGAAAAAATTTTAATTATCAGTGATCAGCTTGGAACTTGAAGCCTGTCTTATAGCTAACATGGCAATCGGGTATGTGTTCATAGACTGGAAAACCCATGCATTTACTGATAATTTGTCATTATATTTCATCCCCGTCATTTGGTTTCCATCCAAAAATGACAAGGTATAGGTGGATATATTATGTTATATTTGGGTTGAATTTTGGGCCATTTCATCATTCTGTTGAATCCTGTAGCTGCCTGGAACCTGCCTCATCTTCTTATTTTCTTCATATGTAGATCAGGAATTAGAGTTTTCCCCTATACACTCTAACTGTTTTCCTTTCTTGCTTTGGTTTTGGGTCGTCAAAATTGTTTAGAAAGAGCAATTGAGAGTTCAGTGGACAGAATTCGCTTCCCTTCATGGCTTGTACCAGAAACAGGGGGCTGTGAGCTGGTCCAAGCTTGGCACATTTGGTAAATCCGTCTTGTGATTGCTTACATATATGTTAACTATATCATTCTCCTTTCAAAATTGTGGATGATTTTATATGATCTTGCCTCGGAAATTATGTTTTAATTGTAGAAATTTGTTATCAAAAATATCTCAATAAGACATTGAAGGCCTGGCCCAAGTTACCAAAGAAAAATATTGGAATGGTTTTCACAAGTCTACATTCAAGGTGTTGACGCTCTCACAGAACTAACATCCAAATGTTTAGGGTAAAAATTGAATTGCTAATTTTAAAATAATTCAATGTTCAGACCATCCACAAGAAAGTGATTCATGACCTCATCCATATCAGTTTGTGCATGATCGTAAGTGATTCAATGAAGAAAGCTATCATCAGTTGGATCTTAATAATGGTGTAAATATTTTTCAAGAATTTTAGAACTTAAAGTGAATTAGTAAAGTCGTTGCTTCCTTATGAAATGTCTTCAATGGTTGCAAGGTAAGGCTCTAAGGCATTCCATGATCCATGCTAATAACACCACTTGTTACAAGTTCCTAGATTCCAACCTAGCCAATTAATTTTCTTTTTTACTCATGCTTAATCTGCATGCATGCAAGGGCAGGTTCTGCCATTCAAACAAAAAATTCAAAGCTATGATGTGTTAGCTTTTTGGATGGAAAACTATATACAAACAGATAGGATAAAAAAAATCAAATCAATCACCTACTTAGTTTTCTCTTAAATTGTGACAAAAATCAACAGTATGAAATAACAGATTGCAGAACCCGTGTTTTCGCAAGATTTTCACTGAGACCAATGGCACAACAGACAAGCACAGGAGAGGTGATGCAGGTTCAAAAACTATCAAATAGTGGCTTGCTAATTTACCACTTTTGAATGAACCCAACATAACAGAAAATGGTTGCCATTAATCCAGTCTTCGATGTAAAGGGGCAAGTGAGCCTATACATCTACATGTCTAAACAAAATGTCTTTGAGTACCAAGAATAGCAACCAAATATGACATGTGATATTTAATATTTGGACATATAATCAAGCCCTTTTGTATGGTCATAACTAGGTGCACTTACACTCTTATATCTCCAAACTAAATTCTTTTCCTTTTCCTTTTGCTCAGCAATTTATTGTTGAAACAAAAAACACATAGTTTGTTGTTTGAATTTCATCTGGAATGAATTCTACAGTATCCTTGGATATAACAGAAAACAACAGAATTAATTATTAATTTCATCAGGAAGTTTAGAAGTTAGTACCTTTATTCTACCAGCAAGAATGTTGTATATCCCTCGTTCCCTAAATTGTACACTCTGTTGGTGTTGTAATTTTTATATCAAGATGTTTACAATAGATTTTTCTTTGCTGCAATTTATTTGGAGAGGAAAAACAAAAATAAAATTATCCCTGGACATTACTTGTAAATGTTTCATAACATGTTTTCTTATTTTTTGCATATTTTGAATCAAAATGGAAAAGAAATGGAATGCTTTAATAGGCCTTGAGGTGAAAAAACCTAAAGATAAAATGATATTTTCTGGTAAAGATTTGGTTTGGTTTGAAGTATCTAAGACCAACATGAGTTTTGATTGAGTTGCAAAAATTCCTCTACATAGAGTGGATGACTTCATTGAAGGAGAAGAAATGAATCCCGAGGCTCCATGTACCTTTACCCGAAAAAAGGCCAAAACTTTAGGCTTAACCAAAAATCCAAGCTTAAGGGGTAGTGTTACCCTACGATGGGAATTGTAAGTATTTTAGAGATGCCTTCTTTAGATGTTGGTATTAATAGTGATTTATTATTTTTCAGATATTTTGATGTCTTAAAATTTGTTATGTAGTCATGATTGCTCATATGGTCTAGAGGACAATAGAGAAAAATGTACAAGCACACGAAAAAAGAGATTTGTGAAGAAGAGGGGTTGCCAATTCCATTTTATCGTGAAGGTTTTGGCTCAAAGCCCTCAGATAGAAATAATAACATACAACACGTATGATCATGAAGATGGGGAAGGATGGCCCTGTCATGGAAAAAATGACATTTCAGGTGATGCTAGGTCTCTGCATAAGCCAAGGCTTTCAAGGGACATGGTTTCTTATGTTGAAAATTGTTTTTTTCTACAAGTGCCAATTGAATCAATTTGTAAAATGCATATTAAAAAATATATTGACATAGATTATAAGGATCGAGATGGGGATTTTTTCTTATGCAGAAAAGATGTCGTAAACATTTATAATCTTCTTATGAAAGGAAATTATCAACTTCATAAAAAAGATGAAATGAGTGTGAACCTTTGGTATGCAAAAAACCAAATTGATTTCTTCTTTTACCAAAAGATGAATGGTGAAAATGTTCCTTTTATAGCTGGAATACATAAAAAATGGATGTTGGAGAATATGGTTAAGCTATCCCATAATAGCTTAATAGGATTGGATTCAACATTCAACACAAATAAATATGGGGTTAGTATTGTTCCAAGGATTCATTTAGTGAAACAATTTTGATTGTAATCAATCAATATGATTAATGGTTTAAAACTAACTTCAATTTTTTTTTAATATGACAATATCAGTTGTACACACTCATTGCGTTTGACGAGCAACAAAGTGGAGTTTCCGTTGCATGGGTGGTGATGTCACGTAATACATCACATGATATATCACCGTGGTTGGAGCACCTAATGCATAGGTGTTATCAGCTTCATCATGATTGTAAGGTCAATGCCTTCATGGTTGATGATGCATTGGCTAAAATTATTGCTTTGAGGTAAACTCAGTCTTCTTATTTCACATTGCAACTTCTATTCAATCTAAATATTTCTCACTTAAAATGACTTATATATGGTAGGAACATCACCAGGTGTGAAGTAATATTGTGTGTTTGGCATGTAAGGAGGGCATGGCTCAAAAATGTTAATAGGTTAGCCAGTACTACAAAAAAAGGAAAAGAGATGTTCAATGAGCTAGGCCATATCATGAAAAATTGTTTGAACGATGAAGTGACTACTGCAATAAATGTATTTTTCACTAAATTTGCAACTGAGGTGAAGTTTTTGGACTATTTCCACAAGAATTGGGTTGTCGGTGATAATTTTAGTAAGTGCACATACTCTTTCTTGTGTTTATTCTTTTTTTGGTCCATAAAGATAATATATATTTACTAATTGAGTTTTTACATGTAGGGATGTGGGTTAAAGGATGCTGAGAGTTTCCTCATGCAAATCAGGAGACAAATAATGCTGTGGAATCATATCACTCTTATTTCAAGACTTCCTTTCTCTCTGATCGTAGAAATAAATGTGCTCGCAGGATGGATTGACTATTTTATACTCTCCTCACAACCGTTGAACCATGTTATCGATTCAAGAAAATTTTGAAAAAAGAAGGATATTTGAACAACCACAAGAAAGAGCAGCAACTTGAATCATCAATTGAGAGAGCTAGAATAATTCCAGATAGTGATTACAGCCCTCATGAGAGCCTATCTCATGCTTATTGGGTGAGGAGTTAAAGTATAGCTGATGTGCGATATCTTATCACTTGGCATCGCACAAATTTTTTCACCTGTGATTTCCCATGGTCTATCTGTGGCAATGTTTGCAAGCATGCAATAAAGGTGGGTTGGTTGTATTCTGCTACAATGAATTTAGATACTTTAATGGATAATGATCTCATACCCAATACATTCAATGCCCCTCTTGAGATAGATATGAAGGAGTCAAACCTCAATAAAAATGTAAACACAAATATCATGGTTGATAACAATGTAGATCCAAATGTTGAAGAACTTCAGTTGGATAGAGAGGAGTTGTTTGGCTACATAGACCTGTTGAGGAATAGCCCTCCTACTACTTCGAGCAAGAAAAAATAGTTGATAGGTTTGTTTAAAAAAATGTTGGATGATGCCAATGATCTTCATATTATGGACTATGACTTCACCCTTAGTGTGGGTGCTTATGAGTCATCTTTGAAGAGAAAGAAGAGTTTCCTTAGCCCTAAAAAGAAAAAAGAAAAAAAAAGAGAAAAACAAAGTGGCAGCTTGGAAATTGATTTGAATTTCCATGCATCCAATGACGAACCATTTCAGTTTCCACATCTCAACAAGCGAGGTCGTCCTCGTTCCAACAACGCATCCTATATTGACTCGGATAAGTTCCATAAAGTGATGACCTCAACATGTTTAGATTCTTAATTCATGTAGTCAATTTTATGGTGTTTATGTTACTTTACATGCCATTAATTTCTTTGATGAAAATTGCATTGTTATTACAGCTGCAAGAGCTTCTCCTATGGACCATCCTCCACTGGAGTATGCTTTGTTGCTCAACAACTGCCCAATCGGTTATATGCCAGGTTTTTTGCCATATATTCCATATTAATTTTCTCTTAAACGTGTGTATTGGATGTTATACATTTTGTTAATGTAGTGTCTAAATGTTTGTAGGGGTGTGACATCCTTGACATTTGACATGCCTTGAAGGTGTTGAGCCAAATGTATTTTGATTCCCAGTTCGAGAGCTCGGCATGCAATACACATAATGTTGTCAATGGGGATATACCTTGTTTAGAAAATTGTAGCATACCAAGTTTGTAATACTGTATGGTTTCTTTCCCGGATAATATGGATCTTAAAATTTTGTACATTTTTATGGATATTATGGATATTATGGATCTTAAAATACTATATGGTTTCTATCTGAAAAATGTATTTTTATAATTGAATTCATCATCTGGAAAAGGATCCTGATAACTGCAGTTCAAATAACTCATGATATCGACGCTTTCCTTGCAATCCTTCACACATTATTGATGACACCTATTAGAAAAGTTTTATCCAAATCTAGAATGGAAACATAAATCCATCCAACAATATAAACTTGAAAAAATACGCCCAATGGCATTTTGATCCAAGTGGCCTTGGTGAAAGAGGGTTAGCAACCATAGTGGCCTTGGCACTTTCCTTGCAACCTTTATTTTCCCTCATTTTCACTCTTCTTTTCAACTATGTTTAGATCCTGGAACCTGGAATTTCTTGTCCTTGATTTTTTATTCCAATTTTCTATCATCTGAAGAAGAAATGATTTCCTACAATGCCTGGAAGTGGAAAGCTCTTATTGCACTGCCTAGTCTATCACCTATGTGTGAAGATTTGACCCTCTATAACTACATAAACCACAACATAGAAAGGAAGGATCAGACAACTTACAAACAACTAACATATTAGAGTAGTAGTAATGAAGCCCTTTTTCCTCTCCATCAAAATAGGTAATTATTACAACCAGCAACAAAAATAGAAGATAGTACATTTTTTTCCCCATTCCTTGTATAGCTTAAACTGCTTTGAATGTGTCCTTTGGATGTTACCTTTCTTCTCATAAAATATTGATAGCCATGTGGGCAAGCTGCTGAGATGAAGAATTATACCATAGAAAATGAAATTTGGTAAAATAAAAATGATACACTGTTCACTATTTTCAAGGAACCAAGATAAACTAGAACATCATTCCATACTCAAAGGGAAATTCCCACTGCTTTCAAGCAACTAAGATAAAACACAACACCATTCCCTACCCAAATGGAAATTCCCACTTTTTTCAAGCAACTAAGATAAACCAGAACATCGTTCCCCAACAAAAGGGAAAATTTTGGGAAAATTCCTAACATGGCTGGTGTATACCTCTAAAGCCACCATGAGAGTATGGGTGCCTAATACGCATGGGAATTATGTTCTAGCACTACACTGTAATTGGTCAACTCTGAATTCATTTTTTTATTATCTAATGAACAAATTACTTTTCTTTTCTAAATCCAGGTCATCTCTGAAGCACTGTTGCCAAAAGCCAAAAATCATTTAGCACACAATATCCCAGTTTCAACTGTCACTGCTCTTACTAGTTATCAAAATGTAATGCTTATGTTATTCCTGAAATTTTTTATACTATTGGATAAAGTTAATAGCACGCACCTGTCAGAAAAATATGACAAAGAGCAGTGGGGAGTCACTGAAATGTTATGAATGATTGTTTAAGCTAGGGTCAGATGCATTTATCAACTTCAAAGCTGGGTTCCCCATCGTAGACTGCTTACTTCATATTGTTCTTTCTTAGGATAATGTATTCTCTTCATTACTATGATATGTGTGCATGCCTTGATTCTAGTTGTATTCATTAGGTACTTCAAGATTGCAAAACCCCTGTAATGGTTTTCACTATTCATGGATAATCTAAAGGATGTCTTCAAACTGCAATTACCAATATTTAAAATATTTTTTAATGCTATGGAATAGTAGGAATCTATTACCAATTCATAATTTTTATTTTTTTCCAGTTGTTTGGGTTCAAATTCTATTGTCATTGTAACCTTTAGGCTAGTAGCAACAATCCACATGCCATAAACTTATGAGATAACAAGAGCCTATACATCGCACCTAGAAGTATCTACCTTTAACTTTATCACAAAATATTTTCTTACATTATAAATATGAAAGAAAGATGAGATCTTTGCCATTACTAATTCATAAAATAACTTTTTATGATTTGGAATACTGGGAATCCATTACCATTTCATAAAATATGTTTTAATGATATGGAATCAGTAGGAATCAATTTGAATGGATATGGCTTGCTCTTAGCTTTTGTTATCAAGTTAGGCTTCTACCAAATTTATTTGAAAGCAAGTTTCAATAGGTTTCCTGCCTTTATGTAAAGGAATACAAAGGTTACTCTCTACCAGTGGTTGTGAGTCTGTGATTCTTGTATATTGTCAGTAATTGGAATTACCATGCCCACTACTCTGATTTGTTCTGAAATGTTTTGTTATGAAATGTTGGAATCATTTTCTACGTTAGTATCCACTACATTAAGAAACCCTGCAGCAAGGTCCCAACAAGGTAAGAAAAGTTTGTTTCATTGAATTACAGACTCTACATGTAATATTTGGCATTAGTAATCATTGAATGCATAATCCATATTACTCAAATGGAATTACAGAAAGGCTAAATTTTTTATTCCATTTTCATCATTTTCCTATGGATGTACAGTGAAATCATTGCTAAATCATTACTATAAAATTCCAATTGAACACTTTGAATTACACTCTAGAATTTGCTCAGCTTGCATCAACTAATTTCTCAAACTACTCAACCTTTGGTTAGTAGGGGATCTCAAAAAAAAAATAGAGGATGGATTCATCTAAACCTGGATCCACCCTTGGGATTCAAACAGAGGATGGATTCATCTAAACTTGGATCCACTCTTGGGATGAAAAAAAAAACTCTGATTTTTCACTTTCAAATACTACTTATTAAACGTTAGCTATCAAGGAGATCAACTCAGCTCATCACATGACAGAATGTAGAGCACCTCTCCCTCTCAGGGACGATATCATTTTTTCATTTGTTCTTTTTCCTTTTTTATTAATATTAACAAATATTTTAGGAAAATTTGTAACTTTAAAATATTTCTCGAATAACAGATACAATTATTTCATAAATCTCACAAATGGGTAAGTTGTAACATTTCTCTGAAAATATTGAACCAAGAAACAAATTTTTCACTAAATTACTCAAACTAAGAGACAAAATTTTCACCAAATTACTCAAACTATGATCTTTTGATTAGATTTTTTAAAAACCTACATAATTTTGAAACTATGATCTTTCGATTAGATTTTTTAAAAACCTATATGAGTTTGAATTTGAATTCGTTACTGGTGGAAACATCAGATTACAACAGTGTATTTTGGTATAAAGAATATCAAATTGAAACCATGGATTTCACTTATAAAATAGAAACAAAGGTGTTGTTGGATTTCATACCTAAGCTGAGGAAGCTTGGTTGAAGCCAAAAGAAGAAGAAAAGGAGAAAATATGAGAATATGAAGCGCAACAACATTTTATAAAAAAAATATCTTATTGGCCATAATAATGCCTCCTCCACTAATGCCAAACACAGCTCAGAGGCTCTGCATTTATTTATATTTTTTGCAGGAAGAAACTCCCAGACTCCTTTGACCATAAGAATATGAAAGTGTATTTTCTACTATTGGGAAGGGGCTGGTCTGTTAGGAAAGCAATAAAAGAGAAAATAACAACATAGAGACAAGGGGGAGGAGGGTGTGGAGTTTAACAATTTTTTTTCTTTTGCAAAATCACATTGCAATTCCATATATAATTAAGAACATCATGGTAACTAGACAAACCTATTTCAGAATATAAAAATATTGTAGCAGATTTGTGGATACAACGACTCCTGCCACACTAACTTGACGTCCTGAATACAACAAAGCCTTTGTAAAAAAATACTGCTTATTCATTGACCAAAAAATAATCCAGCACATCAGATTTTTGATGGCATTTGTTCATGATTAATACATGACCTTACAGTCCACATATTCCTTTAGATTCTTTGGCTATTGACCGTTGAAATACTTGGCAATCTACTCCAATTTCACTGAAGGCTAAAATAAGTTTAGGAACAATTTTAAGCAACATAAGCTGGAACCTAGCAGAACTAGTACTCTTATTCTCAGACTCTACTGCAACATTAATAGTACTCTTGTTCTCAAACTCTACTGCAACATTTGATGGCAACATACAGTCTTCTGAAAGTGATCCAACTTGAGCCCCTTTCACATACGCATCACATGCACAAAGAATACAATGACCACATTTTTGAAAATTCTCTTTAACAAACATTTCAAAATGCTGCACAAACGAATGTCACTCAATTTAAATTGATTCAGAGGAAAAGGGTTAAAAAAATAATAATTAGAACCTAAAATATGCCCAGATTCTATCTTTGGGGACCTGCGTAGTATGTACAACATTGACTTGCATGATAGGAGAAAGGAGTTTTCTGTGTAGGCTAGAGACTCCTTCTCCCCGTTAGCTGAACCAAACTGTTTGTCATATCCAGGTTCATTAAAGTAAGGATTAGCATTTAGTACCAGTCCTTGAATGGAAATAAGGACTTGTAGAATGTTTGATAATGATGGGTTCCACAATTCATTTCCTCTGTCTGTCCAAATGTTTAAAAGACTCAGAAAAAATTTCCCATTATCAGACAGATTCAGATTCAACCATAACCCACCAGAATGGTAGTGTACTAACTGCAAAATTAAAAACCAATAGAAAGTGAAATGAGACCTCCATATCGAAGTTAAAAACAAAACTATGAGATCTCCATATTGAAGTTAAAACAAATCTTGATCTCAAATTCACTTTAAAATCAAACAGTTCTAATTAAGTGCTTACAGGTGGTACGTCAGGATATTCAGATGGAAAATGAATATCAAAGAAGAAAAGCCCATCCTGATATGGAGTCCCAGCTGCTCCAACAATCACAGCCCTCAGCAAATATAGTAGAAGCATGGGAGGCAGAAAACTATGTAAAGGAGTGTCCTAGCCTCACATAAAAGTGGCAAAAAATTTCTAGAGTGGATTGTTAAGCAAGCTCAGGCTTAAAATTGCAGTCAAGAATAAAAGGATAAAACCTCACGTAGATAGGATTGAATGACCAGAAATTCAAGAACCTTACCAAGTAGCATTAGAAATACTCCAGCGGGTGTAAAACAATATACTCGGCGTGTTAGGTAGGATCCTCCAAAACAAACGCTCTATACAGGTTGGATTCTCTCGTTGACAACTCTCGTGTGTCATGTACAATGTAAAGATTGACCAAGACCTTCTCTGAATAGAACTGCCTCAGGTAAATTTATGCAGAGTAAGTATATAGAAGGAAGCATTAAGTCGGGGATGAAGAAACATAGATAAACCTCACAGTTTTGAGAATGTATTCATTCATTATCTTGCGAGATATTTCTCTTATTTTACTTCAGCTATATACTTAGCCTCACAACTTACTGCTTTAATTTCCCAGACAGGCCTTCTACAGGACTAGGAGCCATGTTGGGATCACAGTTCAATAAGTGGGGGGCATTAACAATCCTCCTCCTTGGTCTCAATTTGTCTGTTTTTGTTTGTTACATTGGCACTTGGTTTCCACAAAGTAATTGCAGCCAAAATATCATAGATTTTGCAAGGAGGAGCCTTATTTTGAGAAATATAGCCTTGAAACAGTGAGTGGTATGTCATCATACTAGAATTGGAGTGGAATAAATATGTTTTAAATTTCACTGTATTCAAAATTTTATTTGAATTCCAAAGTTCCCATGGAGGAATATCAACAAAAATTTCTCATACATAATTGACAAATTTGCAAATAGAGAAAATGATCCTTCATATGCAACTAATCAACCTATGGTAAAAGAAACCTTTACATTTGAGGCCCACACTGCTCCTTTCAATAGTTGTCATGCATCTAACATTGTTGAGGTGAGATTGCATTCATAAATTTATTTTTTGTACTCTGTTGAGTCTCTTCGTACCATTTGTTTCATTATCATTCCTTTCCGATTACATTTGTAATGAATCTATCTATGAAGCGTCTGCTATGCATTATCAATTTAATCCCTACAAACAGAATACTAGCTAACATTTTTTCCAGATCTGACTAAGTGATCATGGACTGGTTTCATAGGTTGAACCCAACCGTCTACTAGTTACATATTATGGAGGAATGCATGAGGGTGCTCCAGATGTGAAGATATGGTTGCAGAATTACATGGTGAGTAACTTTTTAAATTGGTCATCTTTCAACACATACGATGAACATAGAAGGTCATTTTTCAGTCATTGAATCAAGAAACATTGCTGAGTAACAATTGCCTCAAGCTTGAGGCAGACATGCATTCCAGAGTATCAATTTTTGGATTCATGCTAGGCACAATACCTCTAGTTTTTCAATACCCACCAAAATGAAAACTGATATAAATCTTATTTCCTAGGTGACAAGAAGAACTTGTTTCTCATTGTTGAGTAAAGTCTACATATGGTATCATGGTCTGTGCTTGATGTGTATAGCCAATGTATCACAGAGATAGGTTCATATTTTTTTTCCCAGTTGCTTCAAATATATATACATGCAAAATATGATGCACTATGAAAGACCCTGTGGCAACTAGCAAGGGTTCATTACTCAAGGATCTCCCTAAGTAAGCAGTGTAAGAAAATGTAAGAAAATGCCAATGGATTCTTCCCTGAATAAGTGGGTAACCTTGCGACTTGCCTCGTAAGAATTGGGAGAACTCTTGGCAATATATTCAATGTCAGCTCCAATGGGAATCAGCATTTCCCTGTCTCCGCTCCCGCGTGCACACATCGCAGCAGCAACAACAACATTTGAAGTAGCTGCCAACTTCTCCTCGCCCATAAAATAACTAACACCGACACAATCTTGCTCTTCTTCTTTGATTTCGGCCCAAATTCAATCGGGCTATTATCTTTCACTTAAAATTTGTAGACTTTACTCAGAATCCCAAATTTCGGTTTCAATTCCAATTCGAGATTCAAAATGGATGAAGGGGTCCGTTTCAGAAGAAGCTTCACCAATTGGCAATGGAATCGGAACTATCCCAACCTCCTGCGCTTCACAATTTGAATTTCCACCCGCATTCAATGCTTCAGGGATCAGTTTTCGGGGCAGTTGAGGGTGGCGGAGGACGGGAGGGGAGGAGGGTGGCGGAGGATGGGGGGAGGAGGAGGAGGAGGAAGGTGGCGGACCGTTATTGGGCCCTCAAAAATGGAGAAAGACGAAATTGTCAAAAAATAGAGTCGTGCCGGAAAGGGCAGACTAGAGGTGTCAAATCACCTCTGGTTTGTCCCAACTTTAGCTTCTTCCAATTAAAACAAGAAGCCGCCAATGGTATTGTATTTTTAGTTAACAACAATAAAGTAATCTAACACAAATTCATTTGAAATTTCTATATTTTGGGCCCATCCATTTCTAGGAGGAGTCTTTTGTTCGACGAAACAAAGCGTGATGGGACAGCTTGGACTGCCTCTTCTGGCGACTCCCGCAGCTTTCTGAGTAGGAGGTAGACCCCGCACCTCTGCCTCTGCCATCTCTCCTTCCGCTCCGCCAACCCCCACGCTTCAAATTTAAATTCGCCAGCCTTTATCCTATTTCCGCCTAAACAGAAATTTATTACGAGCATCCATAACAATAGCAGAAAATCGGAGTTGCCTATAGGATTTCTTAGCTTGATATCTGCGCACATGCTTTTGTATCCGCAATGCAACAGCCTCCCTCCTCATGCTGCTATAAAGATTTCATGAAAGGTTACCTCTCCATAAGGCTTGAAGATGAATGGCAACATTGCGCAAAGAAATAAATTCTTTCCGAGCGATGTATGAATGAACTTTGCGCTGAATAATTTTTGCTGAATTTCCCTGTACCTCAGATCTTCTAGCATCTAATTCAGCCATTTGTCCTTCTCTGAGGAAAACCTTTTTTTTCCCTATCTTATAACCTTGAAGACCCATTTTGTCTAGCATATTTTTGTTTGCGGTCTTCACATCATAGCTCCCATCCAGCACCCCTGGAGCAAGAATACCAAAACAATCAAGAAATTCATCAAATGTTCGTCTTGTGGGATACACAACACATTTTTATTCTAGAAAATGCCGAGCTTCATTGAATTTTTTGGTTCAACACATGTTATGTAACGAGGCTGTGAGGGTTTGGTTATTTATGAAATTTACAGAGGTGAGATATGTGGTATTATTTGTATCAGTGTGAGGTTGTATTCTTCAGTCCACATTACTAGTCATGTTGCATCTTGACAAACATTCTGGAAGCTACCATGAGACACAATCCCAGGTTCTTATATTTCATCAATACTCTGTGTATTTTCATGGTGACTATAATGTGAGTTGCTCTAGTTGTTTTCACTATGATTCTGTCATGTACTAGCTATACATATAAATTCCTAAGCATGATATAATTTAGTTTAGACTCCTTGAATATTTCATTTGGGATGCATATTGATTTCTATTCATATTCATGTGAGTTGATATTGTAAAATTATACCTACAACAGTGTATAACTAAACTGTTTGAAAAAATCATCACTATAATAAGACCCTAAACTACAACGAGTAATAATAGCAACGTTGAATTTTGTAAGTACTATTTCTAGATGTGATTCCAGGAAGCATTTTGAGTACCTGGAATTAACTCAATGGCTAAATAAATGGGAATGATTTTACAAATGTTAGGAGGTAAATCATGTTTCCTTTGAATATCATAACTTATTTCTTGGAAAACTTCTCAGTGATATTATGTGAGGTATGGGTGAATTCAAATTGATTCAATAGTGTAGAGAAAATGATGCACATCATATTTTAACTCTTTCATTACTGACTGAAACACCATTAAATGATAACAACATTCTTAACTTGAGGCATTGATGAGTCTCTTCTTTTTCTGTTAGAAGATATCTCCAAAGGCATCTATGAAAATGCCAATAACAACATTTCAACTGCAGCAATAGATTAGTATAACATCCTTGACATTGGACACGATAGAGACACATATTTGTGTGTTTTATCATCTTTTGAGAGCCTATCAAGAAATTGAGTTATACAAACCAGTTCAATGTTGATTCCCACAATAAACACAATCATCCCGTAATGAATCGATACCTATTATGACTATTGAAAATTTAAAACAATGTTAGAATCTATTGCAAGACCAAATTTTAGTCCTTTCTTGAACATATAATATTTCCAAATTATGTATTATGATGGTTTCTCCAATAAGGTTGAGTGAAAACTCAAATTATATTTGAAATCAACTAGCCTTCTTAAATTTGTTTAGTTTTCACCATTTTTGTGAAAACACATAGAAACATTCAAAGAACATCTGAGATCAACTATCTTCCAACAACAGGACATCACATACATTTATTTGGAAAATACCATACCTTAAAGCAGGGTGTAATCTTTACTAGTTAGATCATCAATTTCTAATGGATTAACTTCATTAAATTTTATCATATTTTATACTATCAATATACGAAATGAATGTGATCATCTCTCATATTTTCTACCATCAATATATGAAATGATTATGTACATCTCTTTTTGGTGTGTTATAATTACTCCCATAAATTGGTGCATAGTTATATTGAAATCTTACTAAGAAGGAATATTTTTTAAGAATATAAAAACAAAAAGAGTGAAAATGAAGTGTTCCACCCAATACTGGGCTTCCTACTTGATGGTGTTTGATGTCTATGTATGCTTGGGTCCAGTGCCATTTTTTGATGACTCACGGACTTACGTTATTTTTTTATTACTTTGTCTATCAACTTAAGACTTATGGGTGTTTCCGTAATTAACCAGAGCAATTTTAGGCTCTACTAGTGCTTGGGGAGGATACTTTTGTAGCCTGAACTTCCTTTTTAGGTATAAAAGCATTGCAAATATTGCTTTATTGATAGTTAAGGTAAGTTGTTATTAAGATGTATATATGTGTCTGAGAGAATTGCAAATGAATAGTAAATGCAAGCGACTACCTCCATCTCAGCCTAGGTTCAACACATTACCTAGAATTTAAAATTAATCCAAGCAACAAGGAGTAATCATTTTTATCGTGTATCCAGGTTCCAAAGCCCATGAGGCCTTAGTGTACAAGCTTACACTCGTAAATATTTCTTTATTAGTAGTTAAAGGAAGTTGCTGTCAAATTGTATAGGTGTGTGAGAATTGCAAATGAATAGCAAATTCAAGTGACTACCTCCATCATAGCCTAGGTTCAACGCATTTCACGGAATTTAAGATTAATCCAACCAGCAAGGAGGAATCATTTTTACCATGTATACAGGTTCCAAATCCCATGGGGCCTCAGTGTACAAGCTTACATTTATATCGTCTAACAGGAAAATGAACTTGAAAATGAAAAAAACCCAGATTCGCACCATAACAAATAGGTCATAAATGCCACCAGAATTTTAAATTAGTCCAACCAGAAAGGAGGAATCATTTTTACCATGCATCTAGATTCCAAATCCCATGGAGTCTCCTGGCACAAGCTTACACTCCTCTTGGCCGAGGAGAAAATGCACTTGAAAATGCAAAAACCACCAAGAAGGCTCAACGGAGATTGATGTAGAGGATTGGTGGACCTTAGCGCCCAATCCTGGGCAGACTAGAGGCCGCGTTACTTAGTTTAAACAGACCCTTTTCATTTACTGATCTATGAAGGGTATACTAGGCAAGGCCCTAGAGCAGATTTCTATCGGCATGGCCACAACAGTACAAGATTTCTCGGATTACAAAAAAGATTTTCAAAAACTCTAGTTCTAGCAACAGAAACATGATGGGTGTCTCGTAACATATTGAAAACCACCTCCCTTGCATTTTTTCTCTGATAGAACTTCAGGGGTCCAATGCGATGGACTCTGCTTCTAATGATGAAACATATTAGATTATCTAATGTTTCTCTGTGCAGTCTTTTGATTTTTGTTTACAAATATTCGGATAGCTTTTAATTTTCAATGTCTCTCTGTGCAGTCTTTTGATTTTTGTTTACAAATATTCAGATAGCTTTTAATTTTCAATGTCTTGTGATGATGAAACATATTAGACTATCTAATGTTTTTTTGTGTAGTCTTTTGATTTTTGTTCACAAATATGCAGATAGCTTTTAATTTTCGATGTATAGACAGTCATGCCAGTCATGCCAATAGGCAAGTAGATGGTAGGATATGCAAAGACTCTCAGTCATATATAGCATGGATAGAAAGGGTTAAAACTTATTGTTTTTGGATGGCATACCATGATGTTAGGTGATCAACATACTTAGTTTCCTGTGAGCAAATTGAGGCCACCTAACTATCTTTAAAGCTAGTTGTAACTTGTTGTTAATATAATGAAAAAAGAAAACACTACCAAACTTACAAAAAAACAAAAAATAAATAAATAATAACATTTTTTTTATTTTCAAAAACTCACTTTATTTTCTCTAAACACATATAGCTACAAAATAAACACATATAACTTATCAAAACTAAAAATGAATAACGCTTCCCATTAAAACATTCAACCTTTATTACTCGTTTATAAATCTCCAATGTATATGAAATAAATTACCTCTCACTTCTATCTATTTAACATTAATAAAAACTAACCCATAACTAATATTGAAGTTCACAAGAACCCATAAAAACATCGTAAATCCAATGATTCTCATAGCCTCATACCCAGGACATATTGTTTTTCTAATCTAAAATAATAAAAATACTTTACTTTTACATCATATGTGTTCTTATGGAAGATCTCCTCAAATTTATTCATCATTCCCCATACTAATTATCCAATTGATTGCTTCTATTTTAATTAAAATTTAAAATTCTTTGAAAGACACAACACTCAAGCGAACCAACCCTTTGGCGAAATAACAAAGCTGTACACAACTTTTCCTCTGTACCCACCCTGGCACCCTCATGCTTCGGAAACGGACTCTCTTCTTCTTTTCGATAATTGCTTTGCCTGCTATTTGCTGTTACGATCAGTCCACTCAAATCTGCAGCGCAAAAAACACACAAAACAAGAAGATGAGTGTGGGTGATGACGTTGAATACTTTTGCGTGGTGGCTGTGCTGCCTCCTCTTCTTGCGTCATGATATCAAAACAAGAAGCCGCCAACGGTCTTGTATTTGCGGTTTTTCGATAGCGAATCTTCCTCCCAACTTCGCTGGAGTTCACCATTGTTTTTTTCGTGGCCTTAATCTCACGCTGCTGTATTTTAAACCCCAAAACAGGGGGTGGAAGTGGAGGTGGATTCTCCCTCCCCGGCTCCTCGTTTTATATGTATATGAGGACACAAATAAGATAAAAGCCTGTAACTCTGTATGTTCAAGCAGTCGTTTATTTATTTTTCTCAAGCAGAAGTTCAGTGTACGTTTGATCTCTTTCGCTGCAAATAGATAATATGAATTCCCACGTTACTGCAGCAGACTTGGCGTATGACAGGGAGGAGTATTCGGGCGATGGTCACAACCCTAAAAAATCTGATACATCTCAGAGAAAGCCAGCAATTTCCCCAAGGGATTGATCTGCCCCAGCAACAACATATTTCTGTTATAAAAATAGGCAACAGCATGTATCTGTCTGTATATTTGATTTATGGGGTTACTCATGTTATGGTATTGATCGGTTTTGTATTATTGTAGTATTAGGGCTTTATGTTCTGCATGCATGCAGCCCCGATGGGAGAGCGAGTGGAAGTTCAACATAGAAGATGGAGTGGCCATCATCAACAACAGTAACAAGAAGTCGTGTAAAACGGGAGATTCAATGAAAGGCAAAGCAGGAAAAGGAAAGAAGATGTCAAGGGGTATGGGAAGGGTATTTTATCATAGGCCAGCCCGTGTTATTCTTCTCTCTCCTTGAAATATTCAAGTGCCTCCACCATTTTCTTTTTTTCAGAACGGCTAAATCTGAGTTATACGCAGGGATCTGTATTGAACTGGATTGGAGATTTTTTATAGGTGAAGTCCCAAAGGGGCAACCTGAGTTTGGATGTATGTATGGTTTTACCAAATTTTAGTATATTTTTTTCTGTTATTCCGCTTATGGATTGGTCAATCTGAAAGTTATTCAAATGGATTCATTGTTATTCAAGTTAATTCAAATGTTTTGCTTCAGTAAAAGGAATCGAACACTGTTTTATTTTATTAATTTGACTAGAAAGAAATTGAACACTGTTTTATATTAATTTGATTAGATTTGTTGCGTTCATGTTTTTTAACAGAACCCAATATATACTGGTTAGTGTGAAGCAGGTTGATTACTAGTTCTTAAAAGCTAGATCATGACTAATTATGTTAACCACAAATTAAAATGAAATTTAGACCAAGTCACATGGAGTTGAAGCATGTACTTCCTTTTTAAACAACTGGAGTGGTTCACAATAATAAAGTAATTTTCCTGTGGGTGTAGATCACAATGAGGAACACGTTTATATATATACATATATATATATATAGATATATTGGGTTAGTGAGGAGGTTGGTTCAAACTTCACGACAGTGAGAAAGTAATGTAAGATGTGACTTATTTGAAAATGGTGTAATATTATCATTTGATAATATATTTATGTGGATTTTTAATGTAGTATTGTATAATATGATTATAAAAATAAGTTGTTAAATAAATTTAATTTTTGATTATTATTATTAAAAGATAGGTTTAAAGTGAGTTATATTTATTTTTATGTGTAGGATGTAATTTATCATGTATTAATTTTATAGTTTATTATTATTACTATTATATAATTTTAAGGTTATTGTTAAGCTACACATTAAATTGGTGTATGAGACTTTTTTGTTTATGAGACAAGGGACCCACTTCTACTCAGTGATTTAATTGTGAAGTTTACAAAGGCATACATATTCTACTTCTTTCTTTGTCTTTAGTTAGATTTTTTGGAAGTTTTTTTGGTGGGCTTTTTAAGTTTAATTTCTCTACAATATGCTGGATTTTTCGGTCTACAATCCAGTGGATTTTTTATGTGTAACCCTACACAATCACATTAAACCATTGACTTCACATCAAAGGGAGTGCATTAAACCCCATGACACTGTATTCAAGACCCCATGAACAAGATTGAATAAATTTAGTTTGTTATTATTGATATTTAATTTATTGAAGATTTTGTTCAAAATTATAGTTTTATTTGATAAATTATATTTTAATCATAAATATTTTTATTATAAATTATAATTAATTAATTTTAAGAAAGCTGGTAAAGAGTGTCTTAAAGTTGAACTTTATTTTATCTCAACAAAAATATGTCCATATAAAATGTTGAATTTGTCCATCTTTTAATTGACTGTCTTGAAAATGTGTTATTAGTCTCTATCTAGCTAGGGATATAAGTTTAGTTTCATAGTTAAAATTTGACTTTCAATTATTTCGCTAAGATTTTGTAATTTTAATCAAAGTTTAAGTAAAATGTTGAGTATTTATATTTTCTTATAAATTCATAAATAGTTAGGATAATTCCTTTCGTGGAGGAATTTTTATTTTTTGTATTTGTGCCTAAAAGATAACAATTTCAAAATAATAAAAAAACACTAATTTTGTGAGTGACAATTTTGTCCTGTGCTTGAAACCATTGCTTTGCCCAATAATACCAAAAGTGATGGAATTGCAGGTCCTTTCGGTAGGAAAAGAATTAGGTAGGGGAAGGCTGAACAAAGCTCTTCGCCAAGTGTGGAAAAAAGAGAGAGTGCTAAAAAAACCCCCATTTAACACATTGTGTAGAGTGCACAGGTAAAAAGAAAAAAAAATTGTTCCTTAACAACTCTGCACTATGCACGAGTAACAATTTAGTATAATAATCTAAGTCATTTTGTGATCCAGGTGGATATTGGTGGCCACCCGCCTATTCCACTTGGGGCCCCACCATTGTCTCTTTCAGTTTTTTTCATAACTTACTATTTTTAGTAGTTTTTCGGGTCTTGAACTTCCGGAGTCATTTTGAAGCCCCAAACAGAGATAGTATGCCGAAGTTACATCCCTAGGAAGTTGAAACACCAATTTACCCAAACGGGGCCCATAGTTTTGGCGCTTCATCTCCTAGGGTTAGGTTTTTGGACGTTTAGAATTCTCCATTGTTTCTCCATAATAAATAGACCCTCGAGCCTCATTGTAATACAGTTCAGAGGTTTGTGGTCACCACATCTCTTCTCAAAGATTTGCAACCATCACCCTAGCTATTTTATTTCCATCATGTTTGTAAGCATATTTCTGTGATTTGATATTAATGAAATGAAGCCTTATTTCCACTATATTTCTATGTTTATGGTTATTTATGTATTCTGTTCTATTCCTGCATAAATCCGGATCAGTGGTATCAGAGCGATCTTCTTTTTCTCGATCCTTCTTTGTATGTCCCCAACGAGGTTGGGGTATAAGGAGTTAGGGCTTGATCTGGTGGAACCTTTGCAAGATCAGCCTCGCAAACCCTGACAGATGCCCATGGGGGATGAAAAGAAAGATGAGGGAGCAGGAGATCCTATCAAAATATTGCTCGAGGAGGCCCTCGAAAAACAAAGGAACACAATGATGGATAACTTTTCCCATATCCTTCAACGACTTCCCAACGGCAGCGCATCTGCATCTAGCAACCACTCTGGAGGCCCGACTCCCTTTAAGGTACAAGTAAACTTTGACATTCCCATATTTGAGGGTCAAATAGATGCAGATGCCATAGATAGATGGTTGAATCTATTAGAAGGATATTTCTCGGTTCATGATTTTTTCGACCGAGAGAAGATTATTTTTGCACTCCTCAAAGCTACCCCCCATGTCAAGGACTAGTGGGAAACCTACTGTGAGAAAACGGATGAGATAGAACCCTCTCTATTCTCAGCCGTACCCACTTGGAATTCTTTCCGAGATGTCATCAAGGAACAATACTATCCCGTGGGGAGCTATGAGGACAAGTACATACAATGGAAAATGCTGCGGCAACAAAGGGATCAAGATGTGCACGAGCTAATGAATTTGTTCCATACCCTGTGCACAAAGTTGGGTATCAAAGATTCAGAGAAACATTTGGTGCTAAAGTATCGTGATTGTCTGCACAGATACATTCAGGAGGAAATGGAGTTCCTCGACATCTCCTCGCTTGGTACGACATACCGGTATGCTGCCAAGATTGAGAAAAAATTCAAAAAGAAGAAGTGAGACTTTGGATCTGTGAATCAAAAGCAAGGGAAAGGTGCCCCCAAATTGTAAAACAAAGGACAAAGCCAAGGCATGGCAGCCCAAGAGAACCTGCCAAATACAAAAGAAAAGAACAACACCGCAAAGCCAAAGAATGACACAGGAAAGTGGTGTGAGTTCCATAAGAGCTCCACTCACAACACAAGTGAGTGTTGGGCCAAGCAATTGCTAGTGGCTAAGATGAGGGCTTTTGAATCAAATGTATGCTCCGACTCTGAATCAGAACCTGACAAGGTGAATGAAAAATGGAAGCAGATTATTGATGCGGAGCCCAATGCCACCGTTGCCACTACAAAGATCCAAAAGGAGGAACCAGAAAACCCAGAGGAGGCAAAGCGTCTCTTCCACTCCTAGATGTGGGTAAAGGGTTCCCCGCTACGGTTCATTGTCAACAATGGGAGCGAAAGGAACCTCATTTCAGCAGATGTCATGAAGCAGTTGGGCTTTCCAATCACAGCGCACCCATAACCATACACCATCGGGTGGCTTCACCAAGGAAGGGATCTCCGCGTCAACCAGCAATGTCGCCTTCCCTATAGCATCAAGCCATTCAAGGATGAGGTATTGTGTGACATTTCTCCTATTGATGTTTCTGATGTATTATTAGGCCAACCATACTTGTGGAAGCAACATGTTGTGTATGAGTCCCGGCCTCGTGCTGTTATTGTTACTTTGGGAAATCAATTGTACAGGATACTAGAGGTACCATCGCCTCCCACTATCTCTTTGGTTACTGCAAAACAATGCAGTAAGCTCATTTCCCAAACTAGGAAATTTGTTTTCCTGATGAACCGCCCCCAGGGAAATAAGAAGACTGTGGCAGCGACCTCCAGACATGGCTCCTCTGCACGAAAACAACAAATGGGCAAGGTTGTGGAGGAGTACGGGCACATCTTCACCTCACCCATAGGGGTGCCTCTACACTGTCAGGTCAAGCACCCCATTGACCTGACCCCAGGTGCGCCGCTACCCAATGGACCGATCTATAGGCGCTCTGTTCTGGAGAATGATGAAATCAAGAGGAATATTTAGGAGTTGCTGCAGAAAGGTCACATTCGGCCAAGTTCATCACCCTGTGGGAGCCTGATCGTGTTGGTACAGAAGAAGGATGGGACTTGGAGACTCTGTATCGATTATCGGGCTCTGAACAATATCACTATTTGGAATAGGTACCCAATCCCACGGATTGATGACCTTCTGGACCAACTCAAAGGGGAAAAATATCTCAGCAAGATAGACCTGAAGTCTAGGTATCACCAGGTACCAATCAAACCCTATGATGTGTGGAAGACTGCCTTCAAAGCCAAGGATGGCCTTTTTGAATGGATCGTCATGCCTTTTAGATAGACAAATGCTCCCGCAACCTTCATGAGGTTGATGGAAGACATCTTGCATCCATTCACCAAGTCATTTGTAGTGGTATACTTGGATGACATTCTTATCTTCAGCCAGACTTGGGAAGAGCACCTCCACCACATCTGAGAAGTCCTCCAAACTCTGCGGCAACATAAGTTGTGTGCCAATTTGGAGAAGTGCACTTTTGGCATGACCTAGGTTCAATATCTAGGATACATTATTGATGAAAGGGGGGTGCATGTGGATCTAGCCAAGATCCAAGTCATTCGGGATTGGCCAGCCCCAACCATCCTAATAGAGCTTCGCAACTTTCTAGGTCTTGCTAATTTCTACCACAAGTTCGTGTTGGGATTCTCTCATATCACTTGGCCCTTGAGTCAAGTCACCAAGGGAGGAGCGAAAGCAAAATTCTATTGGTCGGAATCTCAACAGAAGGCATTCATAGAATTGAAACATCGCCTCTGTTCTGCCCCAGTGCTCACATTACCAGACTTGCAACAACCATTTGAGATCAAGACAGATGTCTCTGACTATGCTATTGGGGCAGTTCTTACTCAACATGGGCATCTAGTGGCATATCACAGTGAGACATTGTCCGACACAGTTCGAAAGTATCCCACTTATGACAAAGAAATGTATTCCATTGTGCAGGCTTGTCGACAATGGAAGCATTACATTTTGGGGAAGGATAAAATCATCCACACAGACCACTGACCCCTGCAGTTCATACAGACACAAGGGAAGTTGCAAAATGATCGCCATCAGAAGTGGTCCACATATCTGCAACAATTTCATTTGAACATCAAGTACAAAAAGGGTAGCACCAATAATGTTGCAGATTTCCTTAGCCGACCATCGATCGTGGCCATAACCATCGTTCTCAACTCTTGTGGGCATGAGACTTCTGATTGGCCGCTTCTCTACAAGAGTGATCCAGGATTTAGCTACACATACAAGGCACTCTTGGGGGGTTATGCAAGTTCCAAATTTTCACCTCCAAGATGCACTATTATGTCACCTAGGACACCTCTATGTTCCTTCAAGCAAGCATGCCAAGATGATATGGGAAGTACACTACAGTCGAGTTGTTGGGTATTTTGGGGTCGATAAAACAGTGGCAGTACTGCAGAAGTATTTCTATTGGCCTAAACTTCGACAGGATGTTGGGAAGTACATCAGATCCTGCACTGCTTGCGCCATTGCCAAATTGACCATCAAGAAGCAAGGGATCTATACTCTGCTACCTACCCCTAGTCAACCTTGGGAATCCATCTCCATGGATTACATGTCAGACATAAATCCGGATCATTTTGCTCAACATTTGTCATGAAAAACTTTGTTCCTTAACAACTCTAGACTATGCACAAGTAACAATTTAGTATAATAATCTAAGTCATTTTGTTCAACATTTGTCATGGAACTTCATTTGAACTTTGGTTGCAAATAGAAAGTAACCTAAATTCTTCCCAATCAAATCATTAAACAATACCCGCTACATTAATAATAATTAGTTGTTAACTAGTTAAAAGACATTATAATTTTTTATTTTTTAAGGAAAGACTGGAACTATTAATGATTTTGCCGAAATTTTATTTCATTACTGATTAATTATGAATAATAAAATCAGTTATGTAAAAATAACTTCATAAAAAATAAAATTTGATGGTAATTTTTTCTAGTGAGGGGTAGGGGGTTCTATTCATGGGTAAAGGAAGGAGTGAGATTTTCCTGAGCTAGTAGAGACCAGTGGATAAAACTTTGTAAATTCCTAAAGTTTCTAGCATTGACTGGACTTAGAATCCTGAGGTCAAAACAGAAAAGAAAAACCTACTGTCAACCTATGCCTTGTAGTGGAAGCACTGGAAAAGACCTGGACGCCATTGCCGCTCTTGCAAGTTGGGAGGATCATCAACAATAGTGTTATCTTTATACATATAAGTATCTAATTTACCCTTGGTTGAGTGGTGAAGAGGATACCCATTAGGATTTGAGTAATAGCATTCTATAAACTTTTGAATACTGTGTTAGATGTATTTTATTACTCCAAATAGAGTTATACTATTTTCTATTTATAAAAGTAGAGTAGACATGAATGTCACTATGATTTTTCTATGATTATGGAACAGTTATTGTAAACTGTATCAAAATTGGGATAAAATAATTTACTGCGTTGAGTTAAATATGTAACAGAAATCCACCTCTCTGTTGGAATAAAACTATCGATTGTGGGTAATGGAGGAAAACCCAAAATTTTTTGTTCATTCCTTTCTGGCTATACACAGACATATTTTTGGATGGTCTAGTCACCCTGTCCTAAAAGAAAGTAAAAATATACTTGGATACTACAATTATTTCCACAATTATTAGAAGTAGATAACATTTGCTAGAAGAAATTATATATTAAGTAAAGAAAGTAGAAAAGAAATTGTAATTTACAAACATGAATCAATATTTTGTTCAAAGGTCTTTAACTATACAAACTATGTATTATAAAATATGTGGAAAATTATAATTATCTACAGTGGTGTGGAAGGAGCTGTTGTTAACGAGTTCAGGGTAAATCCCCAATCAGGGTAAATCCAAAACTCGATACTCATCGCCCTTCACTTAGTAAAATTCTATACTCGGACTAAAGATAGGTGGTCCGGACACCACAGGGAAATCTAAGGAATCTTTATAGTCAGGTGGTCTGTCCTAGTAATTCTTAACAAAAAAGAATAATTTCTAGAGAGTCGAAAACAAATAAGACAGGAACATTTTATTTCAAAAGAACTAAGCTCACACTAGATAATTGAGCAGATTAATTATAAAGAAATTCTAGATTGGAGGTTTCTGTGGTGTATTTTTTCAGATGTACAACTCAGAATATCCACAGTAGTCATTTTCAGTCTACATTTCGAGTCTAAATCAAGACTCATAATCAGGAAAACCTGCTAAGAAGAGATAAGATCAAGGTTAATAAATAGTGGAGAGAAGGTGAACAGGTGTGTGAGTGAAATAAAGAAAAATTCAACAAGGTGATAAGTTAAATTTCCAAATGACAATAATTAACCATTTTGCAATGCAAAACCATTGTAAGGTAAAATGTCAAAATTAATACACAAAAATGTATACAAAAGAAAACTTTTGAGAGTGAAATCACATTCGGAGGTTAATACCACTCATAGAGGAATGAGTAAAAGGGTATTTCATAAGTAAAGAGTATCCATAAGCTTAAATAAAATAGAATTCCATAAAATTCCTTCGATGCAGAGTATTCATGCAAGAAGCTACTTTAGCTTAAAAACCCAAAATCTCGGGCTGAGGAGAAATCGTTACTGTCAATACTTTAATACAAAATCTGTTCTTAAATACAAGTTTTATATCTTAAATCTCTAGAATAAACTTTCAAATAAAACCTAAAGACTGGCACAGGAAGAAAGATTTCTGATGACTATCCTTCGAGGTACCTGGAGGAAAGAAGAAACACATCAGCCAAAAGCTGAAGGAGACACAACAAACTGTTCAGTAAAAACTTGAACGCCAAAGACACTCGGTCGAGACTACTGACCTGCAAGTAATTCAACGCACAGAAAGGATTCTTATGTAGTAGTGACAATGTTAGATGAATAACCTTAAGACCCGATAATGAGAAAATAAGGAGAATAAGAGCAAGCAAAGGAGTTGTTAACCTGTTTAAGGGATATCTTCATGCTTCCATATCTACAACGGAACCAGAAAGCTAAATAAATTACCAGCAGAAATATAAACCATTCCTACAGTGAAAACAAGGGAGGTTCAAACTTATTAGGAGTGGAAAAGTTTCCTTTTACGTGACTGTGGATGTGAAGTGTGTAAAAACAACGTTGGTAGAAGGCCACAACGGAATGGAGTCAAATTTTGTAATCCTTTTCTACCGAGATCATTCATTATCTTGCAGTTGATTAACCAAATGATGAAACTATCTCCAACCCTTTACGAGATCTGAAAAATTCTTGACCATCTCTGTAGCGGTGATGCCCAGTGCATGGGCCAAAGACTGCCCCCAAGCCATGACCACATACCTCAGATTCGAAGAGAATTTCACTACACAGACAAAGGAAAAATAAAAATGATAAATAGAGTTAGGGTTGGTGAGATTATTCAAGGTGTTTCCCATTGGATCTGTGGCCCATTGATCTAAAAGAAGATTGACGATGTCGGATCTTTTTGGGTACCATTGGAAATCACATAGTTTATCTGCAGGATCCAACAACTGTCGGATGGAGTAATTGCCCAATCCAATCACAATAAATTTCCCTAACCTGCCAGCTTTTCTGCCGACAAAAATGGTGTAAGGTTCATGCATCAGTTAAATCAACATTATAATGGTGGGTAACGTTATAATGAAATCCTTTAAGCTAACTAGAACTTACCGCAAACAACTTTTCAAGTTACGAATATATCATGCTTATCGCTTTCTAATTATGGTTTGGGTCTTATAAGTGGGTTTAGACCTATAAATGAGAATGGGGGGTTCGAAGTTTGATGAAATGTTTGATTAGGGGATATGTATATTGATATGTCTCTCGTTCAAAATATTTAATCTTAGTTTACAGTATTTAACCTTTGTGAGTAAATAAATAAATTAAAAAAAAAAAATTATTTTGTGTGAATATGTTACAAGTGGTATCAGAGCAGTGTTAATACGCTGGGACCCTAAGGGTCAACTAACAATAAAGCTGTGTGTATACTGATGCAAAGAGTCTAGAAGAAATTAGAAGGAAAAATAATGAGAAGGGAAACAACGCAGCCACTACTCCAAGACACCGAGGAACCCCAAGCTCAACCAGTAATGAATCCAAAAATGTGGGTTTAGTTAAGTGTTGATCAACATAGGAAAACCAGTAGACTTCTGGAGGAAAATCAGCACCAAACCAGTTTCCTATTGAACACGGTACAACAACTGCAGGAGGAAATGGTGTGTGTTCGAAGAGATAATGAATGATTACTGCAAGAGCAGGAAAATATATTAAAAAGCCTGCCAGACAAACAAAACCAGGAAGTGGAACATCCTAGTACTGACAGAGGCGTGCAAGAAGAAGATGAGTAGCAAACAAGACACAATACCAATGACAGAGTGGAAAGAAGCCCATCCTAGTGAAGCAAGAACAAAAATTAGAATGAAGTAGAATCTAGCAATGTGTCAGATCAGCAAGAGGTTAAGAAGCAAAAAGTAGAGCTTTAGGGGGGATTTCAAAAAATAAAACCACCAACATTTGATGGTGAAGCTAAGGAAGTGGAGGAATGGTTGATAAACATGAATAAATACTTTCAACTATATTAATACAACAACAACCTGAAGGCCAGATTGGCCATATACCAGCTGAGGGAGAAGGCCACTCTGTGGTGGGAAGAAGTGAATAATGTTCGTAGTATTGAGGAACAAGATGTCACCTGGGAATCGTTCCAGCAATAATTTAAAGATAAGTATTTCATAGAACGATTCTATGATGAAAAAGCTAAATAATTTCATGACTTAAGTTTGGGACAGATGACTATGGATGAATATATCACTAAGCTCACCTCCCTGTTACGATATGTTCCATATCTTCGAGAGGAAAAGGCTAAGGTGCAAAGATTTCTGAGTAGCCTGCCAACACATATGAAGGAACATATTGAATTTGTTAATCCTAGAACCATGGATGAGACCATTTGTAAGGCACGAATGTGCTATCAGTAGTCAAAGGCTAAAGGAGAGGTTGGGAAAAGTTGTCTGCCAAGGAAAGGAAAGAAATGCAACTCTAATTTCAAAGGAGCCAAAAGCAGTAACTTTAAGAATTCTGCCCGAAATTCTGTCGGTAAAAAATTTGGCAGAAATCATCCAGGGACTTGTTGGCCAGCAGAAGAAAAACCTACAGAGGCTTCCAGCAAGCCTGAGAAAAGACAGGTGACCAAGCCACCCTTACAATGTTGGGGGTGTGGTGAGGCACACTACTACAAAAAATGTCCACAACGAACAAGGAATGACAAAGTTGCAAACTTGCACGAGGCTTCTACAGTTGGTGATGTGGCGCGAAATATTCCTCGTATCAGCGCGGCGTTGGAGGATCGACAGTCAGATTATCAACCAATGATGATTGAGTTGGAAGGTAAAGTACTATCTCAATATGTTTCTATTTCGATAGACCCAAGTGCAAGTCTGAGTTATGTTAGTCCCAAGATAGTGGAATTATGTAAATTAAAAGAATAGAAATTTAAAAACTCATGGCTAGTATAACTAGCCACAAGAGAAAAAAAAAAGTGACTGCTAAGATTCCAAACTGTGTATTATAAATTGCAGAACATCAGTTGAATGTGGATTTGAATATACTGCCATTAGGGTCCTATGATGTTTTGTTGGGCATGGATTGGCTAGAGAAGCATTGGACCTTAGTGGACTGCAAGGAAAAGGTTATTTATTACAGAATGAAAGATGGAATACACAAGGAGATAAAGGGAGTCAAGAAGCCATTACAACTACGACCAATTACAACATCCCAAATAAATAAATGTATAAGGAAGGGGTGCCATATTTATGCTATCTGAGTAGGATATGTTGATTCCAAGGAAAAATCACCTATGATGGAAAATATACCTGTGGTGCAAGAGTTTATGGATGTATTTTTAGAAAATATCTCTGGATTGCCACAAAGGAGAGACATTGACTTCACCATAGAGTTAATGACAGGAGCCTTTTGTTGAACCCTTAGTTAAACTGAGCGGGGGGGGGCGGAATCAGTTTAACACATTCATGGACTTTTAAAAATTTTCCATTAACACTTTTTTACACCTTCATTTCATGTTTAACTTAACTTGTCAGAAATTTTAGAATCTGAGCAACAAGAATTAATATAATGTAACAATAGACTTAATATGAGAGCAACAAGTATTAAGCAGATGATATAAACCAGATCAACACATAAACATCATGCACAGAGACACCAGATATAAGTGGAAACCCATAAAGGGAGAAAACCACATCTTATTATTGTTGTGATGCAAAGGCAAGCTCCAACTCCCTCTCACCACTATTTTTCTGTAGGCACCAACCTACACGAGGCTCCTACCTCAATTCTCGTAAGCTACAACTCTGCAAGGAAGCTGAAGCACCAACTCCCTTCAATTTTCTGTAGGCACCAACCTACAGGAGGCTCCAACCTCAGTCAGCTACAACTGACAGCTATCAAGCTACAACTTGATAGGGAAGCTCCAACTTCCTTACTCTTTCAAAAGAGAAACACTTGCTGATTTACCTTGGATACCGGCTCTATTCTGTTCCATCTGCTCTGTTGTTCATCTATTCTCATATCTGCCCTGTATCATCTCTGCATCTTCACGGATTCTCTATCAGCTTCTCCTTCTTCTCTGCTCAGCTCCTCCTTCTTCTCTACTAAGCTCCTCTTTCTTCTCTGCCTCACTGCTTCATTTCTGCATTCTCTTCACTCACTCTCTCTAACCCTTTTTTATGCATATCCAGTTGATATTATTTATAGAGTTCCTCACATGATTGTTTGTATTTCACAAGGAATTTTGAGTGAACATTCATTACTCTTTGGCTTCTATCTTCTCATTCCTTTATCCAATCTCAATTTAAAATTGTAATGATATGTACAAATTTCCATGCTACAGTGGGATTTTTCTTTTCTTTAGGATACTTGCCAATGCATCACAAACAATAAAAAATTTAATTACAACATTTACATTCACATTTTTGGTTACACACTTCAATTTCACTCAGCTTCTTTTCTGGATTTTGGCTTGACTGGATTTTTCTTTTCTACTACTATTGAGTGACTATTCTGTATATCTTGGTTCACTTCTTTGTCTATTCATCTGTTCACTATACTTAATTTCAACTATTCATTCTGTACTTGATATCGAGGATAACCCACAGTCTCGGTTTTCCTTGCTTTAAACCTCAATCTATGTGTAAAGGGTATCCAAGTTTCTTTTACAGAGTCCTCAAGTCTGGCAATCTCTCAGTATTCTCTTATTCTACGCTAGCAATTTTAAACAAACAATTTTGGTTTATTTTAATATCTCAATTCAGAGAATTGAGATCTTAATTCCACATTCCTCCATAAATACAACCCAATAATCCATCTTCACATGATTCTGCTCGTGAAGGTGTCATCTCTATTCTATGGTTCAAACCGTAATAATACCATCTCTTTACATGCGCACTATAATATCTCAATGTATATAATATATGCAATTCGTTCATACAAATAACCCAACATCTGTAAGGATTGACCGCCAAATACATACGATTAACCTTGTCATATAATCCTCGGCAGGTGCACATATTAAATGAAGTCACCCTACCCGCATATAATGCTATATCCCTATATAGTCACAACCTCTCATTAAACCCACAAACCTTAGTTCGGCACCAACAATCAGCAAGTGTATATATGCGTGGGTCCCAGCGCTAACGGCCTACCACATCCAACATCGGACATCACATCGCACGGCTTCTGATGATCCGATGGATATCGCTTGGGCAACTTGCACGGACAATAATGCGCGATGGCGCGTCGTATCTTGGGTAACCTTCGCGCATCTTTAGCAAGTGACCACCGTCTGATGACCCCTTCCTAGATCAACAACGTTCAACAATATCGCTCAGCTTCTTTGGTCGAACGTTAACGTGCGATGGCGCGCTTTGATAGAGGTTTTCGTGGGCCCACATTTGCTATGTTTCGACGTTTCTATGGAATCACTCCCCAACCAGGAAATACCGCTTATCACCGAAAGGTAGTGCGATGAAAACCATAAACCGCCATCACTGTTCATCAGGTCATGGTTCCGCTTCTTCGACACTCCAGGTTCCGCTCACTCTTGACTGTTTGTTCTTGTTTCATGGTTCTGCCTCTTCATACACCATTCCGAATTAACTCTGCCCACTTGTATTTCTTCTGCGCCTCTGTTCTACAACCTCCATCTTCGACTGAAACCCTTCCTCTGTATCGTCTCGACTTCCCTTCTTCCTACTTGCATCCGTGTGACCATTAAAGAGTGCAATCATCGATTCTATTCCAATCTCGTGGAATGAAATTCGACCCCATCACTGTAACCGTAGTGGAACCCCTATGTAATCTTGGTTTCCGGCTTCCTTGCAATTAGAAGATGTTCCAACGCACCTCTATGCATTTCATTTATCTTTACCCTTATGCAAGCAGTGTTGATTCTTAGTCAAAGCTACCTTGTCTCAACGATTACAAATTTCACTGTAAGTGTTCAATTCATCATTCGAACCATATTTCTCTTCTTCCTAGTGCTACTCTGAGTCATATCGATTATTCACAATCCTCAGGTTGGACTTGTTGTGACTTCTGTGTCAAGACTCTGCATTCAATATTCTTAGGTTCCAAATGCATTCACTGCTTGATTCTGCTTCAATACACTACATGTCTTTGCAACCTCACTGCTTCTTTGTTGTTGTTTCAGGTGCTCCTTTGCCATTTAAGCAATGCTCCAACTCATCCCCAAGAATATTAAGTCTTTACCACATGGTTTTAGTCTTCAATCAAATTCTATGCCATACAAACTCAATTAATGAATAATTTCTCAATAATTCATCTACAAACTGTATTAAACCCCTAATTCCTAAATAAACCTCTGTATCACACTCCTTCAGGCCCTTTCAACTCCACTGCTCTGTCTCTAATTCCTCTGTTGCTTCTGCTTCAATTCCTCTATTTCTTCTGCTGCCTCTGCTACCTCTCTGTCTCTTTTTCCTTATGGTTAGTTTAGGTGCTGCTTCTTGTCTTTACCTTTTCCATCAATGCCAACATTTCCAACAGTCTCCCCCTTTGGCATTGATGGCAACACATTAATACTTTCCTTTTAGAAGCCCATTTTTGCTTTTCCTCCCCCTTTGACATCAATGGCAAAGGGTTGTTCATTTCCTAGTTTTCTTTCTGCATTTCCTCTCTCTGAGTTATGTTTAGGCCCTCTTCTACTAACTTTGTACCATGCTGCTCCAGAATAATCTACAAGACTTGTTGAGGGAACACTTTGAGGATTATTGAAATTGAATATACACTGTAAATTGATACAATTCAAACGCATAGACTTCTTTTCACTTGTATAGAGCTAAAAGTGAAGGTAATGACAATTCATAGAACACATTGTACCAACTTTATTTAATTAGAGAAATATGATTGGATCAAAACTAAAATGCTGAGAAGAATTCAAATATACTTCTGTCTCTGTCTGATGTAGTGACCTAATGTATTTATGTTGAGGAATATTGTAGATGGAATATGTCTTCTCCTGCAATGCTCATCTTCAGTACCAAACCTATTCAATTATGATAATGATGCCAATATATCTTTTATTGCTGGGGAACACCTTTCCTACTTGTTGGTGATGATATGAACTAGGATGCTGACAAGGATATTACTTTTAAATATTGAGAGGTTCTTGTTGTTGATGTGAACAAATTAATCACACCAGAGCTTACAGCTTATTGTAAGATTAGGAAATATATTTCAATATAAGAGACCAAATGACTTTTACTGCTTGCACACTGTACTTTCAAAACAAATCCTTCAATGTATTGGTCAGTCTTATTTATCAATCATGCAGTTTTCTTTATGACATGAGGAGGTATGTATGTCAATGATAAATCTCTCTTTAAAGGTGGATTACCAGTAAATCCTTTGTGCTGAAGTAGGATTTAGATGATTTAAAAAAAACTTTTGAGCTTCAGATGGTAATCACAACTAGTCCTTTATTCTTCAGATACTTTGACTGTTCTATCAGAATGAACTTCCACAAAAGCATATTCAATATGTTTAATTGAAAACTTAGCAAACAGACTTCACACAGTTTTGTAACTGATCTTTAAAAAGAGGCCTTGAAGATATACATGTACCAACTTCAAGAAGGCATGAAATTATATATAGAAAAATATATTTCTTCGGTGCTCAATATACTGCTTCAAGTGTAAATAAGATAATGTTGTTTTTTCTATGCTACTAACCTTTTCATGCTGAATGCAAATAACCCTGGGAATTTTACCTTGATGTATTCTTGCCATAGTCCTTTGATCCTGAGGACCTATGCCATACTGTTTCTCCTCCATGATAACACTTTGATATTCTGTTCATAGGCATGCTGCTTGTACCAAGTCCCAAATGATATTAGCTTGATAAAATATGCAGAGATTTCACTTTAGCTTGCACATTTACCCATAATTTAAGACTTCCTTCATAAATTCTTATATTGAGCTTTCCACTGTTCACCTCAACAGTCATTAATATCCTCAATATGATCTTTTCATCATTAATTGTTTTCTTATTCTGTCATTCTGTTCAAAGGAATGTCACTGCATTTTCCTTTATTATGACAGATCCAGAATCATTGCTGCTTTATATTTCTTTATATACCACTTCAACTATTCTGACATGATGATCTTCAGAAGGAAATCTTCAATTTCTATACTATGAATCTTCATGGGCTGATTACTCAGAGATTTGTCACTTATTTGACTTCATTCCTCCAAGGGGACTTTTCATAGATCAATGATGTACTGACATCAAGATAGTAGACTCTTTTCTTACTCAATCTTCTTAATGTGATTCATTGTTAATTCCAGCGCTGTGATGCACAGTGTGATCACCACTTAATGTGTTGATGTCTTCTTAGTTGTTCATGGCTGATGTTCTCTCTACTCCCAAGGCTTTTTGCTACTTCTCTTCTTTCATCAATCTATCAGCTAAATACTCTTCTTCCTCTATAGTTCCTTGTTAGAGGAATTTTCTTTTCCCTTCATGATCTTATAGCTGTTCTCATTCTAAGGTGCTCTTCTTAGACTACTTTCATGGGGTCTATATATGAACTGCTCTCCCCCTGGGATGTTGCTTCATATTTGTCACTGGATGGATTTTTGCTTTGCTTCCTAGAGCAGCTCCCCCTGAGACTATGGAAGATTCGTTATGTTATTAAGATAATAGGCTCCCCCTTTCTCTTTTCCTTCCATACTTTATTGGAGTTCTTCATAATGTCTGCACTTCTCTTAAATTCATAGTTTTGTTTGATTTGATTGGATTTCATCATTTGTCTGGAGTTCTTTAATATATATGGCAGTTTACAGTCTTTTCCTTTGTGACCATGATTGAGGCATACATAACATCTTATTTGACCAAGGTGCATTTGAGCTGATGTATAATATTTTGTTCCTCTTATTGAATACATTTTACAATCAACAATTTTATGTCCAAAATTATCGCATGCATAAAAATAGCCATGGAAATGATTTGTGTACCTGGTGGAAGATTGTCTTTTCCCTTTGCTTGCTTGAGGTGTTCTTCTTGTTTGCTGCATCTTTTGCAGGTTGGCCTGGGTTTGCTTTGTCTTACAACATGTTGCAGTATGTCCTTGTGTGTGGCAGGTAAAACATGTGATATTTTTCATAGGAGGAAAGAACCTCCTTTGACAACTTCCAAATTTATTCACTTCATAATCAAGAGTGTATGAGCCTTTTTCAGCTGCCTGTCTCATCTTTTCATTTTCTATCCTTTCATGTTGCTGCTTGTTTTTGTTTGTTTCTTTGCAACTCATGTTCTTGCTGGCTTCTGCGTCTGTAGGAATTTGCTGAGCCGTTTCACTGTTCTTTACAGCTTTTACAAAAATGATTTTCCTATTATCTTCTATCTAGGACTTACTAGTTTCTCCTACATATCCTAAGCCTGCCTTTATGAGAGGAGATCTTTGAGCATTTAGCATCTTGTCCAATTGTCCAGTGCTTTTCACTAGAGGTGTATTCATTAATAGTTCTCTTTGGAATTTTTTTAAATTTTTTCTCAGGCTCACTATTTCTTCTTCCAATCTTTCACATTCCTGACTTTTCTCTCTCATTTGTTGCAGCAGAGTGTCTTCAACTTTCCTTGCTTCTTCAAGTTGTGTCTTCAGGCCAACAATTTCCTTCTTATCTTCATATGCTTTCTCATCACATATTTGCACCAATGTCTTAAAGTCTTTGTTTTCATTCTTCAATCTTTCTATTTCAGTCAAGGTTGTATCAAGTTTGGTTTTTTCATCAACTGTTATTTCTTCAGGGAACTGACTTCCATTCACACTAGCAGATACTTCATTTGCTGGAACATTTTCCTTTTGACATGAATTTGTCTTCTTCTTAATTCTCTTTTCCTTCTTGACAATGCAGTCCTCTGTGTCTACTCCATGCATGAAATGCAATCTGTCCCAGATTTCTTTTGCAGAGTCTAGATCCATTATCAACTCAAGGTCCTTGTTATGAAGACTGTCATATATCACACATTTTGCCTTGGCATTCCTCTATTATTCTTTCACCGTGGGGGATTTTGTGCAGTAACCATCACATACAAGCTTCCATACTTCAGGTTCATAAGCCAATAATCCTATTTTAACATTATCTCTCCATTCAGGAAAGTTTGTTGTATTTAACACAGGTACATTTTGAAACCCATGATCCAACCAGCTCCTTCACAAGCTATTAAGTTTATGCCCGGGGCAACTGCTCTCATACCAATTGTTGAACCCTTAGTTAAACCTAGAGGGGGGGGTGGGGGGGGTGAATCAGTTTAACACATTCATGGACTTTTAAAACTTTTCCATTAACACTTGTTTACACCTTCATTTCATGTTTAACTTAACTTGTGAGTAATCTTAGAATGTGAGAAGCAAGAATTAATATAATGTAACAGTAGACTTAATATGAGAGTAGAAAGTATTAAGCAGATGATATAAACCAGATCAGCACATAAACATCATGCACAAAGACACCATATATAAGTGGAAACCCATAAAAGGAGAAAACCACATCTTATTATTGCTGTGATGCAAAGGCAAGCTCCAACTCCCTCTCACCACTGATTTTCTATAGGCACCAACCTATAGGAGGCTCCTACCTCAATTCTGCAAGTTACAACTTGGAAGGAAGAACCAAATCCCTTCAATTTTCTGCAGGCACCAACCTACAGGAGGCTCCAACCTCAGTCAGCTACAACTGACAGCTATCAAGCTACAACTTGATTGGGAAGCTCCAACTTCCTTACTCTTTAAAAAGAGAAACACTTGATGATCTACCTTGGATACCAGCTCTATTTTGTTCCATCTGCTCTGCTGTTCATCTATTCTCATATCTGCCCTGTATCATCTCTGCATCTTCACAGATTCTCTATCAACTTCTCCTTCTTCTCTGCTCAGCTCCTCCTTCTTCTCCACTCAGCTCCTCTTTCTTCTCTGCCTCACTGCTTCATTTCTTCATTCTCTTCACTCACTCTCTCTAACCATTTTTTATGCATATCCAGTTGATATTATTTATAGATTTCCTCACATGACTGTTTGTATTTCACAAGCAATTTTGAGTGAACAGTCATGACTCTTTGGCTTTTGTCTTCTCATTCCTTTATCCAATCTCAATTTAAAATTGTAATGATATGTACAAATTTCCATGCTACAGTGGGATTTTTCTTTTCCTTAGGATACTTGCCAATGCATCACAAACAATAAAAAATTTAATTGCAAAATTTACATTCACATTTTCGGTTACACACTTCAATTTCACTCAGCTTCTTTTCTAGATTTTGGCTTGACTAGATTTTTCTTTTCTGCTGCTGTTGAGTGATTGTTCTGTATATCTTGGTTCACTTCTGTGTCTATTCATTTGTTCATTGTACTTAATTTCAACTATTCATTCTGTACTTGATAGCAGGGATAACCCACAGTCCCGGTTTTCCTTGCTTTAAACCTCAATCTGTGTATAAAGTGTATCCAAGTTTCTTTTCTAGAGTCCTCAAGTCAGGAAATCTCTCAACATGCTCTTATTCTACGCTAGCAATTTTAAACAAACAATTCTGGTTTATTTTAATATCTCAATTCAGAGAATTGAGATCTTAATTCCACATTCCTCCATAACTACAACCCAATAGTCCATCTTCACATGATTCTACTGGCGGAGGTGTCATCTCTATTCTATGGTTCAAACCGTAATAATACCATCTCTTTACATGCGCACTGTAATATCTCAATGTCTATAATATATGCAATTTTTTCATACAAATAACCCAAAATCCGTAATAATTGACTGCCAAATACATACGATTATCCTTGTCATATAATCCTTGGCAGGTGCACATATTAAATGAAGTCACCCTACCCGCATATAATGCTATATCCCTATATAGTCATGACCTCTCATTAAACTCGCAAACCTTAGTTCGGCACCAACAATCAGAAAGTGTATATATGCATGGGTCCCAGTGCTAATGGCCTACCACATCCAACGACGGACATCACATCGCATGGCTTCTGATGATCCGATGGATATCTCTCGGGAAAATTGCACGGACAATAACGCACGAGGGCACGCCATACCTTGGGTAACCTTCGTGCATCTATAGCAAGTGACCACCGTCCGATGACCCCTCCCCAGATCAACGACGTTCAACAGTATCGCTCAGCTTCTTTGGTCGAACGTTAACGTGCGATGGCGCGCTTTGATAGCAGTTTTCATGGGTCCACCTTTGCTACTTGTCGATGTTTCTATGGAATCGCTCCCCAACTAGGAAATACCACTTATCACCGAAAGGTGGTGCGATGAAAGCCATAAACCGCCGTCATTGTTCATCAGGTCATGGTTCCGCTTCTTCGACACTCTAGGTTCCACTCACTCTTGACTGTTCGTTCTTGTTTCGTGGTTCCGCCTCTTCATACACCATTCCGACTTAACTCTGCCCACTTGTATTTCTTCTGCGCCTCTATTCTACAACCTCCATCTTCGACTGAAACCCTTCCTCTGTATCGTCTCAACTTCCCTTCTTCCTACTTGCATCGGTGTGACCATTCAAGAGTGCAATCATCGATTCTATTCCAATCTCGTGGAATGAAAGTTGACCCCATCACTGTAACCGTAGTGGAACCCCTATGTAATCCTGGTTTCTGGCTTCCTTGCAATTAGACGATGCTCCAACGCACCTCTACACATTTCATTTATCTTTACCCTTATGCAAGCAGCGTTGATTCTTAGTCAAAGTTACCCTGTCTCAACGATTACAAATTTCATTGTAAGTGTTCAATTCATCATTCTAACCATATTGCTCTTCTTCCTAGTGTTGCTCTGATTCATATCGATTATTTACAATCTTCAGGTTGGACTTGTTGTGACTTCTGATTCAAGAGTCTGTGTTCAATATTCTTAGGTTCCAAATGCATTCACTACTTGATTCTGCTTCAATACACTGCATGTCTCTTCTACCTCACTGCCACCTTGTTGCTATTTCAGGTGCTCCTTTGCCATTTAAGCAATGCTCCAAATCATCCCCAAGCATTTTAAGTCTTTACCATAGGGTTTTAGTCTTCAATCAAAGTCTATTCCATACAAACTCAATTAATGAATAATTTCTCAATAATTCATCTGCAAACTATATTAAACCCCTAATTCCTAAATAAACCTTTGTATTACACTCCTTCAGGCCCTTTCAACTCCACAGATTTGTCTCTAATTCCTCTGTTTCTTCTGCTGCCTCTGCTACCTCTCTGTCTCTTTTGCCTTATGGTTAGTTTAGGTGCTGCTTCTTATCTTTACCTTTGCCATCAATGCCAACATTTCCAACACCTTTATTATGTCAAGATCTCCTTACAGAATGAGTGTTCCAGAATTAACATAATTGAAAATGTAGTTACAGGAACTGCTAGAAAAAGGTTACATTCATCCGAGTGTGTCCCCTTGGGGAGCACCAGTGTTGTTCATAAAGAAGAAGGATGGAACCATGCGAATTTTCATGGATTATAGATAGCTTAACAAGTTAACAGTCAAGAATAAATACCCTTTACCCAAAATTGATGATCCATTTTATCAAGTAAAGGGGGCCACAGTGTTTTCTAAAATCGATTTAAGATCTGGATATCACCAGATTCGAATCAAGGATGAAGACATTTACAAGGCAACATTACGTACCAGGTACGGGCATTATGAATTTGTAGTATTACCTTTCGGGTTAACAAATCCACCAACAACCTTTATGTGGTTGATGCATGGAATATTTCATCCTTTCCTGGATAATTTTGTACTCATATTTATAGATGAAATTTTAATATATCCTAAAAACCAGGAATAACATAAAGAGCATTTGAGGATTGTGTTGGAAATGCTAAGGAAACATCAGTTGTACACTAAGTTCAGTAAATGTGATTTCTTTAAAACAAAAGTCTAATATCTGGGCCATGTCATTTCAGCATAAGGGATTGATGTTGACCCAAAGAAGATTAAGATGATTATGGAAGGGAGAGTACCCCAGGATGTGGCAGACATTCTATCTTTCATGGGATTAGCTGGGTACTATCGAAGATTTATTGAAGGATTTTCCAGAATTGATTTTCCCATTACCTCCTTGCAGAGGAAAGGAAAAGTTTTCAACTGGACTATTGAATGTCAGAGCAGTTTTGAAACGATAACCACTACACCATTGCTAAGGGTAGTTGATCCCAGCAAGGAGTTTGAAGTGTGTATAGATGCAAGTAAAGAAGGTGTTGGGGCAGTTTTATCTCAAGAATGGAAAGTAGTGGCCTATGAGTCTAGAAAGTTAAAGGATCATGAGAAAAGGTATTCAACATATGATTTGGAATTAACAGCAATAGTACATGCACTCTGGGTATGGAGACACTACTTGTTGGGTAAAAAGTTTGTGTTAAAGACAGATCATAGCAGCTTGACTAGTTACTTCAAGCAAGCTGATTTAAACTCTAGACAAGCAAGATGGAACAAATTTCTAAGCGAGTTTGACATGGACATCCAGCACGAATGAGTGCTTGATGGTTTGATTAGGAAGCTGAATTTTGTATATGAGCTTTACTACAATCAGCTTGAAAATAAACTCTTAGATCAAGTAAAAAAAGAAGCACAAAAAAATACGAAATATCATTTCCTTTGGCAACAAATGGAAGAAACCAGAAGGTAAAGAGGTACTTTTGAGTATGGAATAAATGATGATCAGATGTTAAATTTTAGACGTAAGGTATATGTACTGAACCGTATATATCTAAAAGAGTTGATAATGGATGAGTACCATTGCAGTAATTATTCAGGTCACCCGGGATACCAGAAATTGTTAACAACCATCAGAAAGGTATATTTCTGGCCTGGTATGTGCAGAAACATTGTTGATTATTTAAGTAAATTTTTGGAGTGTCAGCAGGTAAAGGTGGAGCATCAACATCCTACAAGATTGTTTATCCTATAGCGATACCTGAATGGAAGTGGGAAGTCATATCCCTGGACTTCATTACAGGCTTGCCGTGAACAAAAAAGAAAAATGACTCCATCATAGTGGTAGTGGAAAGATTGAGTAAAGTTGCACATTTTATACCTATGTATTCTACTTAAAATACTGTATAGATAGCATACATATTTATGAGCGAAATTTTCAGGTTGCATGGCATTCCAAAGATAGTTATTTTAGACAGGGATGCTAAGTTTACCTCAGCATTTTGGAAGACTCTGTTTACAGGTTTGGGGACTCAAATAAACTCTAGTACAACTTATCATCCGTAGACTGATGATCAAACAAAGTGAGTAAACCAATTACTAGAAGACATGTTGCGCATGTATGTGAGGCAGCGGCTGAAAAAGTGGGAGGACTACTTCCATCTTGTTGAATTTTCTTACAACAATGGTTATTAGGAGTCCCTGAAGATGATTCCATTCGAGGCTTTGTATGGAAGGCAATGCTGCAGTCCCATAAATTGGAGTAGCCCCAAAAAAAAATTAATGTTGGGACCCGAGATGCTTGCTGAAATGGAAATAGAAGTAAAAAACATAAGGCAGAATCTGAAGGCTACACAAGATTGACAGAAGATATACGTAGATAAAAAGAGGTCTTATCGGGAATTTTAAGTGGGAGATCATTTGTATGTGAGGATCAAACCCAATAGGAGTACCTTGCGGTGGACCAATTGTGCCAAGTTGGCTCCCAGGTTCTATGGACCCTTCCAAATTTTATAAAGGGTAGGACCTTTGACATATCGACTAGCTTTACCCAGTCACATACGAGTACATAATGTGTTCCATGTGTCCCTGTTGAGGCGTTATGTGCATGATTTGAAGCACGTAATTTATTGGAAAAATATAGAGGTAGGATAGAATTAAAAATCATAACTTATAAGTATGACGTCTTTATGAAAATTTTGACAAGGAATTATTCTGTTTGTAGGTAGAGCTAGACGGCGAGTTCCTGGTCAGGCTGCAACACATACTTGATCGGAGGGAAATTATGCTCCGGAAGCGAGTCATCACCCAAGTCAAAGTGCAATGGAAGCACTTCGGCCCGGATGAGGCTACTTGGGAGGACAAAAAATTTGTGTGAGAGGCTTACCCAGAGCTCTTTTCAGAGCTCGAGTAAACACCGAGGACGGTGTTACTTTGAGGGGGGAAGTTGTGACAGCTGAATTAATAATAGCTAGTTGTTAACTAGTTAAAAGACATTCTAATTATTTTTTTTTAAGGAAAGACTGGAACTATTAATGATTTTGCTGAAAATTTATTTCATTAGTGATTAATTATGAGTAATAAAATCAATTATGTAAAAATAACTTCAGAAAAATAAAAGCTGATGGTAAATGTTTTCCAAGAACTGAAGGTGGTTAAAGATAGTTGGAAATAGTTACCTGCACCTCTAAGGATAAGAGACTGATCCCAGTGAGGGGTAGGGGGTTTTTTTCATGGGTGAAGGAAGGAGTGAGATTTTCCTAAGCTGGTAGAGACCAATGGATAACACTCTGTAAATTCCTAAAGTTTCTGTTATTGACTGGACTTGGAGTCCTGAGGTCAAAACAGAAAAGAAAAATCTACTATCAACCTATACCTTGCAGTGGAAGCACGGGGGAAGAGCTTGACGTCATTGCCTCTCTTGCAGGTTAGGAAGATCATCAGCAATAGTGTTATCTTATATAGATAAGTATCTGATTTAACCTTGGTTGAGTGGTGAAGAGGATACCCGTTAGGATTTGAGTAATAGCACTCTATAAATTTCTGAATACTGTGTTAGATGTATTTTATTACTCAAAATAGAGTTATACTATTTTCTATTTATAAAAGTAGAGCAGACATGAATGTCATTGTGTTATTTTTATATGATTATGAAACAGTTACTGTAAACTGTATCAAAATTGGGATAAAATAGTTTAATGTGTTGAGTTAAATATGTAACAGAAATCCACCTCACTATCAGAATAGAACTGTGGATTCTGGATAATGGAGGAAAACCCAGAATACATCCTTAATTCCTTTCTGGCTATACACGGACAGATTGCTAGATGATCCGGTCACCTTGTCCTAAAATAAATTAAAAATATACTTGGATACTACAATTATTTCCACAGTTATTAGAAGTAGATAAAATTTGCTGGAAGAAATTATATATTAAGTAAAGCAAGTAGAAAAGAAATTGTAATTTACAAACAGGAATCAATATTTTTGTCAAAGGTCTTTAACTATACAAACCATGTATTATAAAATATATGGAAAATTAGAATTACATACGATGGTGTGGAAGGAGCTGTTGTTAACAATTTCAGGGTAAACCCCCAACTTGATACTCATCGCCCTTCACTTACTAAAATTCTATACTCAGACTAAAGATAGGTGGTCTGGACACCACAGGAAATCTAAGCAATTTTTATAGTCAGGTGGTTTGTCCTAGTAATTCTTAATGAAAAAGAATAATTGCTAGAGAGTAGATAATAGATAAGATAGGAACATTTTATTTCAAAAGAACTAAGCTCACACTAGATAATTGAGCAGATTAATTATAAAGAAATTCATGAACATGTGTGTGAGTGAAATAAGGAAAAATTCGATAAGGTGAGAAACTAAATTTCCAAATGACAATAATTAACCATTTTTGCAATGCGGAACCATTGTAAGGTAAACTGTCAAAAGTAATACACAAAATTGTATACAAAAGAAAGCTTCTGAGAGTGAAATCACATTCAGAAGTAATACCACTCATACAGGAATGAGTAAAAGGGTATTTCATAAGGAAAGAGTATCCATAAGCTTAAATAAAACAGAATTCCATAAAAGTCCTTTGATGTAGAGTATTCATGAAACAAGCTACTTTAGCTTAAAAACCCAAAATCTTGGGCTGAGGAGAAATTGTTACTGTCAATAATTTAATACAAAATTTATTCTTAAATACAAGTTCTATATCTTAGATCTCCAAAAATTGTCAAATAAAACCTAAATACTGGCACAAGAAGAAATATTTATGATGACTGTCCTTCGAGGTACCTAGAGGAAAGAACAAACACATCAGCCAAAAGCTGAAGGAGACACAGTGAACCGTCTAGTAAAAACTTAAATGCCAAAGACACTAGGTCGAGACTACTGACCTGAAAGAAATTCAACGTACAAAAAATATTATTATGTGGTAGCGACGATGTTAGATGAATATTCTTAAGACTCGATAATGAGAAAATAAGGAGAATAAGAGCAAGTGAAGGAGCTGTTAACTTGTTTAAGGGGTATCTTCATGATTCTAGATGTACAACGAAACCAGAAAGCTAAATAAATTACCAGCAGAATTATAAACCATGCCTACAGTGAAAACAAGGGAGGTTCAAACTTAATAGGAGTGGAAAAGTTTCCTTTTACCTGACTCTGGATCTGAAGTGCATACAGACAGCACTGGTAGAAGGACACAACAGAATGGAGTCAAATTTTGTAATCCTTTTCTGCCTTGATCATTCATTTCCTTGCAGTTCATTAAACAAATGATGAAACTCTCTCCAGCCCTTTACGAGATCTAGCAAATGCTTGACCATCTATGTAGTGGCAATGCCCAGCACATGGGATGAAGACTAGCTCCAAGCCATGACTACATACCTCAGAGTCGAAGAGAATTTCAATACACAGACAAAAGAAAAATAAAAATGATAAATTGAGTTAGAGTTGGTGATATTATTCAAGGTGTTTCCCGCCGGATCTGTGGGCCATTGATCTAAATGAATATCGAAGGTGCCGGATCTATCTGGGTACCATTGGAAATCACGTAGTTTATCTACAGGATCCCACATCTATTGGATGGAGTAATTTCCCAGTCCAATCGCAATAAATTTCCCTGACTTGCCAGATTTTCTGCCGACGGAAATGGGGTAAGGTTCGTGTATCAGTTAAATCAACATTATAATGGTGGGTACCGTTATAATGAAATCATTCAAGCTAACCAGAACTTACCACAAACAACTTTGCAAGTTACGAATATATCATGCTTATAGCTTTGTAAATATGGTTTGGGTCTTGTAAGTGGGTTTAGACCTATAAATGAGAATAGAGGTTAGAAATTTGATGAAATGTTTGATTAGGGGATATGTATAGTGATATGCCTCTAGTTCAAAAGATTTAATCTTAGTTTACAATATTTAACCTTTATGAGTAAATAAATAAATTTAAAAAAAAAAATTTATTTTGTGTGAATATCTTACAACCATGAATTTGTAATAGAAATCATATACATAAGACTTTAGAGAAAAATTATAAATTAGATGATATAGTACATGTTAGAAAGACAAATTGTAATGATAGACACACGCTCTTAATAATGGGCGAAGTTCACAGCAAGCTAGAGGTAAGTGAGATTTGGAGTCAGGACTTTTTAAGATGATCTGGGATTGAACACAAGCTCGGGAGTGTCATTAGCTTTTGCATTGAGACAAAGTACCATTTGGTTTGATAGTACTATATTTGTCAAAATGTCAAATCAACACCATAAATTTTTACATCAAGATTTTTTTGCATTCAAATGTTTTTCCCTATTAAGATATTTTATTTTTTAAATGTTTTTCTTTATTAAAATGTTTTTCCTTATTAAAATGTTAGCCTTTTTTAATTCAAATGTTTTTTCCTATTAAGATACTTTCATTTTTTAAATGTTTTTCCTTATTAAAATGTTAGCCTTTTTTATAAATTTAAATGATAACTATTTTATATTTTCAAAAATTTATTTAATTTTTATTAAATTATTTATTTAATTTTTTCTAAACATTTATATGGTTTAAGAAGACTAAATGACATAATCCTAGATCACTTTACATAAACCTAATTGATTACCTACACTTCTATCTATTTGTCATTAATAAAAAAATAAGCCTTAACTTCACATGATAAACCTGCATATCAAAACAATGATTCTTGCAACCTCATAGCAGCACATAATTCTTTATAACCTAAAATAATAAAAATACTTTACTTTTACATGATATGTGTTCTTATGGAAGGCCTCCTCCTCAAATTTATTCATTATTCTCCATAGTAAGTATCCGATTTGACTGCTTCTAAAAATATAAGTACCCAATACACTTCAAAATTAAACTTTAACCTTCCTACGAAAAAACAACACACCAAGCAAACCAACAATGATGAGATGACAAACCTGTACACAAATTTCCCCTCTGTACCCCCTCTCTATCCACTCTGGTACACATCAATGGACTATTTTTTTTTTTCAATAATTGTTTTTGGAACAGTTTACTACTCGACGAAATGGAGAAATGCGTCGACTCTTCCTGGCGACTCTTTCGATGATGGGACTTGCGGGCCCCTGTCAGAAAACCTTCATGCCATTGACGTCATCAGCTTCGGCCTTTTCCATTAGGCTACCTCTGGCCCCGTTCACTCGGTGGACCCCCGGTCACTCCGCCGCTTTCCTTTTCCTTCATCGCTGCTTACACTTGCCATTGTACAATCCTTTGAATTTGGAAACCAGCTTAAAGACGAGCTTGAACCCCCAATTTTATATTTTAACCTGGTTTGAAATTTAAAATTGAATTCATATTATAAGTTGATTTGGAATTTGAAATAGTCCATAGGGCCCATATATCACTTATTCAAACAATATATCACTTTGTTTAACATAAAGGTTTTGCATTTGGATGAAATCAAGCAGGACGTTCTAATAGTTTGGGGAGAGAAGGATCCAATCTTCAGGCTAGACTGGGCCTTTCTTCTGCAGAGGTTACCAGCTACAAAATTTTGATTTTTTTAATGCGAATGGAGTCTTAGATATTTTTATAATTTTTTGGTCTTCAAGTGTAAGTTTAATTTTTCGTTTCATGTTTGCAGACATATTGGAGATACGACTAAGCTGGTGGTGACAAAAGAATGCGGGCATGTTCCTCAGTTGGAGGAACCCACCGAGTTGAGCCAGATGCTGCTCAAATTTCTGCTATTAGAGGGATAATTAAATGCAGAGAAGATGAATACCATGAAAATGAATTTTGAAGAGAATTAAATGCCTTTGAAGGATTCCTAGTTGTAATTTTTTGAGTTTGAGTTGTAATCAAAGTGTAAACGAATTAATAAATTTGAGTTGTGTAAATTGGTGTTTTTAAAATGCAAAGGTTTCATATTAGGTTTGAGTTACAGCCACTGTGTGACACATGGCGATGGAATCAACTAATTTGTTAAGGCTTTGGATGAAATAGCGAGAGGCTTAGAAAACCCGGCGGTTCCTCCAGTTTGGAACAGATAAATCCTTCTTCCGTCACCCATGGGTACATGAATATTATGATTTTGGAAAAAAATATTTTGAATCAATGTTACAAGTTCCTGTGGCACAAGAGGAAATGAGATGAAAGCTATTTTATTTTGCTTCAAAGGAAATTATATCTTTAAGAAGCTAGGTAGTAGGGGTGAAGCATCCCAACGGATTCAAACTAATATGTTAGATATGAAGCCATATTCAGACATTGACTTCGCCAATTAACATCTTCACTGACTTTCTAACAAAGAACAATGTTGAACCTAACACCTTGCTCAGCCACCGTGATTGACTATGTAATCTTATGTTTTTCACATGCAAAATTATCTTTTTTTTGTAGCTATAAATTTGTATTTCTGCCTCTGCTTGAGCATGTCAAGGCAAGAAAGCCCTGACCTCCTGTAATAAATCATATTTTTGTTATTTTATTCTCCAATATGTATTTATTTTTCATAATTTCCTACCTCTGTTTACTTTTCTACTCTGTTTTGCTGCTCTGCACACCGAACAACTGGTATCGGAGCCTCCCTCACCACCATTCCTCTCACATTCCCCTTTGCGTCACCCATCTGTTAGCCAATTAGCTCGTAGTAGTTGATGCAGTGTGAGTCTTGTGACTATCTTCGTCACCCATAAGAGAAGGGAGCTCGATAAAAAGATGTGGAGTGAAAGACTTTGTTGAAGAGAAGGTTTGGCAGAAATTTGTGTTTCAGAAGGGGATTTCGAATCTGTTGATTTTGAATTGGCTGCCTTCAAAAACGCTTTATGTGAAACAAGCTAGATATTTGAAACTGGTGGTATGGTCGATGAATGGTTGGACTCGTCTTCTTGTCATAATTTCGTTTTACCTTTTTTAATAAGGACATGGATAGTTTTATTAAAACAAAGAGGAGTGAAATGCATTTTTATATGCTTCATAATTATTGTTAAACATATAAATATATGTTTTGTAATTATGGCAAAGTGTTAAGTGTGGACACTTTAAAGTGAAAAGAAGAAAGGTCACTTTGTTATATTAAATTTTTAAAGATTTTAAGTTTGGTATTTCTTTAAATGTGGAATAATTAAAGTTCTATTATGTAAAAGGAGTTTGATTTTTAGGGTGTGAAATTATTGAAAATGGAGACAACAGTTAATGATATGGAGAAGTTGAGCGGGGCTAATTTTTCCATATGGAAATCAAAAATCACAGATGGAGGATATACTGATTTTAAAATATTAGTATTTTCCAATTGAAGGTGTAACAAAGAAACCCTCATCGATGACAGATGAGGAATGGGATAAGCTATATAGAAAGACGATTGCGGCAATCTGCCAATATCTAGCAAAGAATGTGTATTTCAATGTGTCCGGAGAAAAGATGGCAACATGATTATGGAAGAAGCTCCATGATCTATATGAGAAGAACATGGTATCAAACAAAGTGTTCTTGATGAAGAAGCTTTACAATATCAAGATGAAGGAGGGTGCTTCAGTTGCTGACCACTTGAATGAATTCAATATTATAACTAGTCAACTTGCCTCTGTTAAAATAACTCTAGATGATGAAATTAGAGCTATTTTGTTAATGTTTTCTATGCCGGAAAGCTCGGAAAGTTTAATTGTGGCTATGATTACTTCAGCACTTGCATGGACCCTCAAGTTTGATGATGTCAGTAGCATTTAAATGAATGAGGAGCTACGACGCAAGTCAATTCTGGAAAACTAGGGAGGAGAAGCTCTAGCTCTAGTTGATCGTGGTAGGAGGATTGATCATGGCCGACAAGGGCGATCAAGATCGAGAGGCCGATCAAAATCAAGGAGGGGAAAAATCATCTGCTTTCATTGTGGCAAAGCTGGGCACATGAAGAAAGAATGTCGAGCCTTGAAGAAAGGACAAAAGGATCAAAGACCAGCCAATACAAATTACAAGTCATCAAGCACAAATGAAGGTGAGAGTATTGCTGTAGTCACAGATGGTGATGTGTTATTTAATGTTTCAATAGAGGATGCATGTTTATATACATCTAGCGGTAGCTTTGATTGGATCCTTGAATCTAAGGCATCTCACCATGTAACCCCATGCAAAGATAGTTTTGTTGCATATAATCCTGGTGATTATGGTAGAGTGCATTTGGGGAATAATCATTTTTGCAGTATTGTTGGAGTGGGAGATGTCGAGATCAAGATGAGGAATGGAAAAGATATATTGTTGAAACAGGTCACCAGAAATGCGCATGAGTTTGATCTCTATGGGATGACTGGATGATGAAGGCTACACCACAAGCTTTGGAAAAGGAGGCTGGAAAATTAGCAAAGGAGCATTGGTTGTGGCCAAAGGACCCAAGAGAGGAACACTATATTCATTGAAGGCAATGATAGGAAAATTAGATTTGGTTGTTGTCACAAGAGAAGGAAATTTAGTAGATCTATGGCATAAGTGCTCGGGTCACATGAGCGAGAAGGGTTTAAAAATCCTTGTTGCTAAAAATTTACTACTAGGTTTGAGATCCTACAATCTTGATATTTGTGAGCATTGTATATATGGTAGACAAAGAAGGGTTTCATTTCTTAGAGGTGGTCATGATAGAAAGAAAAATGTGTTAGAATTGATACACTCATATGTGTTTGGACCAGTTAACATCAAGTCATTAGGAGGATCATCATATTTTGTAAAATTTATAGATGATTCATCCAGGAAGGTTTGGGCCTATCCCATGAAAAGTAAAAGTGAAGTGTTTGAAATATTTCAAAAATTCCATGTTTTTGTTGAAAGAGAGACTAAAAATTGCTCAAGTGCCTAAGAACAGATAATGGTGGAAAATATTGCTCAAATGCATTCAAAGAATATTGTAACAGGTTTGGCATAAGGCATGAGAAGACTGTGCCTGGTACACCTCAACAGAATGGCGTTGCAGAACGAATGAATCACACCACTATGGGAAAGATAAGGAGCATGTTGTCCAATTCCAATCTGGACAAGAATTTTTGGGCAAAGGCTGTGAGGGCAGCTTCCTACCTCATAAATAGATCTCCATCTACAACCTTGGACGGAGGCATCCCTGAAGAAGTTTGGATTGGTAAGAATTTGAATTATTCTCATTTGAAAATATTTGGATGTGAAGCATTTGTACATATTCCCAAAGAAAATAGAACTAATCTAGATGATAAATCAATGAAATGCATTTTTTTGGGATATGTGGATGAAGAATTTGGTTATCGTCTATGGGATCCAGTCAAACATAAAATTATAAGAAGCAGGGATGTTATATTTAATGAGTCAGAAATGTTTAAGAGGAATGTAGGTGAGGTGGAAGTCAAGAAAGCGATTTACAAGTTTGAAGAGTAGCATGAAGACATCCCACCAATGCAGGAAAATGGGCAGCAAATTCAAGAGCATGAAGGACAATAAGAGGAAATTGATGAACGCCAAGAAGAAGGATTCTTGCAGGAACCTTTATAGGAGAATCAACTTGATAATTCAACACCACAGTTGGTTCGCATATCTTCTAGGCCTCATAAGCCTTCACAAAGGTATCCTCCTTCAAAATATATTCTATTGATTGATGAAGGTGAGCCTAGTTGTTTTCAAGAGGCTTGTAAAGTTGAGCACAATAAAGAATGGAAGAAAGCAATGGAATAAGAAATGAACTCTTTGCTAGAAAATAAAACTTGGGAGTTGGTAAATCTCCCAAAAGGTAGAAATGCTTTCCAAAACAAATGGTTATATAGAATTAAGCATGAAGGTGATGAAAAGGAGAGGTATAAAGCAAGGTTGGTGGTGAAAGGAATATTTGCCCAAAAGGAAGGTATTGACTTCACTGAAATTTTCTCACCTGTTGTCAAAATGTCATCCATTAGAGGCATTCTTGGTATTGTTGCTTCTTTAGACTTAGAATGTGAACAGTTAGATGTGAAAACTGCTTTCCTTCATGGAGAATTAGAGGAAGAAATTTATATGAAGCAGCCAGAAGGCTTCATAAAAAAAGGCAGAGAAGATTTTGTTTGCAGGTTGAAGAAGAGTCTCTATGGGTTGAAACAGGCACCTCGACAATGGTACAAGAAATTTGATTCATTCATGTTAGAACATGGTTTTCATAGGTTGGAAGCTGACAATTGTCTCTATATCAAGAGGTATGATCCAGGAAAATATCTCATATTATTGTTATATGTGGATGACATGTTGATTGTTGGACATGATAATAATATGATCAATAGGTTGAAGAAGGATTTGGGCAGTGAGTTTGCAATGAAGGATTTGGTTCTAGCACAATATATATTGGGCATGAGGATCATGCGTGATAGGGAAAACAGAAGGTTGTGGTTGTCACAAGAAAAGTATATCAAACAGGTGCTCGAAAGGTTTAATATGAAGGATGCCAAACCAGTTGGTACACCCCTTGCAGGCCACTTCAAGTTGAGTGCTGAGTTATGTCCCAGTGATGACAAAGAGAAGGAAGAAATGAGCAAGATTCCTTATGCTTCAGCAGTTTGCAGCTTGATGTATGCCATGGTATGCACATGACTAGACATTTCATATTCAGTGGGATTTGTGAGCAGATTCCTTACCAATCCAAGAAAACAACATTGGCAAGCAATAAAATGGGTTCTTAGGTATCTTAAGGGTACTAGTCATTATTGCTTATGTTTTGGTCATAATGATATTGTGCTTGAAGGTTTTACAGATGCAGATATGGCTGGAGATATTGACACCAGAGAGTCAACTACAGGTTATTTGTACACATTTGCAGGTGTAGTTGTATCTTGGGTATCAAGGCTATAAAGAATAGTAGCTCTCTCTACAACAGAAGCAGAGTACATAGCTGCAACAAAGGATTGTAAAGAAATGTTGTGGATGCAACGATTCCTAGGAGAGTTATGAATCAAGAAGGACAAGTATGTGTTGTATTGTGATAGTCAGAGTGCCATTCACTTGGCGAAAAATATAGCATTTCACTCAAAAACCAAGAACATTGACTTAAGGTACCATTGGATCTGACATGTGTTGGAGGAAGGGCAGTTATATTTGGAAAAGATCCATACAGATAAGAACCTGGTTGATATGGTCACTAAGATTCTACTAAGAAGTAAGCATGAGTCATGTAGAGGCATGATAGGCATCAGTGTGACTTGATACAAGATTCTTCATTCGGCTTCAAGTGGGAGAATGTTAGATATGAAACCGTATTCAGACACCGACCTCGCTGACCAATGCCGTCATCGACTCTCTAACAAATAATGGCACTGAACCTAACACGTCACCTAGCCACCATGATTGACTATGTAATCCTCTGTTTTTCACATGCATAAGTATCCCTCTTCTGTAGCTATAAATTTGTATTCCTGCCTCTGCCTAAGCATGTCAAGGAAATCAAGGCCTGGCCTCCTGTAATAAATCATCTATGTGTTGTTTTATTCTCCAATCTGTATGTATTTGTCATAATTTCCTGCCTCTGTTTACTTTTCTACTCTGTTGTGCTACTCTGCACACCCAACATAATACAATCAACATGTGGTAATTTAGAGAAAAGGATTTCAATATCCATGGCGACCATGTTTCATTTTTATTAAGGCCTTCTATGAATGCCTTTGAAGGATTCCTAGTTCTTGTTTCTTTGTCTTCGACTTCTATGCAAGTATTTGAATACAATCAATGGTTACATATAGCCTCAACGATGTTTGAACGTGGTGTGGAGCATCGTTGAACATGGGGTAGAAACTGAATCAATGACTTCTTAACATTCATAGCCAAATTAGTTATGTTGGGGTTTAATGCGTTCATGCTCTGTGTGTTAAGGTTGAATGAAGAAACAATTAAGACTTCTCTCTTTAAACCAACTATTTTAAGCGCTTGGTTGGAATGTTTCTTTATTTCTTTTCCATCTTAGTAACTATAGGCATTAAGATCTTTGAAATGTAATTACTCTGGGTGTGTGCAATGTATTAAGGCTCCTAAATGTTTATGATATTTTCAATGAATGATGACATTTAGATTGTTAATTTTTTTTAATAGGTTTAGTTTATGAGGATTTATATAAACACTAAAATAATTATATATATGTTTAACCATCACAATGCAAAAGATAAATTAAAAACACAAATTCTCAACTTAAACTCTCTCTCCCCTTCCATTTATATCTCTATCTCCCTCCATCTCTCCTTCCTTGTCTTTCTATCTCAGCCCCAAACATACACACTCTCTCTCCATATCTTCCTTTTCACTCCTCCATCTCTCTTTAGCTCCACTTTTATATTTGTATGTCTTTCTTCTTCCCTACCTCTCTCCCCTTCGAAATCCATCTCTTTGTCCTCCCTCTCTCGTCCTCTCTATCATGTCATCTCTCTCCCTTTCTCAAATCTGAAGGAGATTGGTAAGTATGTCCTTCCATCTTAAAATACAAATAAAATATTCCCTAAATATAAAATAATATCAGCTATAATAAAAAAGAAAAAAAATATGGTTGTGTGTATTTAATTAGTTGTCCATATGACCTAATTTAATTTCATGTAAAGTAATTAGAAGTATATATATATATATATAAACCTTACACTTTTCAAAAATATTTTAATATGTGATATCAACTTCATATATATAGAAAAAAATATTAAAATTATTTTTTTTAATGTTGTATAGAACAAAAGATCCAATGTGGATTAGAATAAAATATTTGAATATGAATTAATTTTAGGTATACTTAAAAATATATTAATAAAAAAATAAACACTTTAATGTTCGCTTATAAAATGACTCAATGCACATGTTATGTAATCTATATAACTTTCAAAAATATATTTTAAATAATATAAAATTATACATTTCTTTTTGCATTGTAAAATAAATTTGCACCTGAACAAATTTGATCTCTCTGAGATCATGTTAGATCCATGGTTAAGATGGATTTATGTTTGTTTATATTATCTGTGAATTTACATGATATTTACCTTGCAAACGAAGAAATAATCCACATAACCAAGAGGGATAAAGGTGGATAGATACACGGAGTGAGAGGAAGGAAGAGAAAGGGAGGGAGAGGAAGGATGAGAGAGGACTTGAGACACAGGAGGAGAGGGAGGGATAGAGAAAAGGATTTGGAAGGAAAGAGATGGAGGGAAGAAGAATCACATAGAGAGAGAAAAGAGGAAAGAGAGAGAGTGACAAGGGAGACATGGAGAAAGAGTGCATATGTATGGGAGTGAGATAGATAGATAAAGGAGGAAATATTGAGAGAAGAGGGGGAGAGAAGGAGATATAGTGACAAAATTGGAGGGAAGAGAGAGAGATGGAGACAAATACATAGAAAGATATAGATAGATGAGGGGGGTAGACAAAGGGAGGTGGGAGAGAAAGGGAGAGAGAAAGGAAGGGAGCGAAGATGTGAGAGAGAGGAACAAAGAGAACAAGAGAGGTAAGAAGAAAGACACAAAGAGAGAAAGGATGAGAGATAGAGAGGGAGTGATAAGGGAGATGGAGAGAGAGGGAGAGGAAAGCATGAGGGACCCTACACTAGTTGAAAGCTACCTTCAGAGTCAAAACCAGGTGATAGGCGACTTTGATGATGTCTCTAGGTAGATATAAGATGAGTGCATTGTGGCCAACCAGAGAAGATGGAACAACCTCCCTTAGAGCCTCAAGAACATGGAGTACCATACTCCAAGAATACTGAGGGGTGCATTAAAAAGGGCACCATTATACAAGAGGTCCATGCAGGCCAAAAAAATCCAATGGTTGGGACTAAAGCTCATCCCACTTTTGCTGTTGGGGTTGACTGATGAAGAGGACATAGATGCACAAGATAGAGAATGGGAGAATGTAGAAACGAATAATGGCTTTTACCCCCTTGGGGAAACTCCCACACTTCTTCCTCAGGAAATCAGGGGCGCTGTCAGAGCCTTAAAGGATATGCAGAAGGAGGATTAGTTGCTCAGAGGATGAGTAACCATTTAGTAGGGGGGTGATGATGAGATCCATCATTAGACATATTTGGAGGGGTTAATAGTCACCTTTTTGCCTTCTTAGATCTCTTTTTCTTGCATTTTTATTATATTTCGATTTTATGATGCTAGTATAGGTGGTGATTGAGGCTAACATACCCTGAGTGCCTAATATAAGGTTTGTTAGGTCCCTATATTACTAGTATAGTCCCTTATTGTTGTTAGTGTAACCCCCTTATTGTTATTTTTGTACCCTTGTAACCCCCATATTGTTATTATTGTGCCCTTACATTATTATTATTAGGTCGGCTAGGATTACATTGTGGCCCCATGTACTCATATATATAGAAATGAGGTTTTTTCAATTGTATCATCCAATAATTGTTCATTCATGTAATGTATTGGAGGTTTCCCCCTCGAAATGGCTTATTTCGAAGGTGTTGATATCTCTTTTCTTCTATTTTCGCAGCTGGTTTCACAACATTTGGTATCAGAGCTTTGGATTCTAGGGTTTTGCTACACCAAACAGGTCATCCTGGCATTTTCACTATAATTTTTTTTTCTACAAAGTTTCAATCGCTGAAATTTTTCAAGCGCGAAGCTAAAATCCTGAGGAAGATCGTCGCAAAATTTCAGAGCTTGTTTCGCAATATTTTTCAGAGATATGACCTGTGGAAGTTGGGTCTTTTTTAGGCTCCCGAATTTCATCTCAAATATGTGATTGTGGGAAAATCTTCATAACTCTCTCTCTGAGCATCAGATTGGAATTATGTAAAAAGTGGCTGGAAGTACACGGATTTTAGTTTCTTGTCTATCAATTTCAGAGCCTTAGGAGCAAACAGTGACACGTGGAAAGTCGTACAAGTTCGCTCTACTAAACCAGTCCATAATTAGGTCATTGTGGGAGATTGGAGATAAATTTGGCTTGAAGAATCTAAATTAGGTCAGACCTATGGCATTCGAAAGAGGATTCAGAGGGCTGCCTCAGGGCCAAATTTATGATATTGAAGATCCGTAATCACAGATATAATTCAATTTCAATATCAAGCTCCTCAAAAGCAAGAAAAAGGTTTCCAAATTGCATAAGTTTTGTTTGAAGAATCAATTTGAAATGATTCCAATGGAATATTGTAGAATAGATATCAGTATTGGGTTCTAAAATTCCCCCTAAAAAGAATTCAACAACCATTAAGCCTTCAAAAGGATATACTATGGCTGATGGAGATGAAGAAATGCAACATGACATAACAAAATTACAAGGGAAAATGCACCAAATTTCGCTCTCGCAAAGAGCAACAAAAAATGAAATGAATGTTTTGAAGAAAAGCATGGAAGCTAATATGGATGGTTTGAAGAAAGGTATGGAAGCTACAATTGAAGGTTTGAAGGATGGTATGGAAGAAAAAATGGAAGGTTTGAAGGAAGATATGGAAGGTTTGAAGGAAGGTTTGTCAAAGTTGATACAAGAAATGATTCCTAATGGTGAAAAGATAGTAGAAGAAACTCATGATGAGGACAAAACAAATGTTAATCGTGATTTCATAAATTCTAATGTTGGATTGAAGGACCACCATATTCCAAATATGGATATGAGGAAATTTGAACATGGATACTATAGATGGAGCAATATTTTGATCTCAATAATGTGCAAAACACACGAAAGGTACGCATTGCAACTTTACATTTAGAACAAAATACATTTGTATGGCATCAATGGCTTTTCTCCCATAAAAAAATGTCACTTGGTCAATTTTTACAGAGGAAATGATAGCACATTATGAAGATACAAAGAGAAACACCTTCTTTAGCCAATTGATAAATCTCAAACAAAAGGGTTTAGTGGTGGAGCACATTGAGGACTTCCAAAAATTGAATATAAGGGTAATTGATATTCCAGAGGAACACAGGATTGATGTCTTCACAGGGACTTTAAAGGATAACATCCAACATGAAGTTCACGTTTGGGAACATGATTCATTGGAGAAGGCATTCAGGTTGGCAAGAAAAATTGATTGTAAAATTATGGCAACAAGGAAGCCTACCACTCACATCTATAAAGATGGAAGTGTTGCTACTCTTAGACTTCCACAACCTACAAGGTTGACACCACAACAATTGGAAGAAAAAAAAGCAAAAGGGCTTTGCTACAGTTGTAATAGCAAATACACTTAAGGTCATGAGTGCGCTGATAAGAAATTATTTTACATAGATTGTGAAGAGGAGGAAGAAAATGAAGAAGAAACTTCAAAAGTAGAGGATATACACCAGGAAGAAACCCTAGAAGAAGAAGAAATGAGTCCGACCATATCATGTAATGCATTGGCAGGAATTACCACTCCTAAAACTCTCAAGATATAAGGACATATCAAGAAGAAAAAGGTAATAGTGTTGATTGATTCGGGTAGTACCCATAATTTTATTCACTGTAAGGTAGCCAAGGAATTGAATTGTTTCCTATACCCAACACCAAAATGTCAAGTGATGGTTGCAAATGGAGGAACTATAAATTTCTCTGGAAAATGCCATAATATCAAGCTAGTCATGGGGGAATATGTATTGAATAGTCCAATTCTTTCCATCCCAATGGGAGGTGCTGATGTTGTACTAGGAGTAAAATGGTTACAATATTTGGGGACGATAGATTTTAATTTTCAAGAACTTTTCTTGAATTATTTTTTCGGAAGGAAAGGAAATCGAATTACGGGGTATCGTAGGGAAGCCAGAAAATGTAATAAGCTCTAATGTCATGACAAAGCTTCTGAAGAAAGAACAACGGGGCGTAATTGCACAATTATGCTCACTAGAAGTTCCAACATCAAAATCATCTATTTCTCCCTAACACTTACCTCTTATTCCGTCGATGCGATAAATCCGCCACGTCACTCGTTGCACTTCACACTTCGCTAAACTTACCACATGGCAGCTCGCAACCTGCAACTTTTACCGCATCACAAATCACACTTTGCATCATTTAGCTGTTCGCATAACACTTACCATTTATTCTGTCGATGCGATAACTCCGCCACGTCACACGTCACAAATTGTACTTCGCACATTTTAGTTCGTTTCGTTAACCTTTACTGCTATCCCTTTAAACTTGCGAAGTTGAGATTGCGACATTGCACATCGAAAATTTTGTCCTCCATTGCACTCCCCCATTGCATTTTTTAGTTCTATCCACTCCAGAGTCATTTCTCATGCTATCATAAATGTTTATAAGGTTTTAACCCCCTCTTTCCGCTTCCAAACCTTGTTTCATGTGTTAAACCCCCCATTAGCCTATTTTAGCCCTTTTCTTCTCTCCAAGCTGAAATTAACTGTTTTTAATTAGAATTAAGTCATGGATAGCCTAGTTGCATGGATAGAAGCATGGTAGATAGATCATAGGATAAGTAGAGTGCATTTAGCTGTTTGGCCAAGTTAAGTGTGCTTTAGGATTAGTTTTATTTATACTATTTGTTTTCTACAAATTAAATTAGTGTCCTTCCTATCATTTATTTTCAGAAATTTATTTTAGTTCTTACGGTCATTTCCTTCTTTCACATTAAATTAGTTCCATTTCTATCATTTCCTTTTTGCAATTTAGTATAGTTTCATTGAGGTATGACAGACTTCACTGAGAACCCCTAGAAGTAGCACCCTTTTGTAAAGAAGAAGAGGATGACATGAACATAATGCATCTGCTATGTATATAGCACTATCACCTCAAATTTTGTATGAACCCTAGGTTGATAAAGTAAAGTAGGGAAGCCCTTGGGAGTCGTAGCACTCTTGGTGCAATACCAGGGCTCACCACTTTTTGGCACCATTGCCGGGGAGGTGTCTAGTAGATGTTTTGATTTTGTTTTTAGAATTATTTTCTTCTTTCCTTTCTTTTCATGTAATTTCATAAATATTGAAAAAAAATACAAAAAGATCTGATTTTCATGCCTCGTAGGACTAGGAATACCCAAAGGGAAATCTTAACTAAAACCCCCACATCACCTCCTAACCACCCTTCACTCTTATTCAGTGGCAGTTAGATTGAATTCCCTATAGGAGAGCCTTCTTAATATTTTGAGGATCCTATTTGGGAAGAATAAGAAGACCTTGTTTCAACTGAGGGACCTATTTCACCTATCTTAACCATAGTTGGGACCCAGAGAGACTTTCCCATAAGAGAGGCAGATGGGGAAACTAAGATGAAAAAAATTAGCCCCTCATCTCTTCCACACTTCCATGGAATTACCTCTGAGGACCCTGATGCATTCATGTTTGAATTTTTTGTTGTTTGTAGGAATTATGACCACACCTCTAATTATTAGAAGTTGGAGCTATTCCCATCCACCCTTAAGGATGCAACCTTGCGCCAGTTCATTGGTGTGCCTGGGGATAACATCACTACCTGGGCACAGATGGAAGAGACCTTTAGCAGCAAGTACAAAGAATACTGTAGGTCTAAGGAAACTAAGGATGAGATATTTAGGATGACTCTAGGGCCTGAATCCCTAGAGGATTAGGAAGAGAGGTTTCAATTGAACTATAAGAGAGCCAAATGTACTCTTGATCCTAACTCACTTAAACTTGTACTTCTTCAAGGGATCAGTGAAGAGATGATAGAAACCTTGAATATGTTATCAGGAGGAGATATCTACCAACAACCCTATGAAACAATAAAAAATGTCTTCTGGAACCATTCTAGGGTATTCAGGAAGAAGGGCAGAGCTAGCCAAAGTACATCCAATACCCCTTCCTCTTCCACCTTCATAAAAAATGAGATTGGAAACATGCTAGAGGACTTTAAGAGTGACATTTTGCACACATTTTCTTTGAAAATGGACACAATGCAGGTCAAAAGGAAGCAAGAGGAAGCAGAGAGAGCCCTAGCCATATTTTGTCCTAGATGTACCAAGAAGCACCCAAGAAATGAATGTCCACTTAGTTTGTGAAGAGAATCAAGCCACAGACAAGTGTCCCTCCTTACTTGGACTTAAATTTGTATATCAAGGTGGGGAAACAATGCCAGAGAAACTTTGTTTCATGAACCAGAGAAGGCCTCAAGGCCCTAGGCCATATCAACAAGGTATGCAAGGTGCACCTTACTCTTACTATTACAACAATCAGAGTGCACCCATGCAACCTTGGTACACCCCCACTCCTCCATCCTAGTCTACACCTCCTACTTGGCCTTCCAACCCTTCATATCATCCTCAACTAGTAAACCAATCATTTCAGTAGTATGTTCCATAACAACCTCAGTGGGGCAATCCCCTAAGGATGGAGACCTCAAAAAAATCAACTACCTACTCTAATGCCTCCACCCCAACCTTAACCTCAGCTTACTCATGATGCTCCACCTAGGCTACCTATACCTGAACAGCCCAATCCGAACCTGAATAATAGACAGGCACATCAGGCTCCTAGTGGAGAAACATCCCATCCAGCTTATATTGTGGAGATATAGGAGGTTAATCTAAGTTCGGGAAGAGTAATCCCAGACAACCATCCCCCATCTCCACTTGTAGAGGTTGAGGAGGAAAATGAAGAAGATAACACTCAGATCCAACAACCTCCTTTTCTCGAGCGCTTGATCCACCCTAGTCAGCACACCCTAGAGGAGACTGAACTCCTAGGAGAATTGGAAAATTTGTGTGTAAAGATACCACGTATCCAGGCCATTAAGGATGTCCCAATCTACAGTAGGCTCATCAAACAAAAGCGCTTCAAGAAGCCTGGGAGAAGGACGAGAGATACCCCCACCATCAATGTGGTAGGACAACTATATGACCTGATGCTGGGGAAGGTGATATTTCCAAAATACCTAGACCCTGGTAGTCCAATTGTTGATGTGCATATAGACAGTGTCATAGTCCCCAACACTATGATTGATCTAGGGGTTTCCATTAGTATCATTACCAAGGAAACTATGTTTAAACTTAATCTATAAGGGACTTTTCAGAAAACCAACTTGCAGATCAGTCCACAGTAACGCCAGAAGGAATTTTTGAGGATGTTATGGTTACCATTGAATATTTGGAGTATCCTACAGATTTCCAAGTCCTGCAACCAAAAACCAAGTTTAATGGTTATCCTCTCATCTTAGGGAGACCTTGGTTAGCCACTACAGATGCTTATATTAGTTGTTGGGCCGGAAACATGATTATAAAAGATGGGCCTTTGTCTAAACAATTAGTGTTATATCCTCTAGCCTAGCCTTCCATTGATCATGATCTCCCTATATGGTTGGAGGATGGAAAAGATGAGTTATATAAAACTGCCCCTATGTGTACCATAGATGCTATTCTTAGAGGGGGGAAACTTGATGAAGATGAACTCATTGACCATGCCATTCAAAACCATTCCTCCACTAACACTCCTCTCGAAACCTTAGTCAAAGAGTCTGAAAGCCAACCTTGGATGGAAGTGCACTCAGTTGAGAAAACCTCTGAAACCACCAAGGCTATTGAGTTTGGCCCATCCAGATCTCCGAAAGTCAACCCAAACCTCTTAAATGAAGAAGATAAGCACCTATGCTAGCTTTTGGAAGAAAATCTTGAAGCATTTGCTTAGGATTACAAGGACATGAAAGGGGTGCATCCTTCAGTATGTAGGCATCACATTTACATCAAAGAAGGATGCAAGCCTATGAGACAACCCCAAAGAAGGATGAACCCGGCTCTGGAGGACATAGTCAAAGAAGAGCTGCAGAAACTATTGGATGCAGGGTTCATATATCCTATATCTGACAATGAGTGGGTATCTCCTCTTTTCCTAGTCTCAAAGAAGAATGGGAAGTAGTGAATTTGAGTTGATTATCGAGAACTTAACAAAGCCACCAAGAAAGAACATTTTCCTTTTCCCTTTCTAGACGAAGTCCTGGATGGCCTTGTAGGGAAGAAGTTCTTTTCCTTATTAGATGGGTTCAGTGGGTACAATCACATTCAAATCAACCCTGAAGATCAGGATAAGACTACTTTCACCTGCCCTTGGGGTACCTTTGCTTATAGAGTCCTAACATTTGGGTTATGGAATGCCCCAAGCACCTTCCAAAGGGCTGTCCTGAGCATATTTTATGAGTTATTCCATGACTCTATCGAAATCTACATGGATGATTTCACACCATATGGGGATGACTTCCAGGAAGCTCTCTCCAATTTGGGTAAAGTACTAAGAAGGTGCATTGAGATGCATCTCTCCTTGTGCCTAGAAAAGTGTGAATTCTTGAAGAAAGCAGGGGTTGTATTAGGACACTCCATATCCCAAGTAGGAATACAGGTAGACCCCAAAAAAATCACTATCATCAAAAGGGTACTTGATCCTCAAAAGTAGAAAGATGTCAAGAGTTTCTTAGGCTTAGTTGGTTACTATAGAAGGTTCATCAAATATTTCAGCAAGATGGCTTCGCCATTATTTGGGTTATTGGCCAAGGATTTTGAGTTTATTTGGTCTGACCCTTGTCAAGAGGCTTTTGAGCTCATTCAGAAATAGTTGGCTACTGCCCCTATCCTCTGAGGTCCAAATTGGACTCTCCCTTTCCACATCCACACTGATGCATCCGACAAAGTTGTAGGGGTAGCATTAGGAAAAATTGAGGACAAAATCGCTTAATCCATTTATTTCATCAGCAAGAATTTGTCAAATGCCGAGCTGAATTACATTGTTACTGAGAAGGAGATGTTAGCCATTGTCCATGCATTGAAAAAATTCAGGAATTACGTCACTGGATATTAGACCTTTTCCCACACTAACCATGCAACCATCAAGTATTTAATGAAAAAAATAGATGTAAATGCTAGAATAATTAGATGGTTGTTACTTTTGCAGCAATTTTATTTGACTATTGTTGATAAACTTGGAAAGGAAAATGTTGTTGCAGATTTTTTGTCCAGGTTAGTTCTCCCTGCAAGTGAAGAAGGAATGGTGGATGACCAGCTGCCAGATGAACACCTCTTCACCATATTAGCACTATCACCATGATTTTATGATATAGCCAACTACTTGGTTGTTCGAAAAATCCCTCCTAATCTTTCATTCAAGGAGATGACCAGAATCATCAGAAAAAGCGCCCCTTTCACATGGATTGGGGGAAATATTTTCAAGCTAGGCCCTGATCGAATCCTAAGGAGATGTGTGAAGGAGGAAGAAGTTTTTGATATCCTCGTAGAATGTTATGACATCCCATGTGGAGACCACTTTGCTGTAAAGAGAACTGCTTACAAAGTTTTGCAGGTAGGATACTATTGGCCTACCCTTCACCAAGATTCCAGAAGATACACCAACAGGTGTGACCAATGCCAAAGGATGGGGAAACCCACACAAAGGGATGAAATGCCTTTACACCCTCAAGTGGCTCTTGATCCATTTGATAAGTGGGGCATGGACTTTGTTGGACCTATCGATCCACCATCTAGACAAAAGAAGTATATAATAGTCTGCACTGATTTCCTAACAAAGTGGGCTGAAGAAAAAGTAGTGAAGGTAGTGACTGAGGAGAAAGTAGCAGAATTTATGAGGGAGAATGTGTTTTAAAAATTTGGATACACCACAGAAATAGTCATTGATCAAGGAGCACAATTCACCTCTCACCTCATTGAGGATCTTTTGAGGAAGAAAAAGATTAAGCATAGAGCTTCTACTTCCTATCACCCTCAGGTGAATGGCCAAGTAGAGGTAACTAACAGAGCTTTAGAGAGAATCCTCACCAAGGTTGTGAGCAGCAACAAAAAAATATTGGGCAGATAGATTGGTAGAAGCTACTTGGGCCTATAAAACTACTTGGAAGACAACAACAGGATTCACTCCTTATCAACTAGTCTATGGTAAGAAAGCTCTACTTTCAGTTGAGTTTTAATTTAATACTTTAAGAATGGCAGCTGAATGGATTGGATGAGTTCAGAACGCAAGCACTTCTTCACACAGAGGTAGTTCAACTGCAAAGGAAGGTATGGCATGAAAATAACATCAAAGAAAATACCTTCCAAGAATGAGATTGGGCACTGTTTTATGATTCAAGGTTTAAATATTTTAAAGGCAAGTTGATGACAAGATGGTTAGGACCTTACACAGTGGAAAAATGTTTTGATGATGGCGCAGTTCAAATCAAAACCATAGATGAGGAAGGAATCCCCTTGCTTGTCAATTATCACAGACTTAAAATTGACAAGAAGCCTATGTCAAAGGCAGAGTTCATAGATTCAGTAAGCAGAGAGGTGTATGTGATGGGAAACTCCATAGTTTCCCACACCTCCTAAAAAAAATAAGGAAAAAAGAAAAAATAATAAACTTGTGGGTTGAAAACCTCGATGGAGGCAACTCACTTACTAAAAAAAAAAGAGAATAAAGATCCATGGGTGAAAACCTCTTTGAGGCGCCCAAGGCAAGTTTGAGGGTTGAAAACCTCCATGGAGGCAGCCCAATTTCTTTCAAAAAAAAAAAAAAAAAGGAGGAAAAAGAACAAAAATAAATAAATAAAAATAAAAATACATCTGCATCTCTGTGTTTTCTGTGTTTGCGGTTTTGGAGGTTGTTAATGGTTTCTGGAAACAAAGGGAAGCATTCATCTTCTTTTCCCTTATCTTATCTTACCATCCATCCCGTCATTCACTCCATTCACATTCCTAACTTCCTCCATCACCTCCATACACCACACACTCCTCCATTCCTAAGCACAATGTAGCAATATAAGCAACACACAAACATCAAGAAGTTCCTTTAAAAAAAACAAAGTTTTTCATGGACTGCCAAGAAGAACAAGAAGGAAAGTTGTATAACAGACTCCAGGAGAATGAGAATGCCACATGTTGTCTTGTGATTCTTTTGAAGGGATATGGAAACATCAAAGTCAAGAAAATGAAGAGATGGAGCAAGAAATATGAAGGCCCAACACTTCAAGCAAAGGCTGGGCGACCCCCACTTCTGCCACGCCACATCATACATTGCCCATCGTGGATTAACGCCTGTGCTAATAGTCAGGCAGGAGTTAAAGAAATGAATGATAATCTCATATCAGCGGAAACCCGCAGGCACAAACAGCCCACAAGATATCAGTGTTGGTGCCTCCATAGTTGACTCTGCCAAAAGTCCGCTGACCATAGATCTACGATTCACGATAGTTGTGAGGGTAGACCCTTGATGTGTGCACCGTACTCTAGAGCACCCTCACAGTGACGTAAGCAACCCGTCATCCATCTACCACGTCACTCATCCCCCCACTCATCGTGCATCGCTCCCTGCAATTCTTAACTCTTACCTTCCATTGTGCGCCACTAAATATTACGATATGCGATCTGCGGGCAGGCCCCCCCTTCGTCCATGCCATGTCACCTTCCCTGCCCCCGCACTTTGCAAAATATAACATTTAACCTTCGCTACTCACACATAAATCTTGATATTTTCGATGTGTAGGCAACCCCACCTCTGTCCGACCATCGTACTTCACACATCACACTTTTTACCATTTACCCTTCGCTATGCACACATAAATCTTGCGATTTTTGATGTGTGGGTGGGACTCCACCTCCATCTGCCACATCACTTCTGCCCATCGCATATCGCTCATTGCATATTTTAACATTTAACCTCTACCTTCTCCCACATAAATATTGCGATTTGCGATGTGCAATATGAGTTTGGGTCCCACCACCTTGCCACACCATTAATAGTAGCTCATTTAGGAAGTTGCTCATTCAGCAAGTTGCTCATTCAAAGTACAGGAATATGGTGAGGAATACAACATCTAAATGACTTTTCTCCAACCTCCAGCTCCTGCAACCACCGTGGAGAAAATAGGTAAACTTAGGTATAGTTTCTCACCCCTTGCTATGCATCCATAATAGCCAAAAATAATTAATTTGCAGACTTAGATTTTAAGGGGCAGAAAGGTGGCCAGTTAACTTGACCACCACCATGAGGTATGACTGGAATAAGACTGGACATACATGCCACCCAGGCATGCAAAAGAAAATAATTTAAATCAAGTGGAGTAGAGGAGAATGAGGGGAGGAAACACACAATCCACCATGAACTAAAAAGAGAAGGAAACAACTGTCTACAACAAAACTAGAGATGATCCAAGTTATATAAGCACTCCAAAATTAGTCACGCTATCTAATAAAAGGAGATGACATCTCATCCAAACCATTAGATTGAAATTTTTTAAATGTAGAGAGACTGACGGAAGCACACAATGCTTAAAGAAGAAGAGGAAGAACTAGGAAAAAAACTAGAAGAACTAGAAGAAGAAGAGGAAGAGACAAAGGGCCAAAGAAAAATAGAAGAGATGCCCATATGAGTCATAGAGATAGTAGAAAGTGGGCGAGAAATAGACTCACAACATAACACCACATCCCCTCAATACAAAAGAATAGTTGCCACCATAGCTCCTCTAACTGCAAAGAGAAAAAGGCAGACCTCTAGGTATTCTAGAGCTGACAAAAATCAGAGAGAAACAAAAAATTCTCCTACAAGCCCTATTATCATTGAAGAGTCACCAAGGGGTGAGGAAAGAATCAAAGAGATAATTCTGAAGGAGCAGCTGCAAAAGGAACAGGCAGAGAATGCAGCACTGAAGGAGAAATTGTAGCAAAAAGAGGAGAAAGTAGCCACCAAGGTGGACTTATGCATAGAAGCCCTCTAGCACAGATTCCACTGTGACTCATATGTTGTGTACCTCAAAGAACAATGGATTTTATTTCAAATCAAAACTCTAGCCTCCCATGGATCACTACCTTTCCAAGATTGTAGGAAATTCATGAATTTCTACAAGCAAGATAACATGGCTGACCAGGAAAAGATGGTAGAGTTTTATGTGGATAACTTTCTGTTGACAAATATGGATAATTGGGACCCTAATCCTATAATGGGGGATATGCAATTAATGACTCTAGCATCTTGGATGGTGAATGAGGACACTAGAGCAAAAAATATATGGAAGGTCATGGGAAGAATAAATAGACAACCCTTATATATCAGACCATAATTTTTCACCCCAAGAGGAGTCATCCTTAACCATCGAGAGATTGAAAGGGACCCTGCACTGGTTGAAAGCTACCTTAAAACTCAAAACTAGGTGATAGGCCACTTTGATGATGTCTCTAGGGATATAGAAGATGAGTGCATTCTGGCCAGCCAGAGGAGATGGAGCAACCTCCCTCAGAGCCTCAAGAATAGGGAGTACCATACTCCAGAAAGACTGAGGGGTGTATTGGAAAGGGCACCATTATACAAGAGGGTCAAGCAGGCCAAAAAGATCCAATGGTTGGGACTAAAGCTCAGCCCATATTTGTTATTGGGGCTGATTGATGAAGAGGACATAGATGCACAAGATAGAGAATGGGAGAATGTAGAAAAGAATAATGGCTTTTACACCCTTCAGGAAACTCCCACACTTCTTCCTCAGGAAATCAGGGGGAGCTGTTAGAACCTTAAAGGAAATGTAGGAGGAGGATTAGTTTCTTAGAGGATGAGCAACCATTCAGTAGCGGGGTGATGATGAGCTCCATCATTAGACATATTTGGAGGGGTTAATAGTCACCTTTTTTCCTTCTAAGATATTTTTTTCTTGCATTTTTATTATTATTCAGTTTATGATGCTAGTATAGGTGGTGATAAAGGCTAACATACTTTGAGTGCCTAGTATAAGGTTGAGTGCAGAAAATCATGAATTATTAATCATTTTTATAAGGATTTTATCATGAAGACTCGAAGGAGACAACAAAGAGGAATTATAGGAGGATTTTCCACCCTCAAAGGCAACCAAAGGATCCCAAGGATTCTCTCCAACAATTCGAATTCCAGAGGCAGCCAAGCAACTCAAAGAGGAGTGCACCCAATCCTTGTTCAATGAGAGTCAAGTGGACTCAATCACCATTTTTTAGGGAGATGTTGGTAGCTGCCCTATAGAATAAATAGAGCAGAGCTAGAGCTAGGAAGAGTTAGTCTATTCTAGTCTTGATTCCATTCAAAACTATTGTTGTGAGCTATTGAGATTTTTTGTTTTATTAAGTGATCAAAATTTTAACGATGTATGAAGTTATTCTTTTATGAAATGAGAAGACTGATTTCATTCGACTGATTTAAGTTTCAGAGGACTAGGATCGTGGGTTAGGGCCCAATCCATGTGCCTCAACTGCTTTGTTGTTACTATCTCATTAGGGGAATTTTGAGGTCTAAAATGGGCTTCCTAAGGAAAATGTACAATAAAAATTCACTTTATGAGAACCAATCACATTTTAGGGGATGACATCATCCCTAATGGTTGAGGTGGCATTGCTTGAGTTAACAGTACTTACTTGTCACATTCTCAATGGTGGATAAAAACACATGGTTAACCATGGTAGTGCTCTAAGTACTTTTGAATTCATAAAGTAAAGTACTCATAATAAATGTCATTTCACACTTTTTGAATAAAATAATATTATTGTCATTTCATATTTCTTGAAAGAAACAATGCATATCCCTCTACATTTATTATATTATATTATATTATATTATATAATATTTATATAGTATATTAATTACATGTTATTATACAATTTAAATAATATAAATTTTAATTAATAGCATATAGTATAATTAAGAATTTACAAATTTATATTTATATTTTATTTTAAGTTATTTAAGTACAAATGAAAAATGCATTAGTTTTTCAATGATAATGATTTTTTCTTGAAAAACTCATTCTTATTTATAGTCACATCAATACAATTTTTTTATTAGCTTTATTTTGGTACAATTTTGAATTGAATTTAACTATGGTTACATGGATTATGGTGCAAAAAATGAATTGAAAATTCATAAATATTATTTTATTGGTTTAGCTATTATTTTATTATTTCCTTAGGAGGCCCATTTTAGACCTCAAAATTCCCCTAATTTTCCTTGATGTCATTTACCTAGTTTTTCTTCTACCATTTAAGTTAGATCTGCTTTTGATAAGTTTCATTGTTGTTTAGTTTTTGTGTTGTTGTACTTTTTAATTTCTTATGGATATTAAATAGAGGAAGAACTCCAAAAAATATGGTCAAGTCCCCCCTCTCATCTATGTCAATAGAGTTTAAGCAGGGTAGACCTTCCCATATGCCAAAATTGCTTTCTATTTGAGTTTTGGGAAGAAATTGTATTACCAAGTTCAAGCCTTTCTTTCATTGTTTTGTCACGCATTTTTGTCTGTTTCCCATGCATAACCTACGGGTGTGTTTAATTTCTGAGCATTGATCTTACGCCTCCACTCCCCTTCTTTCCTTCTCACCTTGACGATGTCCTTACTCTTTTTCCTAACGCACTTAAGCCCTTCAAGCCCTTCAAGCCTTATTCCTTTTCTTTTCTCCGTTCATGGTCGCCTTACCCTTTTTATGAAAAACACGTGAAAAACCATTCAAAACCATCGAAAACCCAACCTCTACCTTTTCTCCTCGAGTCTCCCGCCATCGTACATCTCACTTCGAAAATCGTAACTTTTAGCTTTTACCCTTAATCACTTACCACTTGTTCTTGCGATTGTGATATTATGAAATCACGCCCCACCTTCTGTCCCACCGCCACGTCACCCATCGTAAATCATAGTTCACACATTTTAGCTTTTACCTTTAAACACTTATCACTTGTTCTTGTGAGTGTGATATTGCGAAATCGCAAATCGCAAATCGCACCGTTTACCTTTTTGTATGACACTTACCGCTTATTCCGCTGATGCGACAAATCTGCCACATCACTCGTCGCACTTCACACTTCCCTAAACTTACCACATTGCAGATCTCAGCCCACAAATTTTACCGCGTCACAAATCGCACTTCGCATCATTTCGATTTTCGCATAACACTTACCGCTTCTTCTGCCGATGTGATAACTCTGCCGTGTCACGCATCACAAATCGCACTTTGCACATTTTAGTTCCTTCCGTTAACCTTTACTGCTATCCCTTTAAACTTGCAAAGTTGTGATTGCGACATCGCACATCACAACTTTTGTCCTCCATTGCACTCCCCCATCACATTTTTAAGTTATGTTCGCTCCAAAGTCATTTCTCATTCTATCATAAAGTTTTATATGGGTTTAACCCCCTCTTTCCGCTTCCAAACCTCCTTTCATGTGTTAAACCCCCCATTAGCCACTTTTAGCCCTTTTCTTCCCTCCAAGTTTCAAATTAACTCTTTTTAATAAGAGTTAAGTCATGGATAGCCTAGTTTCATGGATAGAAGCATGGTAGATAGATCATTGGATAAGTAGAGTGCATTTAGCTGTTTGGACAAGTTAAGTGTGGTTCAGGATTAGTTTCCTTTCTGCTATTTGTTTTCTGCAAATTAAATTAGTTTCTATCCTGTCATTTATTTTCAGCAATTTAATTTATTTTCTTACAATCGTTTCCTTCCTACACATTAAATTAGTTCCATTTATGTCATTTCCTTTCTACAATTTAGTTTAGTTTCATTGAAGTGTGACAGACTTCACTAAGAACCCCTATAAGTAGAACCCTTTCATAAAGCAGAAGAGGATGACATGAACATAATGCATCTGCTATGTATATAGCACTGTCACCTCAAAGTTTGTATGAATCCCCAGTTGATAAAGTAAAGTAGGGCAGCCCCTCGGAATTGCAGCACTCTTGGTGCAATACCAGGGCTCACCAGTAACTAGCTGCAAAATTTTGATTTTTTTAATGTGAATGGAGTTTTAGATATTTTTAAAATTTGTTGGTCTTCAAGCATAAGTTTAATTTTTTGGTTTCATGTTTGTAGACATATTAGAGAGAAGGCTAAGCTTGTGGTGACAAAAGAATGAGGGCATGTTCCTTAGTTGGATAAACCCACCGAGTTGAACCAGACGCTACTCAAATTTCGGTTGTTAGAGAGATAATTAAATGCACAGAAGATGAATACCATGAAAATGAACTGTGAAGAGAATTAAATGTCTTTGAAGTATTCCTAGTTGTAATTTTTTTAGTTTGAGTTGTAATCAAAGTGTAAACGAATTAATAAATTTGAGTTGTGTAAATTCATGTTTTCAAAATGAAGAGGCTTCATATTAGGTTTTATTTACAACCATTGTGTGACACATGGCATTGGAATCAAATAATTTGTTAAGGATTTGGGTGAAATAGTGAGAGGGTTAGCAAACCCAGCAATTCCTACATTTTGGAATAGAGAAATCATTCTTCCGTCACCGAGGGGTTCATCAATATTATGATTTTGGAAAACAATATCTTGAATCGATGGTACAAGTTCCTGCGGTACAAGAGGAAATGAGATGAAAACTATTTTATTTTCCTTCGAAGGAAATTGTAGCTTTAAGAAGCTAGGTAGTAGGGGTGAAGCATCCCAGTTGATTCAAACTAATAATATCAACATGTGGTAATTTAGAGAAAACACTTTCGATATCCGTGGTGACCATGTTTCATTTTTAGTAAGGGCTTCTGTGAATGCATTTGAAGGATTCCTAGTTCTCGTTTCTTTTTCTTCAACTGCTATGCAAGTATTTGAAAAAGAAGTAAATAATGCAATCAATGGTTACCTACAACCTCAACGACATTTGAACGTGTGGTGGAGCGTCGTTGAACGTGGGGTGGAGACTGAATCAAATATTTCTTAACGTTCATAGCCAAATTATTTATGTTGGAGTTTAATGCGTTCATGCCTTGTGTGTTAAGGTTGAATGAAGAAACAATTGAGACTTCTCTCTTTAAACCAACTGTTTGAAGCGCTTGGTTGGAGTGTTTCCTTATTTATTTTCCATATTAGTAACTATAGGCATTAAGATCATTGAAGTGTAACTACTCTGGGTGTGCACAATAGATTAAGGCTCCTCAATGTTTATGATATTATTTTTATGATATTTTTAATGAATGATGACATTTATATTGTTAATTTTTTTTAATAGGTTTAGTTTATGAGGAGTTATATTAACACTAAAATAATTCTATATATGTTTAACCATCACAAGGAAAAATATTAATTAAAAACCCAAATTCTCAGCTTAAACTCTCTCTCCCCCTCCATCTATATCTATATCTCCCTCCATCTCTCCTTCCTTGTCTCTCTATCTCACCCCCAAATGTATACACTCTCTCTCCATATCTTCCTTTTCACTCCTCCCTCTCTCTTTAGCTCCACTTTTATCTTTGTATGTCTTTCTTCTTCCCTCCCTCTCTCCACTTCAAAATCCATCTCTTTTTCTACCCTCTCCTCCTCTCTACCAGGTCATCTCTCTCCCTTTCTTAGAATGTGAAGGAGATCTGTAAGTATGTCATTCTGTCTTAAAATACAAATAAAATATTCCCTAAATATAAAATAATATCGGCTATAATAAAAAAGGAAAAAATGGTTGTGTATATTTAATTAGTTGTCCATATGACCTAATTTAATTTCATGTAAAGTAATTAGAAGTGTGTGTGTGTGTGTGTGTGTGTGTGTGTGTGTGTGTATACATATACATATACATATACATATATACATATACATATATACATATATACATAGACACACACAAACACACACACACACACACACACACACACACACACACATATATAGATATATTTCAACCTTACACTTTTCAAAAATATTTTAACATGTGATATGAAATTCATATATATAGAAAAAAATATTAAAAGATTTTTTTTTAATGTTGTATAGAATAAAAGAACCAATGTGGATTATGAATAAAATATTTAACATGAATAAAATTATTTAATATGAATTAATTTTACGTATACTTAAAAATATTTTAATAAAAAAATAAACACTTTAATGTCCACTGATAAAATGACTCAATGCACATGTTATGTATTCTAATAACTTTCAAAAATATATTTTAAATAATAAAAAATTATACATTATTTTTTACACTGTAAAATAAATTTGCACTTGAAGAAATTTGATCCCTTTGAGCTCATGTTAGATCCGTGGTTAAGATGGATCTATGTCTTTTTATATTATATATGAATTTACATGATATTTACCTTGAAAATGAAGAAAAAATCCTCATAACCAAGAGTGATAGAGGTGGAGAGATACACGGAGTGAGAGGAAGGAAGAGAAAGGGAGGGAGAGGAATGATGAGAGAGGACTTGAGACATGGGAGGAGAGGGAGGGATAGAGAAAAGGAGTTGGAAGGAAAGATATGGAGGGAATAATAATCACATAGCAAGAGAAAAGAAGAGAGAGAGAGAGTGACAATGGATATATGGAGAAAGAGTGCATATGTATGGGGGTGAGATAGATAGATAAAGAAGGAAAGATTGAGAGAAGAGGGGGAGAGAAGGAGAGATAGTGACACAATTGGAGGGAAGAGAGAGAGATGGAGACAAATACATAGAAATAGATATATATATGAGGGGGAGAGACAAAGGGAGGTGGGAGAGAAAGGGAGAGAGAGAAAGGAAGGGAGCGAAGATGTGAGAGAGAGGAACAAAGAGAATTAGGGAGGTAAGAACAAAGACACAAAGAGAGAAATGCTAAGAGATAGAGAGGGAGTGATAAGGGATATGGAGAGAGAGGAAGAGGAGAGCATGAGGGAAGAGAGATAGAAGGGAGCAAGAAGGAGAGACGAAGGGAGGGGAAGAGGTAGAGGGAGGGAGAGATAGGTAAATATAGATAAAGAGTATGTATGTTTTGAGAGAGTATATATGTTTTGAAAGTGGTGTACATAGACAAGATTATATGTATATATCAGTGTTAATATAACCCCTCATCAATAATATTGATTATTATACAATTATACATCAAGTATTAAATTATAATTATATTTTAATTGAATTAATGATAATGTTTTTTTTTTTTTTTTTAGCCTTATTTCAAATTTAGCAATAAATTTTTTGAAAAATCACTTATTTGTTAATATAAGAATAACACAAAATTTTACATTACATATATATAACATTTTTAATATAAAATGGATCTAGAATTAATTATACAAGTATAAAACTTTTTCTTTTTATTTAGCCTTTTATTATAGATAATCATGCAACAAAATAAATATGTTGTTTAATATGGGAATGGTTGTTGTGTTCCATGCTATTATTTGTAATCTTATAACAAAATAATATATATAGCTATTGTTATTGGAAGGTGTTTGTATTTTATGTATGTTATGGATCCAAAATTAATTATACATGTACAAAACATTTTATTTATCTTTTTATTATAGATAATCATACAATGAAATAAATATGTTGTTTAATATGGGAATGGTTGTTGTGTTATATGGTATTATTTGTAATCTTATAACAAAATAAATAATATATTTTCATTGTTATTATTGGAATGTGTTTGTTTTTTATGTGGGTTAGGTGAGAGTGATACATTTAGCATGATTTGATTATAGTAATTTATAATGAATAATATAATATTTTTGTTCATTAATAATGTTAATTTTTTTAGTCAATCAAATTTAACTCAAGTGGATGTCCAACAATTTGTGTCTGAAGTGGTGTAGGTTAGAAGTATGTGAAGACATGTTGGGCCTTACTACATTTATGAAATATTGGTTCTGTAAAGTGGAGTAGCGGAAGTTAAAGATTTTGCTCACTTGGAATAGTGGTAGTACGATGATCTCTATGATGTTACCGATTGTGCCCATGTGGAATAGCCGTAGTCATTTATGAAGTACCTAGTTGGAATAGTGACATCAGTCTCTACTAAGTTACTAATTGTTATTGGAATGTGTTTGTGTTTAATGTATGTTATGGATCCGGAATTAATTATAAATGTCTAAAACATTTTATTTAACCTTTATTTATCTTTTTATTATAGATAATCATAAAAATAAATAAATATGTTGCTTAATATGGGAATGGTTGTTGTGTTCCATGCTATAATTTGTAATCTTATAAAAAAATAAATAATATATTGTCATTGTTATTATTGGAATGTGTTTGTTTTACAAAGTAGATAATATATTACCATTGTTATTGGAATGTGTTTGTGTTTTATGTCGGTTAGGTGAGAGTGATACATTCAACATGATTCGATTATAGTAATTTATAATGAATAATATCATATTTTTGTTCATTAATAATGTTAATTTTTTTAGTCAATCAAATTTAACTCAAGTGGTATGTTCAACAATTTGTGTTTCAAGTAGAGTAGGTTAGAAGTATGTGAAGACATGTTGGGCCTTACTACATTTATGAAATATTGGTTCTATCAAGTGGAGTAGTGGAAGTTACAGATTGTGCCCATTTGTAATAGTGGCAGTAGTTTCTACGATCTCTAAGATGTTACCGATTATGCCCATGTGGAATAGCGGTAGTTGTGTATAAAGTACCTAGGTGGAATAGTGACTCTAAGATGTTACCGATTATACCCATGTGGAACAACGGTAGTAATTTATGAAGTACCTATGTGGAATAGTGACATCATTTTCTACTAAGTTACTAATTGTGCCCAGGTGGAATAGTGGTAGTCGTTTCTACCAAGTTACAGAGGTGGAATAGTGGCATCCATTTCTAAGAAGTACCCGGGTGGAATAGTGGCATCAGTTTCTACTAAGTTACTGATTTTTCCATAATAATGAATAATATTGTCTTTAGGATTAATCACATTACTAGGATTTGGTCCACATTTCAAATCAAGTAATGTAGTTCATTCTCAGGATAAAGGTGAAAAAATCAATTGATAAAGATGCATCATAACCCATGGAATTAGTGGTTAGTAAATTAGCTATTAAATTAATTAAAATAATATTATAAATTAATTGTTAGAAATTAGTTACTAAAATATTATTTATTTATAAAGTAGTTGTTAAGAATTTATTTATTTCAATTACATATATTAAATAAATAAATTTATAATATTATAAGTATTAAATACAATAATATTTTGGCAATAAAAATAATAAAAATAAATGTATTTCCAAAATGTTTTTCAATGATCATGATGATGGTTAACGTCCACTGATACCAATATTTGGTCTATTGGACCTAAAGAAAAGAGTTATTTAATTTGATTTAAGATTTTATTCCTATGCTCAAAAAGCTTAGAGAGAAGCCTCCCGAGCTCACTATAATTTTGACATCTTAAAAGGCTAGGAAGGTCGCGATTGCAACAAAGATTATGAAATTGAGCTCTAATGTAGTTGTAAATGGGGCACTCTAAGAGGAAGTGATTTTCATCCTCGATGTTCATATTCTCACAGAGATAGCAGATCCTTTCCATCCATGGTGTTTTGGGAACTGTCCAACGACCTGTTTCACTATGGAGCTCACGAGAGTTCATTCTAATCTTGGCTATATTAATTTTCTTCTTTGAGCTAGTTAAAATAGAGAGATATTTTTGATCTTCTAAGGTGGGGTTGATGACCTCCTTATAATAGCTTAATTTTATTTTAGCTACTAGATCTTTCTCACACCACATTTTTTCTTTGAACTTAGAAGTAACAATTTTTTTAATGTTATTGATGTTTTGCAATGCAACATTCTCGTCGATTTCCCATTGGTTTAACCAGGCCCTAGTGTCTTTATACCAACCTCATTTAAGCCTTAGGTGGTTTTGGTTGGAATTTGAAGCTAGCTTAGGAAGTCTATGATCTCCTATGCTATTGAGCTTGTGCTTGTACAACAGAAGCCTAGTCATAGCTAGGCTCTCGATAGGGGAAAGACCCACTTCTATAAGGAGAATAGGATAGGGTGTATTGCTTTTAATTTTAAGGTTATACATTATAAAATGCTTCTGGATTTTCTTAATCTTTCTCCAGGATTCTGTAGAGATGCTGCAACCCCAAACCTCACATCCATATAAGATAACAAGAGTGACTAAAGTTTCAAAGAGGAACTTCTTTCTATCCCACATTACGAGGTTTGTCGTTTTACAATTATTTTCAAGACCAAAATAAGCTTTCGAGCCCCCATTAATCCTTTTCTGAATGCTATAGTTCCAGTTGAGCTTGTGATGAATATCAATTCCTAGGTACCTGTAAGAAGACACTTCCTCCAAGTTACTATTGTCATACATAAAATTAGCGTGAGTGTCCTTCCTGGATTTGATAATCATAACTTTTTTTTTGTCAGTGTTAACAGACATACCCATGGTAGAGCATAAATCCTTAACAAGTCTAAGTTGCTTATCAAGATCAGATGGGCAGCTTGCGAGAAGAAAAATATCGCCAGCATAGAGAAGAAGGATGACAACTATCCCAGCTAAGATCATGCCAGCATATCCTGCTTCCTCTAAACAACCCTCTAGCTTGTCGATGTAAATACCAATTAGGGTAGGGGAGAAGGGGAAACCTTGTTTAACTTCGATATTACACTTAATATCTTTCGACCACCCCTCATTTCTATTTAACTTGGCAATTACATTCTCGTATAACCTTATAGCGGCCACTCTTAGCTCGAAAGGAACATTCAACTCTTATAATCTATTCCATAGGTTATGTTAGCCACCCATAAATTCTGTCATATCAAGTGGTGGCTAAATGTTTTTGGACAGCCTTCAGGAAATAATTTCATTACTAAAATTTTTGGTGCTTAAAGTCTTTTGATATTATCCTATCCTTTGGATAATCGTCACTGCTTTTCCTCTTTTCAACTCAGAAATTCTGTTGTCATTACATGAAGAAAAATTGCTGCAAGCACCATTTTCCTTTTCCCCCTTCTTCCAAAACTGACCTCATCTTTACTTTATTTTTTCCCATGAAACCCCTCATTTTCATGTTTTTCCCCTTTCCCCTTCATCAAAATCCCTTTGATAAGGTTTTAAGACCTTTCCTTTTCCTTATCAAAACCCTCAAACTCCTTTGAAAACCCTTGAAAATCCATAAAAATGCATTTCTTATATATTATAGACTTAAGCCCCTTTGGGCTAAGTCTTTAACCATTACCCTCCATGTGCCCTAGTGCTAGGACCGAGTGCCAGCCTTCCAAGTGCTTATCGCGTTGCCCTATTGCGATTAGCCCCTCCTTTTCAACCCCGGTCATATAATTCTCCATATGACCCATAGCCCCGCAGTCGAGCGCCAAGCCGCAGTGTAAATTAATATCTTAAACCTTTGGTTATATTAATTTTTCGATGTTTATTAAATATAAATTTTTTCCACTGGTACAAAAATTCTAGTCATTCCGCACTGTCAATCTGGTCTGAAGATTGACGGCATGCGATCTATCACCCCGGTGGTCCCCGCCATCCACTCACCGTTGCAAAACTACACGGTATCCATTGCACCGCTTTTGAGAGCGGGGTGGTTTCTTTTATTTTGCAGCGATTCCATACATTGGCTGACGCGTAGCCTCGCCACTGTTCACAAAACTGCTGTTCATCGTGCATTAAAGATCGGACATAGACCTAGCGCGATATTGATGCACACCGTCCGATCTAAGGCCGCTCATCGGACGACGATCGCTCACCAAAGAAGCCCGACAGTTAACTAGGATACGGTGCGGTCATTAAAGCATCTTCGTCATCGGTATGATCTGCAGATCGACAACCCATAATTCATCGCCCTGATTCCTCGCCCAGTCAGCATTTTCAGACTCGAGAATTTTATTCAACATGGTTTAATTAAATTCTTGATGTCCAGTCACATTTTCTAAAGTTCTTGATGCCTATCCTCCACTGTTGATCGCTTGGACCGATCTCATCCGACGGCCCATGATCGTCCCATCACTTTCACTCCTGACCGTCGATCTCTGCATGATTGACGACTCCGATTCAAAATATTTTTCTGCCTTCCCTTCAATTGCTCTGATTAATCTCGACCATTGGATGATGTCATCCAACGGCCATGCTCCCTCCACGTGCCTCCTGAAGCAGTAAAATTATACATGCAGAGTTTCATAATATTTATTTTTATTTTGCAGGGTTAAATGGTTTTTCCACCATGACTGAAGAAAATTCAGAAGCAGAGGGTGACGATCCTCCTGCCTCTGATCCGTCAAAGAGAATCATTTTCAGGTTTCGAATTCATGTTTCATCGGTGATTTATGAAGAATTGACGCCATATCACCCCTGCGCAGCCCTGCATACCAGCAAAACACAGTAAAACAAGCACAGTAAGAGAGTATCAGTGCCGAAGACAAAATATATCAAGACAGAAAATTGAAGACAGATCTATAGGATTACGAATAAAATGGATTATCAGAAGCCTAAAACTCAGTTTAAAGAAAATCATGAGTGTTTTATCAGATAGGGAACAAACGCTGCCACATCAGAGGCTAATTAAATTCCCAACCACCGCAGAGCCACCTGCAGCCTCAAAGCAATCAAAAGAAGGTCGAAGTTATTACCAGACCAGGAGGTATTTTGCATCAATATAGCTAAACAGTTATTTCAACCAAAGGAACTTATTGTAACTGTTAGAAGAAGTTATTACAAGGATAACAAGGAGCCTTGAAGTCAACAAATTCTTTCCAGCAAACCTAATAGTTAATGTAAATGATTTTATACAAAGGACACCTATGTAAGTTGCTTCATTGAGCCCCCAAAGGCCAAGAAGCCACTTAAGTCTGTATTAATTATCTTTAGAGATATTTTTCAGAGCCCACCTCTTCTTTTCTTCTATAAATACTACTGCAGAAGAAGAGAAGGGGGTTGGTTGATCACTAGTTGTAATATTGGAACTCTCTGAAATAATACATAGTCTGTTGAAGTTGAAGAAGAAATTGAAGTCTTGGAATCCCTGATGATGTTGTTGCATACTTGTTACTGAGAAGGCTCTACAATAGGATCGATAAGCTTGGCTGTTGGTGAAGTATTCTAATTTGTTTAATTTTTTTCCCCTTTTTTCATTATGTTCCATAATTTCTCACTACAGTAGGTTGAAAGTTTTAGGTTAGGAAATGACTTCTGGAAGCACCTTAGACCTGTTCATCCTTCACTGTTTTATGTTTTCTTCTGCTGAAGTATTTTAGAGTCTTTAATCTCTCTCTTTAGTCTTAATGCTTGTTTATTTCCTTAATAGTTCGAATAGTTGGTTTCAGCATGATTTATGGTTCTCCCTACTTGTCTGCTGCCACTTAAAAATTGTTATTGAAGTCTCCCTTCGAAGTTTTCTGTTTACAGTGAGTCAAGGAGGTATGTTCTGATCTTGCCCTTTGTCCTTGCTTAAATAGTTGTCTTTAAGATCTTTATAGTTGTAAGCATAGATGTGTTAGGTGTTCCCTCTTCCATGATTGCAATTATCAGTGAATCTTTTATGTTTTCTAAGTCATTTGAAATAAAATCTTTGAGGAAATAGGGTGTTCCCCGAATCTTAGGTTTCATTTCAAAAGTTGTTTTGAAATCATTGTTTGCTTAAAGGTGTGATTTGTAGAATTCATGGTTAGCCCTGTCTATCAAAAATCTCTTTATTGTTCAAATTATGTTTTCAAATTCCCTTTGTTGAGAATTAAACTTCTCTTTCCAAATCATTGATGTCCATCTCATTTCAAAAACCAAAGGATCCTGTGGCCAAGTTAGATTTTCCCTCTGATATCCCATATCCATTGATAAGTATATTATGACCTATTTTTGACTCCATTGCCCAATGAACCACATGTTTATCCATTATATATATCTTTCCTAGGCCTTTCATGTTCTATTGTATCAATCCAACAAAACAAACAAACAAACACCTGCACTTAATAACTAGCCTAAAATCCATACTCCAAGCACACAAGATAAACCTTTGCAAACAAAAATTTGAGAGATCCCTCTCTAAGAACAGGAGGACTAGATCCTGGAACTCTAAATATTGGTTATGATGTTGCCTTGTCTTTTGATTTTCCAAACTATCAAAACACGGGACACCAACAGGTTATTTCTAGGAACCGTATCGAAAGCCTTTCTAAAGTCCACAAAGCAACATAAGAGATTGGATTTATCATTGCGGAATTCTTCCATAATGATCCTAAGCATAACGAAGTGGTCCGTTGTTGAGTGCTACCTTCTAAAACCCACTTGGCCTTTAGCCCGCTTACCTTCACTTTCAAGCCAAATGCTCAACTTCTTTTCTAAAATAATACCATATAACTTGGCTAAGAGAGGGATGATCATAATTGTTCGATAATTAGAGGGGTTATTTGTATCCCCACTTTCAAAAATAGGGATAATGAGGCTCTGAGTCCAAGGTTTAGGGAACCCTTTCTTGACCTCTTGGTTGAAAAGCTTGTGGATGTGGGGGATGAGTACAAGACCTCCAATTTTTAAGATTTCTTCCTGCTAACCTTCAATGTCTTTAGCTTTCCCATTGCGTTTAACCCCAAAATCAATGTCTTCTAATGAGAAAAATTCTTTCGTTGTGAGGAGGGTTTCAAAATCCCTGGCATTTGGAGATTCATAAATATTTTTAAGATAGGAATTCCAGTCGTGTAAAGAAATTTTATTATTATCTTTAGTTTTCCTAGTTAGAATCTACCTCCAGAATTTCTTAGGAGCCACCTTAGAGAGGTGTAAGAGATTCTCTTGTATTTTACAAATATATTGCCTTTTTTTCCTTTTATTTATGGTTTTGTAGATTTTTGTCTTGTTAATTTTGAGAGATTCATCAACAACTTCCTTAATTTCTCTCCTCGCACTTTTATAATCTTTGTCATACCATGGGTTGGTTTTGATATTATTTTAATTACTTGAGACTTCAATTGAGAACTTGTTAATAGAATATGAGAGGGTTGTCGTAAAATTATGATAGAGGTCATGTATGTTTTCTATATCAGATAAAGTAAGCAAATTAGTTTTTAATTCATTTAGAAAGAGATTGTTTTTATTTCTATCAAAGATTAATTTCTTTGGACTATAAGGATTATCTTCTATGGGATATCTATGCATGAAAAAATTGAGAGTTATGAGTAAAGGCCTATGATCAGAGTTAGGCTTGTGGTCGTCTAAGATGTCAAAATTTATTATTTTGTTGTATAAAGGGAGATCGGAAATAACATAGTCTACCATGCTCCTGCCAAGACCATGGATGCATGCCATCTTGCTAGAATTGGGCCACTTCTTTAGACCGTTGAAAATTATGAGATACTGAGCACTACAGAGCTTGAATAGCTCCGACCCAAAAAAATTATCCCTGAGGTCTTTAGAGCTCCTTTTGTATTGGCTAGCCAGAGTAAGGTCTTCGTCTAACCAAAGAGGATTGGGGTTGGAATGATTTCTTAGAAGAATAGCTTGGTTGCTTGAATTTCGAGCATTAAATTCACCCATTAAAAGGATATTACCTTCATTCCTTGGGCTAGAAATATCATTCTCTAAACGATTGTAAGGACTATTTTTATCTAGATTCTTTTTCTTATAGAAGTTAGAATTAATGGGGGGGAAATAACAGATTTCTATGTAGGTATTTTTATCATTAATGTCAGTAATCTCAATCCAAATATATTGGTTGTAAGGGTCGTTTTAATAAATCCTAGCATGGGGGATATTTTCTTCTCAATGTAGCAAGCTATGCCCCCAATGCCTCTACTGGAGGATCGCTTGTTCAAAGTAGACCATAGTGCAAAGCCATCTATGTTAGGGACCTTAGATTCTTTGTGCTCCCAAGTTTCAACAACCAATATAATATCAACATCATTTGAGATCAAACTTAGCTTGGGGCCTTTGTTCCATGGAAAGCCCTGACAGTTCCAAGAAAGAATTCGGAGCATGTTGAATTTCTATTTATTACTATCTTTTTGGTTTCTATCTCGAATAATGGCTTTTCTATTTCTGATTATTTCCCATTTTAATTCCTTCCTAGCTTCTTTTACCTTTTGAACCTCCTTTCTTAATTCTGCTTGATCTTCTGGAAGGAGATCTTCATTTATAAATATTCCTGTTCCTTTTACACTTGAGGTTTTACTAAGTATGTCATACTTATGATTATTAGAGCTCACTTTTACTCGGATCAGCCTTCCTTTATTCTCAGTTAATTTCCCTAACCTTGTTGCTTCTATGAGACACGTGGTTTCAATTTGCAATCTATTATGTAATTCTATCTGGGCTATGTCTAAAATATCCTCGTCTACCTCCTCTTTCAAACCAAAGATTATAAGGTTCAAGACCCTTTTATTACTCTCATGGTCTAATTCGATCAATTTTTTCATTTCATCTTTAATTGGTTTGATATCTAATTTACCTACTCCACTATTTAGGGTGATATTGTTGTTAACTTTTTCTTCTAATTCTTTAATCATGTCCTTCATTTTAAGACTCTCTATATTATCAGCATCTCCTTGCTGGGATGTTTGGTTCGTGTCTTAGTTTTGTTTTTCTATGACCTGCAACCTAGTTTCCATTGCCTCCATTTTATTCTCCAATAGTTCTATTTTATTTTGGATCTTGTCTACAAAAGATGTGAATTTATTTTACAGCATGGCTTCTAAATTGGTTTGTAGCTTGACTTCTCTTTCTTCTCTATGTTTCTCTAAAGACTCTATATACTCATAAAGGCTCTATAGAGTAACTGTGCTAGGTCTACCTTTGGTAATATTTCGTAGCTGTAGTGGATTATTCATACTTGAGAATATATGAGCAGATATGTATTAGAAAAAGATAAGGAATGTGTGCACCTAAATATCAACAAACCTGACAGCAGAACTCAAGTGCCCAGGTCCGAAAATTTATCGAGAAAAATTCACAGCAGACCCAATTACTAATCGAGAAACCCAAGAATTAATGGATAAAATTCACCGCAAAATATTCACTGCAGAATTTCACCGCAGACCGAAATATTAATCCAGAAAATTCACCACAAAATTTTCACCATATATATAAGTGAACGTATTTCTTGAATTAACTTATTTCTTAATTAAATAAAAATTATTAAAAACTTAATTAATAAATATAAATAAATTATAATATTGATGATCGAATCTATAAAATTATATATATTTCTTATAATTATAAATTTAGTAGAAAATTTATATGTAAGTTATGCAGTTAAAAAAAAAACAAACGGTTAGAAAAGCTTGTTCTCAAAACTCTATTTTAAATAAAAACTCTTAATCTTTTTTTGAAATATATGTTCAAACAATATTATAACTTTGAAATATTTAAAAAAACTATAAAATTATTTAAAAAATTAAAATCTAAATGTCATAATCCATTAAAAATATCATAAACATAATATCAAAAACATTGAGGAGTGTTAATATATTGCCACACACAAGAATAGTTACGTAGGAGTCTTAATATATTGCCACACACAAGAGTAGTTACGTCTTAAGGTGTTTTTATCTGACAACAACTCCCCCAGGTGCCATTGTGTCCATGTATGAGCCATTGGATCAAATGTTAGACAATTCAAATGTTTTAGGCCATTAGATCCAGGAGTAAATAGTTTTTTATATGTTTTTATAATGTTAATTTATTTTTATTTTTAATAAGTTAGATTCAATTTAGGTTTTGGTGAGACTATGTCAAATTACACAAAAATAAAAATAAAAGTAAATTAAATAAAAAAGATTTACATAATGTAATGGACATTTTAACTACGTCAAAATACAATAAAAATAAAAATAATAAAATACTAAAAAACTATAAAAACAGCCATGGTATTGACCCATGGTATTCATGTGGAATGTAGTTTATTTAAAGGGGGGAATTAATATGGCCTAGATCATTCTTAACTATGGATCTACCAAAAGCCAAGAGGGATCAAATGTCTGATAATAATAATAATGCTATCCCCCAAGTAAAGTGGGGGATAACATTATAACCTTTCCTTTTACTTAATAAAATGTATCTAAATTTTCATACATCCAAATATCATAGTTTTGGTGTTCTATATTATTTTTGTTACAACTATTTTATTATCCAAAAAATACATCTTTTTTTTGTTATATATTATTTTTTTTTAATTTCCAAATTATTTCACATTTATAATTTCTTAAATACCACTAAATTTACCTTTAATTACTTAATTGTAATAGTTTGTAACTACATAACAGTTTGTAACCATATACATACTCTTTTGGATTTTTTTTGTTAATGAATATCAAATTTCATCGGTTAAAAAAAAACTATATACATATCTTTAATAACTCAATTGTAGCTAAATAATATTACATGTTTTTTACTTTATAATCATAAACAATTTTCATAGTATATGATGTCAAACTTACTCAACTTTTTATTCTGAAATTTTAAACAAAATGTTCACTACATAATTTTAGCTTTTATATTTTTATTTTTATTTTTCAATTCCAAATGAAACTTATAAAAGAAAAAACACACTCAGTCATTAGGGTTTTTTGCACAATTTTTATCATAACCTTTCCCTCTATCCAATATATACTGTAGAGTCTTTTGAAGAGAGAGTGTATTCTAGTTTATAACCTGATCCACAACCAAAGAAAATGGCTAGGGATTTCACAAGTTATTAGTTTGTAACCTCATCCACAATCAAAGAAAATGGCTAGGGATGTCATCAGTTATTATTAACATAGTGATCTATTGACGTTCTTAGTTGAAATGGATTCTATTAGATGCATGGTGGCCAAAGGCACAAAAAAATTCAAAATAGATATCTGTTATGACATCCATATTGTCTACAAACCATCCAAATTTCTCATCTTATACAACAATTTCTAACAAAACCCACTCAATTTACTCTCCAATTTTTAAAACCCCCACCCATGTTGGGGAGATCATAGTGTAAAATCAAATGCTCCCTTGTTTTTTTTAAAGGGTTCATAAAAAAAACATACAATGAGAAAGTCAAAATTGTGGTATAATAACTGATTTTTGAATCATTGTGACAGAAAAAAAATCACATTAGCTCACGGAATATATGTAATGCTATAGAGATTTGAGATGATAACAAAGTTTTGAATCATGATAACTAGGTGACAACCAAAACTAAGTTTTATCCAGAAGAAAAAAATCGCAACAACTCATAGAATATATCCATGGTTGCAATGAACCCCATACATTGTGATGGAAATCATGGGAATTTTAGTCCACATAGAACAAAACCCTAAAAATTCTATACTCTTGATCAATTAAGAATAAGATAAGATGTTTAGATTGGATGCCAAGGTGGGTGGTACAATAATTGAGGATGCTTCTTAAAGGGTAAGGGAATTTAGATACTCTATCATTCCACCAAAGTTATAAGAAGTGAGATTTGTAGATTATAGTTTATCAAAATTGACACTATGTGATTAAGAATAAGTTACAAACATTAGGCATTTAAAAATTAATAAGAGGAAGGCACACAATGGTAGTGGTAATTAATGTGATTCTTTGTACTATTTTTATTTAAAATAGTTTTATTTAGAATAGTTATTTGTGTTTTTATTTTTTTGAATGAATATTGTTAAATGTGTTGTAGTATTTTTATTTAAAATGGTAATTTATATTTGTATTTTTTTAAATGAATGTTGTTAAATGTGTAATTGAGTAAAATGTATTAAACTGATATTCTGATTTTTAAGATATTTATTTAAAAAATTAAAAGTATGGTGAGTTTTTGTTTATTAATCTTTACTCTAGATGTGCAAAGAATGAATCTATCTCAAGTCCCAAACAGATTCTAATGTCCCATACAAGATTCTTATTTCTCTTGTTATTGTAGCTTGCACCTTACACTCCGCTCCTCCTCCTTGCACAAATGTAAACAATGAGGCACAAGGTAGTTGTTGCATATGTGAACATTTAGATATGATAAGAAAAATGTGATACTCTATTGTAATTTTATTTACAAATGTGATGGAAAGTGTTCCCTAAATGTCGAAAATTTCATGGTTAATGTAGTATAAGCTACATGAAAATTTATAGTCTTGTATACAATATCAAGAAAGCTATGCCCAATATCCAACAACATAGAGCAAGACGTGAAAGGTTCCCGTGTTTTTTTTAAAGGGTTCATAAACAAAAAAAACAATGAGAAAGTCAATAATGTGGTATAATAACTGATTTTGGAACCATTGTGGCAAACAAAACATCACATTAGCGCACAAAATATATCTAATTCTATAAGGATATGATATGATAACAGAGTTTGAATCATGATAACTAGGTGACAACCAAAATTAAGTTTTAGCCACAAGAAAAAAATCACAACAACTCACAAAATATATCCATGGTTGGAATGAACCCCATCATTGTGATGGACATCATGGGAATTTTAGTGTACATAGAACACCACCCTAAAAATTCTATACTCTTGATCAATTAAGAATAAGCTAAGATGTCTAGATTGGATGCCGAGGTGGGTAGTACAATAATTGAGGATGCTTCTTAAAGGGTGAGGGAATTTAGATACTCTATCCATCTATAAAATGTGAGACTTGTAGATTATAGTTTAACAAAATTGACACGATGTGATTAAGAATAAGTTACAAACATGAGGTATTTAAAAATTAATAAGAGGGAGGTACACAATGGTCATGTTAATTAATGTGATTCTTTGTACTATTTTTATTCAAAATAGTTATTTGTATTTTTGTTTTTTTGAATGAATATTTTTAAATGTGTTGTAGTATTTTTATTTAAAATAGTAATTTTTATTTTTATTTTTTTAAATGAATGTTGTTAAATGTGTAATTGAGTTAATTGTATTAAATTGATATTCTAATTTTTAAGATATTATTTAACAAATACAAAGTATGGTGAGTTTTGTTTTATTAAGCTTTACTCTAGATGTGCAAAGAATGAATCTATCTCAAGTCCCAAACAAGATTCTAATTGATCAAGTGATCAAGTCCTTAATGAAAAAATGCTCAAAAATTTAGTTGCTTAGAAATGGTCCAAACCAGAACGATAGGAAAGATCTTGAAAAGACGATTCCAACGCCACGAACAACACTAAAAACCAACGCTGTATGAAGAAGTTATTCAACTTTGAAGTTCTTCGATTTCAGTAAAAAAAAAAGAGGCCAGTTTGACTTTAGAAATTGGCAAATATTTAAAAAAATAATATTTCGAGAATATTCCTCGAATATTCTGGAAATATTCCTTGAAATATTCTGGGAATATTCCACAAAATATTCCTTGTGGACCAATTGTATTGCGACAAATGGCAATCTATCATTTGAAACAGGTTTGACTTTTCATAATTTTGACCAATTACGGGCTGCCACATGGCACCCTGGTTAGTGAAATGGTGGTCATTTAAAATTTTTGACAAACCTGTGAATTGAACCGGAGACCTCTTGGTAAACAGTGCAACATTTTACCAATACACCATGCGTGTAGTTCTTGTGAACGTATGCTCTTTACGGATATTTTAAGTTTTCAATGGTTTCATTTGGGGCCAAAAGGGGGCCAGCCCCCTCTACACATAACCGTGGCCTAGGACCAGGACTTTAATCTGGCGGTTAAAACAACAGTTAATGCGGAAGGTGCGGCCACATGTCACTTTATATTTATTGCTAATAGTTTATGCCGCCCCCAAAGTTAGCGCAGCTTCCTCCATTTTAGGCGGAACTCCATGTTTATCCACAGTTAACTAAAGTTGGCCAACTTTTTGTGTGACTTTTGCCTAACATTGGGCAAATACTGTTTTGATCATAACTTTGGCTAGGAAAGTCCAATTGGAACGAATTTTTTTTCGTTTCAAGGGTATTGGAACATTCTGAAGCTGTTGGAATAGGTTGCAGAGCCATCAGGGCACTCTGTTAGAGGTTTTATCAGCGGATTTTCTTGTGGAGCCACCAAGGCTTGGTGAATGATCAGCTGTATTGGGCTATATTCATCTGTTTGAGGTGAATGAATAGTCAATTTTTACTGTTTCCAGCACTCTGATTCTGATTATGCAGCTATTTCAGCCTTTTGAAGCTTTATTCATGGTGTAAAACTATTTTTGAGCATTAATAGAGAAGGGAAAAGCCCATTTGGGGGCTTTTGGACCCAGCAGATGTAGCCCAAGAGAGGGGTGAACTGCTTTATCAAATTCTTGTTTATATGTTGTGAATTCTTGCTACTTATTTCCAGAGTTTAATACCTTAAACAGTAAATTGAAATAAGTCATCCTAACACAAAAATACTTATACAATTATCAAAACATATTTGTTCCATTCCAAAACACATTTGTTCCATTGCAGAACACATTAACATGCTTGCACACTCATAATATTGGTTAATGAATACCTTGAAATCAGAAAACAAATACTTTCATTACCAAATGGTTTCAATGTTTACTTCATATTTCTTTAGGCATAGCCAGTAATAGGGCCAAAAGCTTCTAGTTTCATCCTTTCTTTGAAAGGTCAAATAACCAACAAAAGCCCCTACTGTCTATCTCTGTATAAGAAATATTTAGTTCACACATTTCAGATCAGATTGGTGTCAAAGTTGTTTGCACATTTAGAATTATTGGAAATGGATACCTTGCACCCTTATTTCAAGTACAATCCATTTTCAAATCAGATGGTATCAGAGCTCGGGTTGAGCATTTGTTATTGTGCAAAAGGTTTTAAAACAGTGTAAGAAATTTACTGTTTTATTGGTTGCAAAATGGTTGCATGTATGATTTTTCTTGAGCTGGAAGGATAGCTATTGTTAGCTAAGTCTTGGAAAGGATTGAAGACTATTTTCCTTACCCAATTTACCTCAATATTATCTTTGGAAAAAAAACTCCAATAGTTTTTGTTTTATGGCTGCTTGAATGAGAAGGGGTCTTTATTGACATTTGGTTAAAAGCTTGTCATTTGTTTGAAAGCTTCGAGGACTTTTCTTTGGAAGTTTCTTTTGGTTGTTTTGACCGTTTACATAATGTCAACTTCTTCTACAAGTGAAGCTTCCTCCTTCACGAGATTCTTCAATCATGACATGAAGAATGAGTTCTTTAAGGTGAAGGACATGGTGCAGATTCTCCTTGAGGATCAAAGGGAAAGTGTTCAACTTCGTGAACAACTGCTAGCTATGCAGGAAGAGAAAGAAGCCATTCTTCAAAGACTGCATGATATGGAGTTGCAGCTTCTTCAAGCTTAAGAAGCTTTGTCCAAGAAAATATCTCATCTTCAGGATGTAAATCATGAGGTAAATAATTCTGATTTGTCTTCAGTTTCCTCTATTGAAAAGTGTGTTGGTTCTTTTGAAAGGCATACAAGAGGTATTGGGTCCAAATTGATGTTGAAAATGGGCTATCAAGAAGGAAAAGGTTTGGGCAAGCATGCACAATGCATTGTTGAGCCTATTTGTGTTGTGGAGCGTCCCAAGAATATTGGTCTTGGCTATGAGCAGCTTAATGGCGAAGCTTTGAGCACATGCATTCAAGAATGTGATGCAAATTTGAAGAGAACATTTCTCCCAAGTTCTCAATTACATCAATTTCATGATGGCAATCTTCCTTACCAATGTTTTAAGCCTTTATTGCAGCAAGAATATAGTAGACATGAAACTTATGGCAAGCATGCAATTTTAGGCAGTTTTCAAGACAACAACAATGATGTTAGTCTACAATTGAAAGCTGGAGCCTCTACTAGTTCATCTCCTCATGGAGGCAAAAATGATGAACATGCAAAGCAACGTAAGAGGTATAAATCTTATCATGATCCATTTGATTGTGTTTCTGCAAGGCATGATAATTTTACATGCTTTAATGGAAGAAATAATTCTTGTACATTTTTGGGTCGATTTAACCATCATGTTTCGAGATGCTGGATGAGGAGGAAGGCACACAAGAAGCAGATGAAGCAAATACTACCTTCAAAGAAGGTGCATATGATTTTCACTTTTTTCCAAAAGAAGGGACATGTTGTCTCTCATTGTTGGACTTTGCATCCAACTCGTCGCCCCACGCACATGCAGCAAGAGGAAAAAAATATTGGCGAAGGTGGAATCATGGATTCCATTACTAATGTGGAAAGGGAAGTTTCACATGAAAGAAAGTTGCAACAACAAAAGTCGCCATGGAATTGGCTTGGTTAGAAGTGGATGGACTTCTTGACATAGTAAGACGTACTCCTTTTGTACATATGCAAATTTCGGATGTATGCATGTATTTTTCTGTAATATCCTTTTTTTTTTTTTGAGCCACCTTAGATCATTGATCAAGGCTGCGTTGTATAGTTTCACTCTGTAAATTTCTCACCATAAATTTCTGTGTGAGTTTAAGAAGGTCAGTTGTGGACAGTTGTGGACAAGTGCATTCAGGAAGGGAAATGTTGATTTCTTTTCATTTGTGGTTCAAATTCACTTGCTTTGTAAGGCAAAAGTGCTTGAAGGGCTAAAGAGAAGAGGATTTTTATTCTCTCATTTGCTATACTACAGTTCAGTTCTTCATTTCAGTAAGCTTTTTGGGACCAAAAGCTTCCCATTTGGGAGGTGTGATCACGTGATCAAGTCCTTAATGGAAAAATGCTCAAAAAATTATTTTCTCAGAAATGGTCCAAACTAGAACGACAGGAAAGAGCTCGAAAAGACGATCCCAACGTCGTGAACAACACTGAAAACTGACGCTATATGAAGAATTTATTCAACTTTGAAGTTCTTCAATTTTAGTAAAAGAAGAAAAAAAGGCTAGTTTGACTTTAGAAATTGGCAAATATTTAAAAAAAGAATATTCTAGGAATATTCCTTAGAATATTCTGGGAATATTCCACAGAATATTCCTTGTGGACCAATTGTATTGCGACAAATGGCAATCTGTCATTTGATACAGGTTTGAATTTTCATAATTTTGACCAATTATGGGCTGCCACGTGGCAGGCCCATAGGGCGCCACATGGCACCCTGGTTGGTGAAATGGTGGTCATTTAAAATTTTTGACAAACCTGTGAATTGAACCTGAGATCTCTTGGTAAACAGTGCAATGTTTTACCAATACACCATGCGTGTAGTTCTTGTGAACGTATGCTCTTTACAGATATTTTAAGTTTTCAATGGTTTCATTTGGGGCCGAAAGGGGGATATCCCCCTCTACACATAACTGTGGCCCAGGACCACAGCTTTAATCCAGCGGTTACAACAATAGTTAATGCGGAAGGTGTGGCCACATGTAAATTTATATTTATTGCTAACAGTTTATGCCGCCCCAAAAGTTAGCGCCGCCTCCTCCATTTTAGGCGGAACTCCAAGTTTATCCGTAGTTAACTAAAGTTGGCCCACTTTTTGTGGGATTTTTGCCTAACATTGGGCAAATACTGTTCTGATCATCACTTTGGCTTGGAAAGTCAAATTGGAACGACTTTTTTTTCGTTTCGGGGGTATTGGAACATTTTGAAGCTACTGGAACAGGTTGCAGATCTATCAGGGCACTCTGTTAGAGGTTTTATCAGCGGATTTGCTTGTGGAGCCACCAAGGCTTGGTGAATGATCAACCGTATTGGGCTATATTCATCTGTTTGAGGTGAATGAATAGTCAATTTTTACTATTTCCAACACTCTGATTCTGATTATGCAGCTATTTCAGCCTTTTGAGGCTTTCTTCATGGTGTAAAACTATTTTTGAGCATTAATATAGAAGGGAAAATCCCATTTGGGGGCTTTTGGACCCAGCAGATGTAGCCCAAGAGAGGGGTGAACTTATTTATCAGATGCTTGTTTATATGCTGTGAATTCTTGCTACTTATTTCCAGAGTTTAATACCTTAAACAATAAATTGAAATAAGTCCTCTTAACACAAAAAGACTTATACAATTATCAAAACATATTTGTTCCATTCCAAAACACATTTGTTCCATTGCAGAACACCTTAACATGCTTGCACACTCATAATATTGGTTAATGAATACTTTGCAATCAGAAAACAAATACTTTCATTGCCAGATCGTTTCAGTGTTTACTTCATATTTCTTTAGGTAGAGCCAGAAGCTTTTGGTTTCATCCTTTCTTTGAAACGTGAAATAACTAGTAAAAGCCCCTACTGTCTATCTCTGTATAAGAAATATTTAGTTCACACATTTCAGATCAGATTGGTATCAGAGTTGTTTGCACATTTAGGATTATTGGAAATGGATACCTTGCACCCTTATTTCAAGTACAATCCATTTTCAGATCACTAATGTCCCAAAAAATATTCTTCTTTCTCTTGTTATTCTAGCTTGCACCTTACACTCCTCTCCTCCTCATTTCACAAATGCAAACTATGAGGCACAAGGTAGTTGTTGCATATATGAACATTTATATATGATAAGAAAAATGTGATACTCTATTCTAATTTTCTCTACAAATGTGATGGAAAGTGTGTCCTAAATGTTGACAATTTGATGGTTAATGTAGTATAAGCTACATGCAAATTTATAGTCTTGTATAAAAGATATATGCCCAATATCCAACACCATAGAGCAAGATGTGTTCACCAATTCAACATTTGATTCCAAATATCTCTCAGTGCTAGATTTTTTTTCTCAATAAATTTGTTTTTAATACTCTTCAACTGATCAAAGCCATCATTGTTGCATATATCAGCATTTACTTATGATGAGAAAATTTTAATACCATGTTATAATTTTCTCTACAAATGTGTTGGAGTTGTTTTCTCAATAAACATATTTTTACTACTCCTAAGTGATGAAATCCATAGTTTTTTCATATAGGAGCATTTAGCTCTGATAAGAAAAGCATGATAGTGTGTTATAATTTTCTCTACAAATGTGTTGGAGTTGGTTTTTCAATAAAAAAAATTTTACTGCTCTTAAGCGGTGAATGAAATTGGCATATGTAGAGGAACTTGGAGTAAACTCTAATTCTATTAGTAAAAATTCTCTTTATTTACATTTGTTTAGTCAACTTAATGTCTTAAATTTCTTTCATTAATTATCAACTCAGGTTTGTAAACTGATGAAGTGTGGTGCATTTTATGTGCTTAGTTAACCTATTTCTTACTTCGTTGTTTTGTATTTTATGTTGTTTTGGGGGTTTTTGTCCTTTGATGTCTAAGAATGTTTAATCTAAAACTATGAAAATATTTAAATGAATCTAATGAATTTTAAAAAGGAAGAAAAGGAAGTGTTCCTAAGTCTAATTTTCATATAAATAAACCAAAAATTGTTGGCTAGTTAAGGCCAAATTTGGAAAACAAAGCATATATATTATCTTATCATTAGTTCTATTCCATGGATATAATTCTAAAACTAAGATTGAAACTGTAGTGCTTGTATTAAGTAAAAGCAGAAAATGAAACAACTAATGTAATTCTGGTTACTTCAGCATTCAATTATGAGGTATGACCTTATTGAGATGATGTTAAGTAACTATCTGTACTTCAACTTCTAATGTCCTAGAACTGTAAGCAAAAAATGCAATGAAAACATCTAATGTATATTTAGTTACTTTAAATATTCAATTATGAAGTGTGATCTTCTTGAGATAGTGTTAAGTAACCAATTATACCTATGATCTAGAAAACTAAGTAAATTATGCAAATGGTGACTTACTAATTGCACTCATTAAACATTCAACCATTCAGTCTTGAAACATGATTAAATAAATCTCTTTTAGAATGACTTTTCGGAATATTAGTGATGCAATTAAGTGAGGATATGAAAGAAAAATATGAAAGCATGTAAGACTAACTAAAAACAAGTAATGTATTTTTGACTAATGTGAAGTGTAAACCTCTTGAGATGCTATGTGAGAAGTCGATTATGCTTTAGTCTCTAAGTTCCTGGAAAGAAAATGATAATGTGCAAATTAAATTCAACCACTGTATGAATTAGACATTTAACCATTTAATTTAGGATCATCATATTGAAATGGTTTTTGAAAACATCCGTTGACACGGTTAATTGACAATTCTATTCTAAGGAAATGATTGACAAAACAGTAAGGAAACTAGGCAACTATGTAATATTATTACTCTAATCTTAATTCGATTTTGAAAATAGAGTTATCTATCTTCACGAAATATATTAGAAGAGAAAGGCTGCACAATTGTGATTTAATTTTATGCTATTGGTAAAAAACTGGAATGAAACATCAACTTAATTAGAAAATAGATTTGCTGGAAATAGAGTAATGAAAATTGAACTAAAAAACAACAAATGAAAAACCTCCTCCATTGTAGGGGCCCTCTACAACTTATTCGACTGAAATAATAGCTGGTTAAAGATGCACTTAAACAATCATTGGCAACATGAACTTTGTATTATGATAAAATGAAGTCTGAATACAAAGTATTAGCAAAAATCTTAAACTTAACACTTAAATTCTGAACTATCTTCTTGGCCTTTTACGATCGATATTTAAAGGAAAATACATAACTGTTTGTGAGATAAAATTTCTATAGGTGGCTAACTCAAATTAGACTTGCAATAGGACTATTAGGCTCTTGATTTGCTACGATAGAGCAAATCAAGAGTCCTACTACTTTTGGATAATTTACTTTGATCACACCTTTGACCATGATATTAGGCTCGCTTTTTTGTTGATCTGGACCGAGTGAATAGGATAGAATCCATGTAGAGATAGTTCTAGAAACACCCATGTGACCCAATTTTTCATCTGACATCTGGAACCTACCAGACCATGAGAGTAGCTACAAAATCCACAGTTAGCTGTAGAATAGGCTGCATTCTGTAGCTAAATTGCAAAAATCTATCCAAATAGCAAGAACATGAAAATATAATATGGAAATCATTTTAATGCATCCTTAAGACAAAACCTAGCATTTATCATTGATTGGGGTCTATGATCTTATGAGAAAGTGACAGAAAGAGGTGAGAAAAATTGTCAAAGAGAAGGTAATTATGAGGTTCAACATACCCCCACTGCAAAATCATTGCATGTCCTCATGCAATTTTCCAAAATTGTAAGTTCTTCTTCCCTACTGAATTTTCTCAGACACTTCTACTAGCACATCCAATTTCCTTCTTTTGCTCACCTTTGAAGTGACTGTCATCCTGGGCCTTCTCATAAGAAGCTTATACTTGAGGTTAATGACTGCTTTGTGTAGTAACTTGTTCTTTCTTTTCAATTTCATGTTTTTCTTATACCACATTCGTAGATGCAGAATGGTATTGTCATGAATTACCTTGTCCAACTTTCTTTTCTACTTCAAGGCCTCATTCCCCTGTTTGATATGTCTATTCAATATCTCTAGTTCATAAATATCTTGCTTAAGAGCATCAAGTAGAGGTTCTTGTGGATTGAGAGAAGGTTCTGGGTTCATTGATGAATTTATATTCTCCAGTGATTCTACATAATCATATATTTGTTGTTGAACTGGGTCTATGCCTGGATATCTTCTGCTAGGGCTACCTTCAAAATGATGAATAGGAGAATTTTGAGGACTGTGTGCAGGAGAACTGTTAACAGGAGATGATATTGGGGTTTCCTCATCTAAATTTATAAGCTCTGTCCCTTTTGATAATGTTTTCTTCATAGACCCTTGGAGTCTAGAGCTTCTTCCTAGTTTTGGAGGACTTTCATTCTCCTCATTTATATCATTACTCCTCTTTCTCATCTTACCTCTTGTCTTGATTTGCTTTCTAATTTGTGTTAGTTATTCAGAAATTAGCTTTTCATCATTCTTCTGTAATGAGGTTTCAGGTTTTTTTTCAACATTTATATCAATATTCTTTCTTCTGCTTCTTCTGACATTATCTTCCTTAGGTGACTCTGATGGTTCTTGAAAATGTTTTCTAATAAGGAAATCCTCTCAAGTATCTCCTATGATTCTTAAATGAATCTCAATCAATATCTTTACCAACCCATGATAATGCATGGTGGTATCTATGAACTGTATTCTATTTTGTACATTTGAGGCCAGCCTTCTTAAAATATTTAGCAGAAAGAAAGAAATATTGATTTCACTATTCTCTAGGAAATTCATCAGTAAACAGATATGGTAGACATACATGCAACCAAACCTTCCTTCACAAGTTATGAATTTGTGTAAAATCAGGAGGATATTCTTGCATTTACTTTTAAGAGCTGAACTTGGGATACCTTTTTGTTACACAAAATTTTTTCATTGTCCTTGCAATCCCCATCTCGCCCACTGGAGGATCATTTTCGTAATCAATAAGCAGTGTCATGCCTTGAAAAGACCATCATTATAATCCTTTACATGAGATTAATATTCCTTCTGTTGACAGTTCGGTAAGCAAAGAGTCAAAAACCCTTGTTTTTTCCTTGGTGTGGGTAGTCAGTTATACCCTCGCGCCAAAGAGGAAGATTAACACTAGGCCCCGCTCCAGTTGGCACTCTGTCTTAGTTTGCCACCAGTGTTGAGCTATTTATGGAATGTTTTTTAAAAATAGAGGCAGAGTTTCTACTCCAACCACTTCGAGGATGATTCATTGGGAGTAGTTGAACTGAATAAACCATAGACTCCCTCCTTTAGTTTATGGTTTCCACCTCTTATGGGAACTCCCTAAAGGATAGGCCTCCCTCCCACCTTTGTAGGGATCCTTACCTCCTCCTTTTCCTCTATAAAAAGAAGCTATCTCTCTTTGCATAAGCTAGCTGAACTTGGATAATTGAACATACTATAGCAGAACTATTGAAGAGATACAATAAGGCGGAATTATGTTGAGAGAGCTTAAGTCCATGCCTTCTGAGAGATCTTGAATCCATGCCTTCATCCCATCTGAATTCCCTAACGAGAATCTGAGACGCGCTTTGGCTGAACCCCGCTAGAGGAGACTGCGATGTCAAAGAATTGGTTGTAACTCTTCCTTCTATCAATACATGTACGTAACTATTTTTTGGTTCCCATTTTGTATCATGTTAGATGTTTAATGCAATATGCTTAGCCCTCTTTGACTAGCTAGTAGTTATGAGTGAAATTATTATGTCATATGCTGTTCTTGTTTTATGTTTAATGTGCAGGTATCAGAGCATGAATGCGGAAGGATTGTGACTTGCCAAGGCAGGAGCGAGAGGCCACCACCACTACAACAATGATGACAAAATTGGACTCTAGGTAGGTCTATATACCATGTCCTCTTTTCATTTAGTAATTAGGAATCAACACTCTAGCATGTCTCTTTGTTTCTAGACCCACTCTAGGGCTAGAGGTATCATCTCTATCTAAAGAGAGGATTTACTTGCTTAACAAATTGGCGAATCCACTGGGGATCAGTGTGAGTTTTTTGTTTCAATCATTGATTTGCTTATCTGTATTTTTCTGGTTTGCTTGCTTAGTTTACATCCTCTGTTCAGCTCCAAACTGTCAAGATTGACCTCTACTCATTGAGTTTTGGTTTTTCAATTTTTTTGCATAGTTATTTGGCTTGGCGTGTTTTTCGTTTGAATATTCGTGCCAATTGGCATAGGTTGCTCTTGTTGCAGTTTTTCCAACCCCTGTTTGGCATAGACTACAGCCTTACAGTTGCGCCGACTCTCGTAACATTTGGTTTGACCTCCTTAACTAGTCATTTGGTCAATTGTGCTTGCTTTTGGGTTATTGTTTATGTGTAATTATGCCTTTGGGACTGTTTTGACTGTTGTCGACTTGATTTTCTCAGTCGTTTGTGCATCTTCTTATCGATGTAAATTGAGGCCTTAGGGTTTCTAAGTGTCTTGGTGCACTGAGCCTACTATTTGGAGCTCAAGTCGTTTTAATTATTGCCAATCTCATTCTTGGGTCGATTTCACTTAGTTTTCTTGATCTTTTTGAGTGATTGCTTTGGTTGTAGAATCATTACGTTTCTCGATTGATTCTTTTCCTTATTTCTCCAAGCATAGATTACATTGCTTGTTTTGGGTCATTTTGAAAAATTCTTCTTGGGTTGGAAGATTGCAGCATTAGTTTGAGTGCTTTCTTGTGTTTGTTTTGCGTTTTATTGAGTCATTCAACTTCGATTCTTACACAATACTCAAGCTAGTGTTTTTTTTCATTTTTTCATGTAATTAGTGCATCATGTACTCTTTTCATTGAAAAATTAAAAAAAAACATATTTTGCATTCTTTATTTGCATCAAAAGTGAAATATTCTTTTGCATAACTAGCGTCTAATTGTCTAGGAAAGAGTTTCATTTTTGTTTGATTGTCTTAGATGCATTAGTGGATTTCTTCTCATACTGCCATTGTTTTCTTTTGTTTTAAAGATCTCTATCCTTCTCGTAACTAGCATTCATTGAATCGGAAATGATGTTCATTTGCATATAGCTTGCATTTAGGAAATTTGAGATCCAAATTCGATACGGCCTTAAAACTGAAACATAATCCAAGATCAAATTTAAAATTCATTTAATTAACCTAAGGAAGCATTGAAACCTAATGAAACATTTTTAGTGGTCTAGGCTAGAGACGTGTTTCGACATCTTAAAATCTAGTAGCTGTCGTTCACCATCTGGCTTTAGACAACGCTAGTACGAACTTGTGCTCCTCGTATCGTCGAGTATATAAATGGAGACCCCTCTAGGTTGCAATCCTTTTATCCATAGGAAGCCGAGTCTGTCACCTTGTAACCGTGATACATTGAACACAACATTCAGGGAGATTACCTACATGTACGTCAAGTCCTTGGTCATTTTTTTTCCATTTGATCACCAAGGTGTATATGGAAGTTCACGAAAACCTGGTATACCCTCTTGCTTAGAATTTTAGAGTAGTCATTTTTATCTTTTCATGACTTGGGAAAAAAGAGAAGAAATCATCGAGCACTTGTCCTTTCATGGTCATTTAAAATTTAAAGTGACTAGAGTCATCTTTTACCTGTTTCTTGACTCTTAAAATATGAAACAACAAAATCTAGTTTCAGTGTGATAAAATTAATCACCTACGATTACATGCCCGTTAAAGTTTTATTAATTGGCCTGTTTTTTTTCCTTGGTTTTGATCTTGGAGTGTTCGATTGGTTTTATTTTTTCCTTTCTATTTTGATATATAGTCACAGTGGTGGAACCACCAATTTCCTCATCCTCACTACCTCCTAGTGGTAGTTCCTTCCAGAACGTTTCTTTTGAAACCCCTCAATCCACTAGGTCTGTATAGTTTTCGCAGCCTATTCTCTCGTTGTCCTGCCTCTTGCTACTCGATCTCCTCATGAAGAGACAGTTGAATTCAATTGGCCTCCTTCTGGTGCTTGGTCTGGTTTTTTGGGAAGAAGGAGATTTTCCTCCTCTTACGACGGAATCAGACATGGTTCATCTAGTCTTGTTGGTAGTGAAGGAATGCCTGTTTCTACAGGAGAATATCAGATTTTTCTGGAATATGTCCCTCATGTTTCTACTCAGTCTTCTCCACCATCGATGTCACTTCTGCTTGGATATAGGTCCTTGAGTCAGATTATTTTTGGTGTTTCCTCTATAGTGCAATCCAGCACATTAAATCCTCCTCAGATTTCGGTCCTCCCTTCATTAGGACTATCACCTTTGACACCTGGTTCGTCGGTTACCGTTACATCTGTTCCAGTCCAACCAACTATTTTTGTAGCTTCATCCACACCAGTTGTTACTACTCAGTCGTTAGGATATTTTAACACTCGCAGGTCTATTTTTCTCAATCCAATGTGGCCTATTAATACCGGTTCTAGTATATCACAATCTAGTGTCGCAGAGGCCCCACCTGATTCTAGTGCAGTTTCCACTACTCCTGTGATTCCTGACGGCCTTAATTTTGAAGAGTATATGTTAGATGTTTAGTAACAGAGCTCTCATGGTTCTCAACCCCCCCAATCTCTTAGTAATCCTCGATTCCATTACTATGATGCTGTTGGTAATCCTGTTTATTCATTCCCGCATCATTATGATGTGTATGGTAATCTTGTTTATTTACCTCCTATTGATCCTCATCAAGATGTTTATGACTCTTATCATGTCGTTTCTCATCTTGGACCTACCTTGCATGTGCAACCCTCTGGCTTGCAAGGACAACCCTCATTGGGACAAACTTTAGCTCAGCAGGGCCCTACCTCTGGTCCACAAGGCCAAATTTCACAAGGTCAACCCTTGGTCCAACATGGCCAACCCTAAAATCTGTCTGGTCAGCCCCAGAATCAACCAGGATCATCTTATGATCCTGGGGAAAAACTATCCGTTACAGGGACAACCTTTGGCATCACAACCCCTGCATGGCCATAATTTTATGCCACAAGGACAACCCTATGCTCCTCCTCTAGGTCAACCTGGTTATTAGGGACAACCTGGTCCATCGCAACCATCAGGCCAACCTTTCCCACAAGGCTAACCCGATGGCCCTCAGTATTCGGTTTAACCAACTCAACAACCGATTCAACCTGCTCCTCAGCCGGTTCCATCGTTTCAGTAGCCAGTTCTATAGTCAGCTAGGTTTACCCACTTAGCAGCCTGCTCAACCTGCTCATCCAGGTCCACCTACTCAACTGCAAGGCGCTTACTACCCTCAAGGTTCATATCAACTGGTATATAGTACGCACCAGGTTTCTTACCCTAAAAATCAACCTGCGTATCATTAACCTCAAAGCCATGCTTACATTCGACAACAGACTCCATACAATACTCAGCAAGGACCTCAGTGGTCTACTCTGACTGAGTATCCTGGTCCTCAATCCTATTATCAACCAAATTATCCTACTTCTAATTCCTTTGATCCGAATTCTCCAGGACAGAATGTATGGGGACAGAATCCCGCTCGGACTGGGTGGAATGTACACAATGGGTCCTTATCAAAGACCTATCCTGCTTATAATTCCTATTATCCAAATTATCCGGGACAAAATGTATGGGGACAGAATCCTGCTCGAATTGGGTGGAATGTACACAACCTCTGATGAATTTCAACACTGAATTACTGTTTCTTGATACGTTGGAATTACCTGATGTGTCAAATTTAACGAACGATCCCATTCTTCAGAACCCATATTGGCCTTCGGTTCCAACCAAGATTCATGGTGATTGTCCTAAATTTGAGGGAAAATATGGCAAAGACCCCCAAGCACATGTTATGACTTACCATCTATGGTGTTCCTCTAACTCTTGGGTTGACAATTCTATTTAACTCCATCTTTTCCAGCGAACTCTTACTGGTGCCACTGCAAAGTGGTACATTGAGCTATCTCGTGGCATCTTCCAAGATTTCAATTCTTTAACCATGGCATTCCTTACGCATTTTCAGTTACCAGTTTGCTATGAGATTGGGACGCACCTCCTCACTTCAATGAAACAGGATCGAGCTACTCATATCTCAGATCACATTCATGAGTGGCGATGTCATCGTTGCATGATCAAATTTGAAATTCCTGATCAACTTCTGACTCATTGGTTCACCACCTCCTTTGTCAATCAGATTTCCAAGGAAATAGCTATGGGGGCATGTGTAACGGAGGAACAAGCCATTGCTTACACCCAGTACCTTGATATTCTGTACTCTCAGTCTGGCACATTATATGATATCTTGCCTGATGCTCCTCGACCTAGAACTTCTAAACCACCAACGACTCCATCCGTCGATGGTATTATTGGTTCTATGTCTCAGACTTCTCAAAAGTCTTCTTCTTCAAACACTGGGAAGCTGAAGTTTGCTTCTTCCAATAATGTTGCTTCTCAATCCACTTCGAATTCTGGTAAACCCACAAAATTTAGTGTCGTTCAAGCCAATCCTACGGATAATGATTCTAAAGGTAAAAATAAGGGTAATGGTAAGGCCAAAGCCGATACCTCGAAACAATATTCTCAGAAATCTTGTGCTGGCGATGGTTCTCAAATCGAAGTACCCTTGTTTGATTTGTGACAATGATCACTTGACCAAGGAATGTCCTAGATGATCCAAAGTGAGCTACTTCCTCAAAGGCACCCAGGGAACTCCAGCCGTTCTTAAATAACCTTTCTCATCTCAACAGACTCAGATGGTAGAGCAACCTTAATCCTCTAACCCATTTGGCTCTCAGGTGTTCATGATGAGTGGTTCTGCAGCCATTTTTATTGCTACTCAGTCGAACGATTATATTGGATCTCGTCAGGCCATGGGGAAGGATATCACTGATGGTCCTCCTCCTCCACCTGTTACTGGCCTTCTTGAAATTGAAAGGCCCAATGTTGAATCCGTTGTGCATCCACCTTCCAAAGGTGTACTCCGTAAGTCTTCTTATAATCCCAACGCCTGTGCCGCTCACCATTGCAATATTTCTGAGGATTTGGCTCAGGCACCATCCGCAATGTCCACATTAGAAGTACTTCAAATTTGTCCATCACAGCGAAGAGATTTTTTATCTACGATTGGTAGGATTGATCCTGCCAATACTAGCCTTATTACTTTCAATTTAGAGAATTTTGTTCCGTGACTTCCGCATCAGATTGTGCTCATTATTCAAGTTTTTATTAATGGTCTCAACATCCATCGAGTAGTTCTGGATGAAGGTGTATCAACCTATGTCATGTCATCTTTGTGTTGGAAAGCTATTGGTTCTACATCCCTGAATTCATCACCAAATTCCCTTGAAGCATTTGATGGAAGAGAATCAAAACCTTTAGGTGTTCTCGCGAGTTTACCGATTACTTTGAAAGAGAAGATAGTCAATGTCGAGGTAGAAGTTGTTGATGCTAAACTCAATTATAATATTCTCCTCAGTCGCAGTTGGACTCATGCCATGTTATGTGTTCCGTCCACTCTCTTTCGTGTTCTGAAATTTCCACACAAAGGAAAGATTGTTACTGTTGATCAATTGTCCTTCTTCACCTCTTCTTCCGAGAACAATGTTTTGTATGTGGATCAGATTCCTACTCCCTACGAGAGCGTAGGGCCAGGTATTTTTAAAGATCCTGCCCTCATGGTTATTTTTCCTCTTCCTCCACCAAATACTGTTCAGATTCATATGATCTCTCGGTTTGATGACCCATGGATTATTCCTTCACCTGAACAGATCAATTCCTTCAGAGATTCGATGCCTTTCAGTCCAATCAATATTGATTATTGTGAACTTATCGCAGCTTCGGAGCTCCGTCCTCTGATTGTGCTCCGTTGAGCATGTCTCTTGACATTTATTCTCAATCCCCCTAGCTTTCCGATTTCGATTTGCCTGATCCTTTGAAAGAAGTTTTTCCGTCCGATGAAGCCATCGTAGAAACCATGTCTCTTGAGGATCTCCTGTGGGATGATGGTCATCATCATTCCTCATTCATGCCTAGCCTCAAGGTCATTTCTTCTTGTCTTGAGCATTTTGCATCTCAGGTTCCTTCTCCTCCGCTTCAACTGCCAGTTTTGAAACATGGCGTCTTTACGGAAGATAATTTTAGTAATATTACACAGATGATGCCTATTGAAATTTCCATTAAAAGAACATCCATATTGGGGTCACTTGTTCTTCTGATGAAGTACAAGTTTATACCAGCCTTTTTCGTGAATTTCGTGATGTCTTTGCATGGTCCTACGAAGAAATACCCAGCATCGACCCTAGTATAGTGGTGCATGAAATACCTACTTACCTTGGCTCGAAGCCTATTCGCCAGTATCTTCGTCCGGTGCACCCTAGAAAAGTTGTTGCGATTAAAGGTGAAGTTGAAAAAATTCTCAGAGCTGGTTTCATTTATCTGATTTCTTTGACAGAATGGGTCTCTAATATTGTTCCTGTAGATAAGAAACATGGAACTATTCGAGTTTACATTGATTATCATGATATTAATCGTGCTTGTCCCAAGGATAATTATCTTACTCCCTTTATCGATCAAATCATTGATGACTGTGCCAGGACTGAGATATTTTCCCTTATAGATGGTTTTTTTGGTTACAATCGGATTAACATTCTCCTGATTAATCAACATAAGACTTCCTTTATCTGTCCTTGGGGTACTTTCGCATATAAGAAGCTCCCTTTTGGCTTAAATAATGCTAGGGCTACATTTCAACGAGCGATGTCGTATGATTTTCATGATATTCGTCACATCATTCAACCTTATCTGGATGACCTTCCTGCTCATTCATCTAAGCGTATGGACCATCCTGACCATCTTCGTCATATTTTTCTTTGTTTTTGACGTTACAATATTTGGCTTAATCTGCACAAGTGTGTCTTCTGCGTTGATTCCAATAGACTCTTAGGGTTTATCATGTCCAAAGACAGAATTCGCCTCAATCCACTCAAGGTTGAGGCTATTATCAATCTCCCCTCTCCCTCCTCATTACATCAGTTGCAGAGTTTGCAATGTAAGGCTAATTTTCTACGTCGTTTTATACCTTACTATGCAGAAATGGCTAGAGGATACACATGATTATTAAAGAAGGGTGTCTCATTCTGTTGGGATGAGATTTCTTAGAAGTATTTTGAGGCCATAAAGACGTTTCTTGTCAACGCTCCTCTGTTGCATCCTCCTAACTATCATCGTGATTTTTCCATTTATTTAGCCGCCACTTTCAACACGATTGCCATGGTTCTGGTACAATACGATGATTACGGTAATGAGCATGTTATATATTACTTGTCTCAGAACCTTCTTGATCTTGAGAAGTGCTATGCACATGTTAAGAAGTTAGCGTTAGCTACAGTTCAATCAGTTCAACTTTTTTGTCATTATATCCTTTTGCGTACAGTGACTGTGATTTCCAATTGCAACCCCATGACCTATATATTGTCTCAAAAATTGCTAGGGGGAAAATAATCGAAGTGGATTGTCATACTCAAAGAGTTTGATTTGGAATTTACTGCTTCCAAGTCAAAGAAATCACTAGCCTTTGCTAATTTGATTTGTTCCCTCCCTTCAGACTCTCCTCCATCTCGTTCTGAGGAATACGTTCTAGACGATACGATTTTCTTGATTAGCACCCTTGATCTGTGGTACAGTGATATCATCGTTTATCTCCAACCTTCTACTTTCAGATCTGAGTTGATGAAGGATGCCCACCGACGCATCCACCATCAGTTGCAACCTTATTGTATAGTCGGGGATACACTCTATTGTGTTGGAGTGGATTCCATTCTCTGTCGATGTTTGACTCTCGAGGAATATGAGAAAGCTATAAATGATTGTCACAGTGGCACTTGTGTTAGTCACATGTTTGGTTATGCCACTACACAAAATATTCTTCGTGCTGGTTATTTCTGGAATTCTATCTTCAAAGACTGCATTGTCGTGGTTCGTAAATGTCATGATTTCCAGATTTATCAACACAAGATGCGTACGCCGCCTGTACCTCTTCATCCTGTCATTATTGTTGGTCCCTTTGCGAAGTGGGGCATCGATTTTATGAAGTGTAACCCTCACTCAACCGGGGGGCATGCTTATATTATCGTAGCCTTGGACTACACTAAATGGGCCGAAGAAATGCCTACACTTGCTGCTGACAGTAAGAAAACTGCTCAATTCATATTCAGTCACATCATTTCTAGGTTTGGTGTCCCTCAAGCCATCGTTACTGACCATGGTTCCCGTTTTCGGTATTACATGGTGGCAGAGTTGACTTCTAAGTTGGGTCTGCATCACGACAGCTCAACACCATACTATCGTCAGGCCAATGGCTAGGTTGAATCCGTGAACAAAGTTCTTGTTACCATGCTTCAACGTACGATTGGATCCATAAATCCAATTGGCATCTCATGTTATTTTCAACTCCTTTGGCATACCGAACCTCAGTTAAGAGTGCAACTAGATTCACTCCTTTTCAGTTGGTTTATGGTCTGGAAGCTACTCTTCTGATTGAGTGTGAAATACCTTCACTCAAGTTGGATATTGAATTACTACCAAACACTTCACTAGAAGAAGAGCGTATTATTTATTTAGAAAGGTTGGATGAAACCTGCCGCTTTGCTGCTCTATTTATTGAAGCATAGAAAAAGCGGGTCAAAGCTCATTTTTACCAATCAGTTTCCCCTCATTCTTTTGTTGAAGGAGATCTCTTCCTCCTGTACAACCAAGGTCATGATAAAATGGGGGCAGGAAAATTTAAACCCATGTGGCATGGGCCTTACATTATTAAACGTGTGTGGTAGAATGGGGCCTATGAGCTCATTGATTACGAAGGTCATCCTCTAGAAAAACCCAGAAATGGATTGTATCTCAAAAAATACTATGCATGAATCATTCATGCATCATTTGTGTACATAGGTGTTTTTTTCATTTTTGTACATGTTTTGATTTGGTGTGATTTGCGAGCATTTTCATGCTTATTGGGTCTTGCTTATTTGTGCATATGTCTATTACCCCTTATGTCGGTTTCGCAGAAGATGCTTCCCGTAGTACCAGGAATTTGTCTTCAGTAGGCTGCGTAATCTATGATCTTGTTGGTGAGTTGATAGAACTGCAAGGTATTTGTCTAGGACGTACTACAAACAATGTCGTTGAATATAGTGTTGTCCTTGAACTATTAACCGAGGCAATCAATCTCGGTATACACGCATTGCTTGTAAATCTAGATTCACGGCTTGTTGTTTTGCAACACAATGGTCATTATTCAGTCGGAAACCCATACATTTTGAGATTGTATTTACGTATTCATTTGTTGGAAATAAATTTTAATTTTATCACATATCAACATATTCCTAGACGAATGAACGCATTAACTGATAAAGCGACTACCATTATATTAGATAGACATTTTTGTAATTTGTAAAATCATCATCATATGTAAAAGATATCGACTTTCCCACTTCTTGTTCCCTTCTGTGCCCCTCGACATACCCTTTCAATCACCATGGACATGCTCTCCATGCAGCGCTAGGTACTGGTTAGGATCAATGCTTCTCCCCTCCGTGATAATCTTGTAATAAAGTAGACGTCAGAAACATCAATCTCAAGTTCCTGATCTCGAAGGATGAAATTTTCCTGATTCTCATCCCATATGCTGATCAAATACTATAGCAGCTCCAGTTGAGCACGGAGACACGGTGTCGAGAAGAACTTCTTCAGTCCACAGTCTCTGAGAGATCCCATGCATATGTCATTTCCCATGGCAAGCTCATCCTCTTCGCTGTGTTCCCGTTCTTTCCATTCAATTACCATTTTTCTACTTTCTACCTGCAAACACATTCATATGAATAGTATTAGCCATTTTTGAAGCCTGGATGCTGTGAAACCAACTCCAAAAATAGAAGAAAAGATATATCAATGCCTTAGAAATAAGCCACTTCGAGGGGGCAACCTCTAATACATTACATGAATGAAAAATTCTTGGATGATCAAATGACCAAAACCTCCTTCTATATATAGGAGTCCATGGGGCCACAATATAATCCTAATGGGGCCACAATGTAATCCTAGCCGACCTAAAAATAATAATGTAAGGGAAAAATAATAACAATATGGGGGTTGCAGGGGTACAAAAATAACAATAAGGGGGGCTACACTAACATAATAAGAGACTACAATATTAATATAGGGACTGAACATGCCCCTCTCCTTCAAACAAGTGTTGTCCTCAACGCTTGATTATTTCTTGATGCTTCTGTATAAAATTCTCATCCTCCCATGTGGAATCTTCTACAGGAAAGTTCTTCCACTTGCTGAGATACTCTGAAATTTATCGTACTTTTCGAGTTCTTGTTTCTGTTACTGCTTCAAAAATTCTTTTGATGTGATGTTGATCTTCCTGTTGTTTCATTAAATTCTGCACCAAAGTTAGGTTATCCTTTGAGAGTAGGAGAACTTGTTGTTGACGCTCAATGTGATCTTCCACTAATTTATAATACATATTAGCTATTATTTGATCCTTAAAACCATCCAACTTAGCCTTCATTTATGCTTTTAAACCATCTATTTCATATTCGGTTGCTCTTCGTAAGATTGAAATTTGTTGCAATTGGTACCGTAATTTTGATATCTCATACTGCAATTCTTCCTCTTCATGCATCATAGTATAGCATTTTGAGGGCTTAATGGGTATGGAATAATTTTTTAGAGGCATTATAGAACCCAATACTCATAAAATTCTAAAATATTCCCTTGGAATTACTTCGAACTTCTTTTTCAAACAAACATTATGCAATTTTTAAAACCAAATACACACTTTTTTCTTGCTTTTGATGAGATCGATATTGAAATTGACTTATCTCTATACTTGCGAATCCTAAATAACTGAAATTTGGCCCTGTATTAGTCCTTTGAAGCTTCTTTCAAATGCCACATGTCTAAATTTATTTGGATTCTTCAAGGCAAAGTTATGTCCAATCTCCCACAATGACCTAATTATGAACTGGTTCAGTAGAGCAAACTTGTATGACTTGCCACGTGTCACTGTTTTCTCCTTTGGCTCTGAAATTTATAGACAAGAAACTACCATCCGTGTACTTCCAGTAACTTTTTACATAATTCAAATCCGATGCTTAGAGAGAGAGTTATGAAGCTTTTCCCACGATCACCTCTTTGCGATGAAATTTGGGTGCCTGAAAAAGACCTAAATTTCACAGATCATATCTCCGAAAATATTGTGAAACACGCTTTGAAATTTTGCGACACTGTTCCTCTAGATTTCAGCTTTGTGCTCTAAAAATTTCAGCTTCTGAACCTTTGTAGAAAAAATGTTATAGTGAAAAATTCCGCGATGAACTTTTTAAGTGAAATTCAGGAGCCTGCAAAAAGCCCTAACTTCCACACATCATATCACCGAAAATATTGTGAACCAAACTCTAAAATTTTGAGACGATGTTCCTCAAGATTTTGGATTTGTACTCTAAAAATTTCAGCTTCTGAACCTTCGTAGGAAAAAAGTTATAGCGACAATGCCACGATGACCTGTTTGAGGCAGTGAAACCCTAGAATCCCAAGCTCTGATACCAAATATTGGGAAACCAACTCTAAAAATAGAAGAAAAGATATATCAATTCCTTAGAAATAAGCCACTTGGAGGGGAAAACCTCCAATAAATTACATGAATGAACAATTCTTGGATGATACAAATGACCAAAACCTCCTTCTATATATAGGAGTCCATGGGGCCATAATATAATCCTAGTGGGGCCACAATGTAATCCTAGCTAACCTAACAATAATAATGTAAGGGCACAATAATAACAATATGGGAGTTACATGGGTATAACAATAACAATAAGGGGGGCTACACTAACATAATAAGAGACTACACTATTAATATAGGGACTTAACATTGGATTTGTAAACAATTGGGTATTTTACTTGCATTTTTGCACAAGACTGGTTTGCGCAGTTGGTACGACTGTTTCCCAAATAGTCGTGCGAATAGGTGTGCCCTAGTTCAGAAAAATGGACGATTGGTGCGAGTTTGTGCCCGAAACTCGCGCTAACCTCTGTGCCCTAATATTTTCATTTCCTCCCCCAGAAATCAAAATTGGAAGTTGCACGTAGTAAAATATGACTTAAAATGAAGGGAGAGATATTGGCTCTTACCTAGAACTGATGGATTTGAGATTGGTCCGCTAGATTGTCCGCTATCATATTGCTCCACAAGAGGTAAAAAGTGAAAATTAATTACAACCCTAGTTAGGTTTTAAGACATGTTTTTCGACTATTTTGTTATAATTTTTTTCGAGAAATGGGTTTTAAATGTGTCTCTTGTACAGCGACAGGTTTTCAGGCCTTAGTGATGAAGTAACAAGTTAAATTTTATACTTTTTTGGACTCGGTAAAAACAAGAAAAAGTCACTACTGGAGTCATATTTCAGCTCTTTTTCTGACTCTATAAATTTGAAAATATTGTCAAGACTCTTGTCGTTTCGAACTCGTTAAATGGCTGCGATGCAATATCTACTCAGTATACATTTACCCCTTTTTCGGGCTGGGATGGATTATTTACAAAAAAGGAATAACTTAGCCTATCGTGACTAAGAGGTTCTTTCAGATATTGTTTTCTATATTTTTGGATCTGAGGGACTATTTACGAAAAGGGCCATGATGGAGTTTTCTTTTCTTCCTTCTTTTTAAACTCTCTAAACATGAAAAGATGTTGAGTTCTCCCTTTGTTAGACTCGTTAAAACCTGATGACATCGGACTTCGTCACCATGACGTTACTCGAGTTCCTCCTTCCTAGGGCTCGTAAAATGTACTAGGTTGGATTTCTCCGAAGGACAAACTTACAGCACAAGCATATGCTATCCCCTTCAAGCTTGTTTTAAAAAATAATTGGGGTACTCGCCAGAAATGGTGGTGGAAAATGGAACCAAGTTTTAGTTATGTTGGCAGTAGGTCGCTCTTGAACATGGAACTTTTCTGCATTCGTGTCGGGGACATCTCATTTCGTCACTTTTTCCTCCATGGGTTTGGGTAATCTGTTTTGACCTCTCATTTTCTCTTTGCCCTGTCATCATGACCTCAGATCCTTTGATGTCAAATATTGCCAAATCCAATGTCGTGTTGTTGATATGTTCAAGAAAAGTTTGCGTTTGCAGTTTTCAACCTCCCTCTAATTCTCTGTTGATCCTGATTCACTATGATCATGTTCTTCTATCTCATATCGATGATGTGGGAAACATTATGGCCCACCTTCGATCAGGTCACTTCCTATCGACTTCAGCTCATTATCCAGGAATTTGATCTAGAGACTCCCTTCTGGTACCTTGGAGCTTGCATGCCTCAATGGTAGGTTCTTCGCATTCGATGCAAGGTCCACCTCATTGGCCTTCGATCGAGTGATTCTGTGGGTGTTTGACACCAGATCACTGTTCAAATTCCGTGGATTGTACCGGTTGTACCTTGAGAGACATTGTCATTATTAGTGGTTTCTCTCATGCCCGTTAACAACTTTCATCATTCACTGGTAATCAGGTGATTTTCTTGCATGTTCGACTTCAGCTCATATATTCGCATGCTTGAATTTGTACTTGTCCTGGTCGAGATGGAGTGCAAGACCGTGGGTTTTTTCTGATAAAATCCAGGCAGCGGATTTTTGTGGATTACTCTAACTTATGACATGACTCTTTTGATTGGATGGATGTGACCATACCTAAGTCTATTTTTTGATCCTTACTATTGGATGGCTGCATCCGTACCTTGGATCTCAGTTTTTATACACTCTATTATGGATGGCTGCACCCATACCACATGTTCATGTATCACATATATCAATTGTATTTGTAATTGCAGGTTTTCTGACAGTGGTATTTGGTTCGAATGCGTTCTCAGAAAGCATTTCACCCCTCCCTCTCCCTTAGACCTCATGCTTTAGGGGGCATCTTTTACACAAAATTTTGTCACTATCCCTGCAATCCCCATCTCGCCCATTGGAGGGTCATTTCCATGATAAATAAGTAGTTTCATGCCTTGCAAAGACCATCATTGTATCCCTTTACATGAGATTAATATTCCTTTTGTTGAAAATTCCTTGAGTAGAGACTCAAAAGCCCTTGTTTTTGCCTTGGCACGGGTAGTCAGTTATACCCTCGTGCCGAAGAGGAAGATTAACACTGGGCCCCACACCAGATGGTGTTATGTCTTAGGTTTCCACCCATGCCGAGCTATTTATGGAATGTTTTTTAAAAATAGAGGTGGAGATTCCACTCCAACAACTTCGAGGATGAGTCATTGGGAGTGGTTGAACTAAATAAACCACAGACTCCCTCCTTTAGTTTATGGTTTCCACCTCTTATGGGAACTCCCTAAAGGATAGGCCTCCCTCCCACCTTTGTAGGGATCCTAACCTCCTCCTTTTCCTCTATAAAAAGAAGTTATCTCTCTTTGCATAAGCTAGTTGAACTTGGAGAATTGAACATACTATAGCATAACTATTGAAGATGTTGGGGTCATGTGTTTTGATAGATTAGCTTACCAAAAGACAAGGCAACGTAAAACCAAAATTTAGAGCTCTAGGATCTAGCCCTCCTAGTCTCAGAGAGGGATCTCTCAATATGTTTTTAAAGATGTGTCTTGAAAGGTTTAGAATTTGATTTTAGGCTATTTATGATGTGCAAGGTTGTTTTTTTTGGTTGGACAAGTGTGTTTCATGTGGTATAGATAGAGCATGGGAATCTACAACCCATTGCGAAATGGAGTCATGTGAAATTACAAAAGTTCTGATTGAGAAGGAAAGGAAACAAAAGGGAAAATCTAACTTGGTCAAGGATCTATTGAATAATATAGGTGAAATGGGATGAACATTAAGGACTAAGAGTGAAAAACAAACTAAACCCTTTCACAATGACTTAAAGGATTCAGGGAATGCCCTGTTTCCTCCAGTAAGATCACTGCTTTGGACTTAATAAATATAAACACTCAAATAAAGGAGAAATGCAGACTAAACCTTCTAAATGAATTATAGGATTCGGGGAACGCCCTATTCCCTCCTACAAGTTCACCTTTGAGAGCTTAACCAACAAAGACATACAATTGCATTCAAAGAAGAGGGAGCGCCTTAGACATCTAGGACTGCAATTATAGGGACCTTCAACACAATCATTACAATAATTAACAGAGGGTATGATTGAGATAGACCTCACTGTCAAACTGCAAGCATTAATAATCAAAGGTAGACTTTAGATACAATATTCAGTGGTAAAGAAAGAGGGAACACCTAAACAGTCTTTAACACAACCGAATTAACCATTTCTGAAGTAAAACAAACTGAATATTAAGAGAGCTATTGGACTACCTTTTCGTATTCAATAGAAGAAAACATATAAACAGTGAAGGATAAACAGGTCAGAGGTGCTTCTAAGATACATTTCTCTACCTAAACTTTTTATCCTACTGTAAGCAAAGCATGATGGGACAAAGTGGAAAAACAGGAAATAACATTAATAATAAGAATTACTTCACCAAAACCAGGCTCAGGGATCCAATGGTCCATCCTCCTTCATCAATAGAAAACACAGAGACTTCCACACTCTTTCAGAACGCCTATACTTCTTCAAAGTAGCAATATGTATTACTTTAGAAATCACTAAATGCCAACCTTTTACAATGATACTTCGAAGAGTCTTTATAGAGAAAATGAGGAAAGTAGGTGAAGAAAGTTTTAATGAACATCAAAGATAGGAGAACGTATTTCGAATGCTCCATTCTGTGTCTTAAACATTTCATTGAATTCTAGACAGGGTCAATAACTTTGTAGCTTGTTTGAGACCACTTTGATATGACAGAAATCACACACAGGGCGTCCTTGAGAAGAAAATCATCTGGAATGGTACTGTTATCTTCTCGGTGCGAGTTAAGTGAAGAATGGGCTATGAGGACTCCCATACTTCTAAATAACTTCTTTTGACAGTTTTTTGTAGCTCCCCTGGTGTAATAACTACTTGGAAGTCTTGTGTGCATGGGTAAAGGAAATGTCTGTGTTAGTCATCATTCTGCACCAATAATTGCTCCGTCTATTTGTACTTTAACCTGTATTATCTTTGTTTATGCTTTTCTTTTTCTTATTTCTTGAAATGCTTATATACTGATGTTAATCTTCTATGTTGTGTGTCCTTCCACTAGAAGTGTGATCATCATCTTTTCTGAGTGTTTTGTGTACATGTGGAGGATTTCACTGAGCTGGAGGGTCACAGATGGTTCAAGGATCTGATATTTTGGTTGACACGCCCTTGCTTTCTGTTTCTAGTCCTTTTGACTTTGATTCCTGGCCCTGAGACTGCTATCTGAGCCTGTGTGTCACCTTTGTGACTGTAAAACATTAATTCCTTCATCGGCCATTAAAAAACCTGCAAACTCATGAAAACATGTTATGAAATCTTGCGAGTTGGGTTAGAATGCTTGCAGAGGCTTTGGGGTGGTGAAGGAGCAGTGAGGAAGAATGTGATTGCAGCGAAAAAATGGATGAAAACCTGGAAGAGCAACTAACCAGGTGCAGATGGAGGTTTGGGTGTGAGGATAAATGAGGACCGTTAGATTAGGATAATCAATGGTGGGGATTCGTTGATGAAGTCATCTGGGAGGGCGATGGGAAGAAAATGAAATGTTATTGCGATATAATATGGGTCGTGCGATCTCAGAGATTGAAGGCCAGGATTAAAAGAGAAATTTATGTTGCGGAGGGTGGTATGGTGGAAAATGGGAATGGTTTTCGTTTAATAAAATGGGGGGGAGGCAGTATTAGCTTTTGGAACGCGATATAGGTTAGTGTTTGACATGTGGATTTTTAAAACCACTTTTATCGCGTAAAAGTTGCGCACTGTGGGAAAAACTCAAAAATTACATGAGATTGATCGTCGACCGTTGGATTAGAGGCTGCAGATCCAACGGTGCAGGTTGAACGAGATGGATCAAGAGTTGCGGGGTGAAGTGTATGCGGGACCCATGGTGGAGAAAGGTTTCATGATGCAATACCACGAAAACCAAGGTTTAAATAGAATAGGCGGAAAAAATGACCTTTAGTGTTAAAATGTAAAAGTTTATGTTATGGGCAAATACATAGGAAGAAGGTGAAAATGAGAGGAAATGGGGGCGTTGGTGGTGGGACCGGGAGTACGGAGGAAAATATCGGTGGGTTGAATGAGGGCCATCGAATCATGATAGAGATAAACGGTGGAGATTAAAGATGGGTCGATGATGAAGGGCCTATGAATCAGAGCGTGATATGATCTTAGCCGTCGGTTCTTGTGGATTCGACGGCTGAGATTAAATCAGGGATCGACATCGAAGGAGACAAGGAAAAGGGACTAAGCCTTTGTGTTTTTCCGATGCGATGGAGCGATGCGACATGGACCATCCAATCAGAAGAGAGATTAACGGTGGAGATTAAATCAGAGGTCAGGATGGTGGAGGCTCATGCGATGGAAGGGCGCGATGCAACGAAACACTAGCCATTGGATCTGGCAGAATGAACGGTTGGGATTAAATCGGGGATCGCACATTGGAGGCAGGGAAAATTTTAAGGATGGAAGTTTATCTTAAAGTTTAGAAACCTTGGTGAATGTTACTATCCCTAATATCCAAATTTTAAAATGTTTGATGATAATTTTGTAAAAAGGTTTAGATTTATAATTACTTTATATTAGAAAGTATATAATATTGGCGATTTTTAAGGTAAAATAAATTTATACTATAAAATTTGGGCGAATTCATTTTTAGAAAAATGGAAATTGGTGAATCATTTTTTTGGAAAAAGAATGGAATATCAGCCCACCTACAAATATTAGCCCCTAAAATTTTCCTTGATTGGAGGTGAAAAGCGAACAGGACTTTTGGATTTGCGATGCGCGATTAGGCATTGGCCGTTCGATTTGAAGGATGATCGACGGTTAGGATTTAATCGACAGGGAGATAACGGAGGGCTATGGGTCGGAATGCGATGAGATCCTGGCCGTTGGTTCTTGTGGATTCAACAGTCTAGATCAAATCGGTGCGCACGAGCGATGAGTGCAGCAGAGAACCAATGGAGTGATGTGATGAAGCGCTAGCCATTGGATATGAAATGATCGACAGTGGAGATCTAATTGGTGACAAGTGGAAAAGTGAAAAAGGGAAAGGAAAATGCGCAGTGCGATTGAATCTTGGCCGTTGCCTCTTGTGGATTTAACGGTCAGGATTAAATCGGTGATCAGAGGAGAAGGGGCTCATCGCATCGGAAGATTTGGAAGAACAAAGGAAAAGTGGGGAAAAAGGAAACTCCGATTGTGATTGGCGATAAGGGCTAGCGCCTGGTTATGGCTTCGGGTCACATGTGAAAAGGGGGCTAGGGCCAAGGCTGAAAGGAGCTTAAGGCCTTAGTGCGAAAATGAATATTTTCAAGGATTTTGAAGGTTTTTTTTTAAGGGTTTTAGATATTCTGATAGGGGTAAAGATGGGGTTTCAAAATTTGTAAAGGGGTTTTCACAAGGCTTGGAGGGGATTTGATGCCTTTAGAGGTTATATAGAGGGTTGAAATATGAAAAGAAGGCTTTATGAAAATGAAGGGAAATAAGTGAAAATAGGTAGTTTCAGTGGCCTTTGGAACAAATTTCTTTGGTGAATCAGCATGGCTTTAATATGGGAACAACAGTGAAGATGAACCTCCAGGATGGGACAAACATAAGACTTCAAGGATGATATATTTTCAAAGGAAATGTATCTCTTGAAGGCTTGAGAACAAACTTAGCCACCATTTGGTATATCAGAATTTATAGGTGGCTAACAGAAGAGATAAAATAAGAAGGAATTACATTGAAAGAGCTTGAGTCCATGCCTTCTAAGAGATTTGGATTTCATGCCTTCATCTCGTATGAATTCCCTGACGAGCATCTGAGATGCGCTTTGGCTGAACTCCGCTGGAGGAGACTACGACATCAAAGAAATGGTTGTAACTCTTCCTTATATCAATACATATACGTGACTATTGTTTGGTTCCCGTTTTGTATTATGTTATATGTTTAATGCAATATGCTTAGCCCTCTTTGACTGGCTAGTAGTTATGAGTGAAATTATTATGTCATATGTTGTTCTTGTTTTTTGTTCTATGTGCAGGTATCCAAGCATGACTGCGGAATGATTGTGACTTTCCAAGGCAGGAGCGAGAGGCCACCACCACTATAGAAACGATGACAACATTGGACTCCAGGTAGGTCGATCTAACATGTTCTATTTTCATTCAGTAATTAGGAATCAACACTCTAGCATGTCTCTTTGTTTCTAGACCCACTCTAGGGCTAAAGGATCATCTCTTTTTGCAAAGAGGATTTACCTGCTTAACACTTTTCTAAAAACAGAGATATCCATACCTGGGTTTTTTAGTATTACTTTCCATGATTCACTGTGGAACTCCTTCTTTTGAACCATCTTTCACCATGCCTTGGAAGTTCTGTAGGCTCGACCATGAATGACTCAGTCACTGCAAACTTGATATCTCCAATTTCTACTTCGGTTCCATCAAAAGACTGAGCAAAGGATTTTGTAATCTCCTTATGAAAACCATTGAATTTTTATATGAACCTAAGACATCCAAATTTCTGTAACAATTCTTTAAGATGTGGGTATCCTTCCATGTACTTTGCTCCCACCAGTTCTGATCTAAAAATCAACCCCATCCTTCTACTATGCAGAGTTATTTAACCTTAAGAATTACCCTTCTGTTTTATGAAAATGAATTGGTTGCAGATCTGATGAAAGGTTGTTGAGGGTTTGTAGGAATAAATAGATGGTAGGGTCTTGGAGAGACGTAGACGAGTATGTCACGTCATAGATCATGACTGTTAGTCATCAACAAGGTAGTTAATTATGGGTCATTATGAAACTTAATACGGAATATGTGGCTGAAATGTAGTATGATGGAGATTGCAATCAAATCAAATGATGAGTTGTCAAGGAAACATATGAATGTTTATATTATATATGTTTCATGCTTTAAACTTGCTATTAAAAATAAATTTTTGCACTTTACCTTTAGAACATAACCTTTTCGTTTGTTGATTTCTATGGTGTTGATCCTTAGGTACCCTTTTTAGCATGTTGGTCTTCAAAACATAATCCTTCAATTCCTTGCAATCATCATCTGTCAGAACTTCCGAAGTGGATGTAGAATCAAATTAGCTATAGAATAGAATCAGTTGCAGAATGTAATAAGCTACATAATGTGCTCAGTTGTAGAATTTGATCAACTGCAGAATTTACTTTGTAAAAATAATGAAGTATGGAACATGAATATGGAATGGAATGAGTGAAAATGGAATGAAAGTGGAATATGACTTATGGAATGGAAAGAGTGTGAAAATGGAATGAAAGTGGAGTGAGATGGAATGAAACTGTAAAATGACAGTGGAGTGTGATGAAATGAAACTATAAAATGAAATTAATTTTCATATTATGAACTGCAAACATGAATGTAGTTTTGTATCACTACTTATTACAGAAAAGAAAATGAAAAATCTAGGATGTCAGAAATCTCTAAATTTCACCTGGTATTTTCTGTATAAGTATGGAAATCATTGATTGGTTTTCATACTTATACACTTTATTTTATATATATATATATATATATATATATATATATATATAGGAAAAATAAAAGCTAAGTTAGTGAAGAAGAAGGATTCTTCTTCACTAAATTCATATCAATGTTATCTTGGAAAATCTTGACAAACTCTTCCTTTGAAAGAGGTTTATGATATACTTTTAACTGATGACCATTCACAAGAAGAGGTACCTTTTCTTCATCTATTGTCCTTATCTTTACTGCTTCATTATCAAAGAATTTTTAAATCTCATATGGACCAAGCCAATGAGTCTAAAACTTTCCTTGAAAATCTTTGAATTTTGAATCGAACACAAGTGCCCAATCCCCTGCTTGAAAATTCTTCTTCTTGATATACTTATCATGCCATTAACCCTTTGTTGTTGGACTATACTGGTTCTTTGAACTGCATATTGTCTCATTTCATCTAGCTCATTGAGTTCCTCCAATCTATGATTATGTGCTTTTGATAAATCAAGTCCCAATTGGACTACCATCTTGAAGGTTCTGATCTGAAATTTTATGGGGAACAAAACTTGCTTCCCATAAACAAGTTCATAGGGAGTATGTCTTGTTGTGTTCCTCCATGTAGTTATGTAGGCCCATAAGGCTTCAGGAAGCCTAATTGCTGCCCAATCTCTTCTGTGTAGATGAACAGTCTTAGTGAGAATTCCTTCAATCACCTTATTGGTAGATTCAACTTGACAATTTGCTTGTGGATGATAAGGAGTAGACTTTCTGTGCTTGATCTTGTAATATTCCATGAGATTTTTCATCACGTTTGATGTAAAATGAGTTCCCTGATCTGTTGCAATTTCTCTTGGAACACCAAAAGGAGCGAAGATATCCTCAAAAAGAAAATTAACTACAGATCCTTCATTAGCAAAAGGTAATGGTTTAGCCTCTACCCATTTAGTGACATAATCGGTGCATACCAAAATATACTTCTTTTGTTTAGATGGAGGATTGATAGGTCCAACAAAATCCAAAGCCCATTTTTCAAAAGGTTCAATGAGTACATGAGGTTGTAATGGAATTTCATTTGAAGGAGCAGGTTTCCCTACCCTTTGGAAACTGTCACACCTTTTGACATATTCTTTGGCATCTCTAAGGATGGATGGCCAATAATATCCTAAATGAAGGATTTTATAAGTTGTCCTCTTGTCGGAAAAATGTCCACCACAAGGTTCATCATGACATGCATTAAGAATTTCAGGCATTTCATCTTCTCGAACACATCTTCTGATAATGAGATCTAGACCTGTCTTATACAATTCATTAGTAATCCATAAGTATCTTTCACTTAATTTAATGATTTTTCTTTTCTCTATAGAAAGAAAATGTGAAGGTAATTTCCTGGTAACTAAGTAATTATCAATATCTACAAACTAAGGAGTTTGAGTAGTTATTGTTAAAAGATATTCATCAGGAAATTTATCTTCAACTAGAGTGTCATCTTTGATATTTTAAATTCTAGACAAGAAATCAGCAACTGTGTTTTGTTTTCTAGGTCGATCTAGAACATTAATGTTGAATTCTTTCAGGAGTACTAACCATCTTGTAACTCTGCCATTAGTAATAGATTTGTTCGATAAGTATCTAATTTCATAGTGATCTATATGAACAAATGTTTCATAGCCTGTTATATAATGTCTGAATTTGTTTATAGAATGAACAACAACTAAGAATTCCTTTTCAGTTACAGTGTAATTTAACTCTATGGGAGTCAAATTCTAGCTTGTGTAATAGATGGCATAGGGGAACAAATCTTTTTGTCCTAATACAACTCCTAGAGTTGTATCTGAAGCATATGTTGAAATGTGAAAATGTAGTTTCCAGTTTGAACCTCTTAAGATGGGTGCTTCATAAATATTTTCTTTTAAAGTCTCAAATGCTAATTGGAAATCAAGATTCCAACTAAATTCACAATCTTTGGTGAGTAGTTTGAAGAGTGGGGATGCTATTTTGCTGAAATTTTCTATAAATCTTATATAATATCCTGTGAGTCCTAGAAACTTCTAACATCCTTTTGGCAACTTGGAATTGATAGTTTGGAGATGACTTCAAATTTAGATTTGTCAACTTTAATTCCATATCCTGAAATGTGATGTCCTAAAACAATCCCTTCTGTCAACATCATGAAAAAAATTTCATGGCTTAGTGAAAGTTTTTCTTCTTTACATCTTTTAAGAAACTTTTCCAATTTTTCTAAAGTTTCTTCAAATGTATTACCATAAATGGTAAAGTCATCCACATACACCTCTACAAAATCATGTATTAGATCAGAAAAAATTCCTAGTACTTTCCTTTGGAATGTTGTAGGTGCATTGCACAATCCAAAAGGAAATACTAGGTAGGCATAAGTCCCCCATGGACAGGTGAATGTGGTCTTATCTTGATCTTCAGGTGCTACCTAAATTTGATTGTAACCACTAAAACCATCTAGGAATGAGAAATACTTTTTACCTACTAATGTATCCAACACTTGATCTATAAAGGGTAAAGGAAAATGATCTTTTAGGGTATCTTTATTCAATTATCGATAATCAATGCTTACTCTCCATGTACCATTATTTTTAGGCATAATCACTAGAGGGGAAACCCATTGACTGTCTGAAATTAGATAACTGAAGTTTACATTTAGCAACTTTTGCAATTCCTATTTCACAATTTCCCTAAGATTTGGATTCATCATTCTCTTAGGTTGTCTGATAGCTTTGAAATTTTCCTCAATGTAGATGTGATGTATAGAAGTCTTAGGACTAATTCCTCTCATGTCAGTGTATTCCCATGCATATGTAGAAGAATGTTGTTGTAATGTTTTGATTAGCTTTTCTTGTTGTATTTTTTCCAAGTTATTTTTTTTGTTCAAGGTTTTCCCTAAGAAGATTTCAACTGTAGAGCTACCAAATTCTTTCATAGAATAAAGAGACATCTGACTAGATGACAAATATTCAATATTGGATTTTTCTTGAAATTGATTATGTTCATATTTTGGAGATGATTCATAATTTTATATTGTATTTAAGATTTGACTATCTTCACTAATGGTTGAAATAATCATCATCAATCCATTCTTTGTCATCTATCTCTGTGATTGTTCTTGCTGAAGGATATAGAGTGAATTTCTTAGTTGAGTTACCATCAAAAATATACATGTCACCAAATCTACAACTAATGAAAGAATCAATTGTAGCCAACCAAGGTCTTCCTAATATGAGTGGGTGTCCTCCTAGATTATTCTTAGGGGTTAAGATCATAAAATCAACAGGGTACTCCCAAGAATCTAAGGACACTGAGATAACTTCTAACACGCCATCTAGCTTGATTACATATCTATCTGCTAATTGCATTAATGTAGGTGTATAAAGAAGATTAGGAAGCTTGAGCTATTCCATGGTCTATTTTCTCATGATGTTTATTGCTACCCCTAAATCTATCAATGTATTTGGAGTTTCATCTCCATTGATATGTGTTTTTACAACTAGACTTCGTGGATCTAAATATTTTTGAATGGCGATTTTTCCCATCATTATGTCTGCTATTTTTCCAACAAGTTGAGTTCTTTTTATTTATTTTGTTTTTCTTCCTAGTTTCTTCATGCTCAATTCCTTTATTGTTTTAGCTAAAATTGGAATTTCCTTGATGGCTTGTAACAAAGGGATTTTGATACAAACATTTTTCAATTCATCTAGAAAATCATAATTAGGCAACATAATATGTTTTTCTACCCCTCTATCAACTTGTAATCTTTCAAGAAAATGAAGTGTAGAAGTAGATACTGATGGTTTCTCTATGATAGGAGTTGAGTTTATTGGTTCTTTTTGTTTTTAATTTTCATAATTTTGGTTTTGAAAATACATTCCTTCTTCAAAACTTTAATTGGGTTGTAGAGAATCTTCCTCAAAATTGTCTTGTTTTTGAATTACTATAGAAGGCTCTTTCTTTTCTAATGTCGTACCAGATCTAAGTTGGATATCATTAAGATCTAGAGGAGTAATCATGTACGTTGGAAATTGTTGTCTTTCTATCATATAGGTATTCTGAGGATATAGGGGATCCTCCTAATTGTGTTTCTAACCTTAAAACTTCAGGAATTCTATTTCTAGTGAAATATGGAATATGAGTTTGAGATGGAGGTGTATCACTTCTTAGCCTTGGTGGAGTGAGTGGTGTTGTAGGGATTAAAATCCTACCTCTAGCAATGAATCTGCCCCTAGAGTCTCTTTCTCTACGCATGTCATTTTTTTAGATGTAGGAAATGAGGTTACCTAATTAAACTTCCCTGGAAGGGACACCAAAATGTTTAGTCAATTTAATGTCTTAAATTTCTTTCATTAATTATCAACCGAGGTTTTTAAATTGATGAAGTTTGGTGCATTATATGTGCTTAGTTAACCTATTTCATACTTCATTGTTTTGTATTTAATGTTGTTTTGGGGGTTTTTTTCCTTTGATTTAAAGAATGTCTAATCTAAAACTAATTGAAAAGATTTAAATGAATCTAATAAATTTTAAGAAAGAAGAAAATGAAGTGTTCCTAAGTTAGTCTAATTTTCATATAAATAAACCAAAAAATTGTTGGCTAGTTAAGGCCTAATTTGGAAAACAGAGCATTTATGTTATCTTATCATTAGTTCTATTCAATGGATCTAATTCTAAAACTAAGATTGAAAATGCAGTGCTTGTCTTAAGTAAAAGCAGAAAATGAAACAACTAATGTACTTCTGGTTACTTCAGCATTCAATTATGAGGTATGACCTTATTGGGATGATGTTAAGTAGTTGTCTGTACTTTAACTTCTAATGTCCTAGAACAGTAAGAAAAGAATGCAATGAAAAAATCTAATATATATTTAGTTACTTCTAATATTCAATTATGAAGTGTGATCTACTTGAGATAGGGTTAACTAACCAATTATACTTATGATCTAGAAAAATAAGTAAATTATCCAAATGGTAACTCAGTAATTGCACTCATTAAACATTCAATCATTCAGTCTTGAAACATGATTAAATCAATCTCTTTTAGAATTACTTTTAGGAATATCAGTGATGCAATTAAGTGAGGATCTGAAAGAAAAATATGAAAGCATGTAAGACTAACTAAAAACAAGTAACGTATATTTGAATTTTTTGCAACATTAAATGTGAAGTGTTAACCTCTTTAGATGCTATGTGAGAAGTCAATTATGTTTTAGTCTCTATGTTCCTAGAAATAAAATGATAATGTGCAAAGTAAATTCAACCACTGTATGAATTAAACATTTAACCATTTAGTTTGGGATCATCATATTGAAATGGCTTTTGAAAACATCTGTTGACATAGTTAATTGACAATTCTGTTCTAAGGAAATGAATGACAAAACAATAAGGAAACTATGCAACTATGTAATCTTATTACCCCAATATTAATTCAATTTTAAAAACAGATTTATCTATCTTCACAAAATATCTTAGAAGAATAAGGTTGCACAATTGTGATTTAATGTTATGCTATTGATCAAAAACTGGAATGAAACATCAACCTAATTAGAAAACAGATTTGCTGGAAATAGAGTAATGAAAATTGAACTAAAAAACAACAAATGAAAAACCTCCTCCAGTGTAGGGGCCCTCTGCAACTTATTCGGCTGAACTTCTAGATGGTTAAAGATGTTCTTAAACATTCATTGGCAACATGAAATTTGTATTATGATAAAATGAAGTCTGAATATAGTGTATCAGCAAAAAACTTAAACTTAACACTTAAATTCTGAACTGTCTTCTTGGCCTTTTACAACCGATATTTAAAGGAAAATACATAATTTTTTATGAGATAAAATTGCTACAGGTAGCTAAATCGAATTAGACTTGCAATAGGACTGTTAGGCTCTTGATTTGCTACGATAGAGCAAATCAAGAGTCCTGCTATTTTTGGATAATGTACTTAGACCACACCTTTGACCATGATCTCAGGCTCACTTTTCTATCGATCTGCCCCGAGTGAATAGGATAGAATCCATGTAGAGATGATTCTATAAATTCCCATGTGGCCCAATTCTTCATTTGACACTTGTAACCTGCCAGACCATGAGAGTAGCTACAGAATCCATAGTTAGCTACAGAACATGCTACATTTTGTAGCTAAATTGCAAAAACCTATCCAAATAGCAAGAACATGAAAATATAATATGGCAATCATTTTAATGCATCCTTAAGACAAAACCTAGCATTTATCATTGATTCAGGTCTGTAATCTTATGAGAAAGTGAGAGAAAGAGGTGATAAAAACTGTCAAAGAGAAGGTAATTCTGAGGTTCAACAACATCTACGCTAGATAGATTGTACTTGAATGTATTTAAAATATCTTATTTGAGTTACATGCTCATTTCATGCTTGTTTCGAATGATTATTAATCACCAAAGGATTTTCACCAAAAATTTCCTATTTCAATATCTATAACAAATTTTTTATATATGTGAACATATTATGTTGGTTTACATATATGTTTTCATCCCCAATTTCCTATTTCAATATCTAAAACAAAATTTTCTAGTTGATAACTCTTATCAACAATAACTTTGAAACCTCCACGACGTGCTTCCATGGAAGAAAAAATTTCCATTCATTCCTTCACGATGGAAAATTTGCCTTTCATTCCTTCGCGATGGTTCCTTCTCTGCAACATCTTGTTTCTTCTAGGCTACTCTTTCCCATGATATTGCCTTAAGGTGTTTCTTTTGCAACACGTGGTGCAATTGCTAGTTACATTTCAAAGATCTTGATACCTATAGTTACTAAGATGGAAGAGAAATAAAGAAACACTCTAACCAAGTGCTTAAAACACTTGGGTTAAAGAGAGAAGTCTCAATTGTTTCTTCATTGAACCTTAACACACATAGCATGAACGCATTAAACCCGAACATAACTAATTTGGTTATGAACGTTAAGAAGTCTTTGATTCAGTGTCCACCTCACGATCAAATGTCGTTGAGGGCCGAGGCTATAGGTAACCATTTATTGCATTATTTATTTCTTTGTCAAATACTTGCATAGGATTCAACGACAAAGAAACAAGAACTAGGAATCCTTCAAAGGCATTCACAGAAAGCCTTAATAAAAAAGAAACATGGTCGCCACGGATATCGAAAACCTTTTCTCTAAATTACCACACGCTGATCGTATTATTTTGAATGGGTTGTGATGCTTCATCCCTACTACTTGGCTTCTTAAATCTACAATTTCCTTTGAAGCAAAATAAAATAGTTTTCATCTCATTTCCTTCTCTACCATAGGAACTTGTAACATTGATTCAAGATATTTTTTCCCAAAATCATAATATTCATGGACCCGAGGGTGACGGAAGAAGGATTTCTTTGTTCCAAATAGGAGAAACCACTGGGTTTGCTATGCCTCTCGCTATTTCACCCAAATCCTTGAAAAATTAGTTGACTCCAACGCCATGGGTCACACAGTGGTTGTAACTCAAACCTACTATGAAGCCTCTGCATTTTAAAAACATCGATTTACACAACTCAAATTTATTAATTCGTTTACCCTTTGATTACAACTCAGACGCAAAAAGTTACAACTAGGAATCCTTCAAAGGCATTTAATTCTCGATACAATTCATTTTCATGGTATTCATCTTTTGTTCATTTAATTATCCCTAACAGCAGAGAGTTCAGCAGCGTCTGGTTCAACTCGGTGGGTCTCCCCAACTAAGGAACATGCCCGCATTCTTTTGTCACCACCAGCTTAGCCTTATCTCCAATATGTCTGCAAACATGAAACAAAAAATTAAACTTATGCTTGCAGACCAACAAATTATAAAAATATCTAAAACTTCATTCGCATTAAAAAAATCAAAATTTTGCAGCTGCTACCTCTGCAGAAGAAAGGCCTAGTCTAGCCTAAAGGTTCGATCCTTCTCTCCCCAAATTATTAGAACGTCCTGCTTGATTTCATCCAAATGCAAAAAAATTATGTTAAACAAAGGGATATATTGCTTGAATAAGTGGCATATGGGCCGTAGGGACTATTTCAAATTCCTAATCAACTGACAATATGAATGGCGCAAATTCAATTTCAAATTTCAAACCAGGTTAGAATATAAAAGGCAGGGTTCAAGCACGTGTTTAAATGGGTTTCCAAATTCAAACGATTATACAATGGCAAGGGTAAGCGGCGGTGAAGGAAAAGGAAAGTGGCGGAGTGACCGGGGCTCCACCGAGCGAACAGGGCCGGAGGTAGCCTAACAGCGAGGGCCGAAGCTGACGGTGTTGATGACATCGAGGTTTTCTGACGGGGGCCCACAAGTCCCATCGCCGTAAGAGTCACCGAGAAGAGTCGACAGATTTCTCCATTTCGTCGAGTAATAGACTCTTCCGTTGTTTTTTCCTACTATTTACTTTTACGGTCAGTTCAGTCAAATGTGCAGGTTAAATAACACACAAAACAAGAAGATGAGTGTGGTTGATGACGTTGAATATTTTTTTTTGAGTTGTTTAAGGAATGTCAAAAATGGTTTTAGTGAAAAAAAAAAATTAAGAAATTTTGCATTGTTTCAATCATGTTTTTATAGGGAAAATGGAATTAGCATTATGAAAATCTCTAAAGCATAATGGATTTACAAAAATTATTTGCAAAATTTTATTAAAATCTTATATAAATTTTCATAATTTTCAAAGAAAAGAACAGACTGGTTAGATTAAAGCATTTTTTTTTCCGTGGTGGCTGTCCTGCCTCCGCTTCCTACCTCACCAAATTAAAATAAGAATCTGCCAATGGTATTGTATTTACAGTTAACAACAATAAAGTAATCTATCACAAATTCATTAGAATTCCTATATTTTGGGGCCCATCCATAACCACGGAGGCACTAACCCAAAGGAATCCAGAGACACATATAGGAGGTTGGTTCAAATACTTGGAAATTAAAGTAAGATGTGATATTATTATTAAATATTTTATCATATATTATTAAATAAATTTAATTTATTATTATTCTTTAATTTAATAAAAAATTGATAAAAAGTATAGTTATATATTTTTTAAATGTACAATGCGATTTATTTGATATTGTTCATCATATATATTAGTTTACAGAAGTTAGAGATGGAATAAATTTAGTTTATTATTATTGGTTTTTGATTTATTGGATTTTTGGTTTAAAGTTATATCTGTATTTGATTGATAATAGTTTTGATTATAAAGTTTTCACTATAAATTGTAACATATATTTAATTTATATACATTTAAGAATATGTATAATAGACATTTAATAATTTTGAGTATATTAAAACTGAATTTTATTTTATTGGAAAAAAATGTTTATATAAAATATTGAATTTGCGAGTTTCAATCAAGTAAATATGTCGCTGCAAAGTCAACTAATATTAATTACAATATTATAAAAATTATAAAAATTAAATAAATATATAAAATGCAATGTCAATCTTTTAAAACTGGATATATTAAAAATATATCTTGCTAATTAAAAGTGTTCTTGACATTAAATTGTATATTTTATTTAATTATTTTTCTTGAAGGTATGTGAAAAAATTAGAGGATAAATGTAATGATATATACCCAATGATGACTCATAGCATTAGATTGATTATTATCCAAAACATTGTTTTCTCTATTAATGAAAAGCTTTCTGAAATTGCTTTTATGTTATTGTTTGTTTGTAATAATATAACAAAATTTAATTTAATTTTTAAATATGATATTAGAAGTATAATATTTATATTTTTGAAAAATTAATATAGGTAAGATTATTTTTAATTTTTAATAATTAATATAGTTTTAAATATATTAATATTTATAATCAATTTTTTGGGTGGTTTTTTAGTAAAATTGTATAACTGTTTTTAATTTTGGAATTATCATGCATTGATAGGGATCAAATTATCAGAGATGATTTTTTTTTTTTTAAATTGCAAAAAATTTAAGGAAATGTGTGCACCTTGAGAGATATGATCTTCTAGATACATAAACAAAACATCTTGATAATATAGAAATAATTTAATTGAAATTTTACACATCGACCGATCTTCACACTTAATCTATAATGGAGGTTAAAAAATGAAACAATATGAACAAAAAAATGTAGTAGTTGATAAAAAAAAATTATGTATATAAATTTAAGGATATACCTTTTTCAACTTTAGATTACTTGTGCTCTAAAAGTTAGAGAGCTCTACTTGAAATTTGGTTTCAATAACATGTCATGAATTCATCATGTGGATCATATTCTCTATTTTCTCTACTTCATTAGCAATTGAAGTTAGACATCACCTATCCATGTGAGGTACTATTCAAAAGCCTGCAAGCATAGGAAAAAAGGAGCCTAACCTATGCTATTAGGTGGGAGCTTGTAAAGAGAGTTCTACTCACTACTTTCTATGTTGTGTTTGGATATGTGCAACAATGAGCATGATTTTCATATGAATGATGGTTTGTGGTGTTGAAAATGATTATTATATGGAGAGATATTTAAAGTTGTTTTTTCATTCGCATATTATAGTGTTCTTCACGTTTGTACATTGGATATATGTTTTTGAAATATATTTTTTAAGTTGGTACACATATTATAAGATGTTTCGAAAATTGATTTGGATTTTGTTGATATTCTTTCAATTATGTAATAATTTATTTTCATTGATTTGGTAATCTCTTATTAAGGTGTTTTATGATGGACATTTTTGTTTACTTAAAAATTATCTTTTATTTATGGATCAACACCCTTAACCAAAATTCCATATGGATGGTGGGAAACTGGAATTGAATATGATCCTTTGGAAGTTCACCCTCCTCTTAGCTTGGAATTTTTATGTTTATGTGGTTATAGGCCACATCATAGAGTAGGTATCCTAGTTAAAGAGTGAAACAAACATCAAATATAAAGTCATGAGCCCTATAGCTCCCAAAAACCAGATTTATTATTGAACAAAAACTTTCCCAAGTTGGACTTGGATAGTTGGATGGAGAATTGACCATAGCAGTGGGAAGATGATGGACGGGACATCATTTGACTCATTCATGATCCAAAATTTATCAAGGGGGGCTCAAAATTTGTTGATTGTGAATAATCTGTAAATCAACGGTTCATTGTCGCTACTTGAATTTGTGACTATTTATTGTGGCCCACTAGACATTTGACTTACTTTTAATATCTTTCTATATTTCCTTTTCTCCTCATAAAATAATCATAATTTTAATTCAAAAATAAAATGTCATTCTTCATAATTCTAGCAGATCATTCTATCAAGCCTCATAAGGAATCTTGGATACATCACAATAAGGACCACATATCATCCTGAACATGAAATATAGTCTTTTTAACATAATAGCCCATCTAAATATGGCCCTAAATATAACATTAGTCCTTAATTTCCAGAAGAAAATTACCATAATAGTTGGTCTTAAATGCATGTCAACTTCATCAAAGATACTTTTTATGACAATTAAACTAATACAAGTATATATACCCTCTAAAAAATTCATTCAAAAATAGTTCCATAATAATAATTAAAGAGATATAAAAGAGTGAACTTATTCATGAAAAGGATGGTGATAATAACTAATGCTTTTTAGGCTACCTATATTCTAGAAGATGCCAATTCCCCTAAGCCAATGAGGCCTTGTCTGCTGAAAGAGAAAAAACAACATTTCTTTACCTAAAAATTGGGTATGAATGCAATATCAGCAAAAGCATTACAAGAGCCACAAACCTCTTCCAACATCGATGACAAAAGAAAATTTAAGTAGTTTTGTTCCCCCTTCACCCACTAAAGAACATTGAAATAATCACCAAAGGTCTATGACTTTTAAACTCCCTTTTCACATACCAACAATAGGATAATTCTCAAATCCATAAGCTCAACATAGTTGGTAGTGCCTTTTTCCAACAAAATTTTGAACTTCAACTAGTGGAAGTTAGTGAAAATAGTTGTTATGCAGTATTTTTTTGCAATACGTGTGTCATGCCTTGAGCTGTTGAATTTTTCCCAAATTCCGCAAAGTGACAAAATTTTTTAATGTGTTCACCATGAAAACATGATCAGAGCATCCTTGAAGAACAAAAAAATAAATTCACTGAAGTAATTTTGGAAAGGTTTGCCAAAAAACCTATTTGCAATCCCAACACAGTCCTCATGACTCATGCCTCACGCTTGTCACCTTCACCATTATATTTGTCTAGCACTTCCAGGGCGGGAATTTAAGTGAAAAAGCAAGATCCACCTCTTCAAGAAGTTTCTCCAAAAATGGAGGAGAAGCTTATGTTACTAGAAGCCTCGAGAATGAAGAGATGGTTATAGGTGAATAAGGATTAGGTCAAGATCTCCCATTTCAAGCCTTTGATCCTACTATTAGGGATCTTCCCCTTAATATGTCGACCTTATTCCCCTTTTTTTGGATCCCTAACTCCCTCTCCTTCCCTATAAATGAATTCCCTACTTTCCTTAAATGGTTGATCAATGCTGATTGCCATCCTTCTGCTCAATTGCACCTAATTACTGCCATTTTGTGAAGGAGAAGGGAGTGCTTGAAGGTCTTCGTTAGGAATTGGAAACTCATCCAAAGGAGGCTTCCAACATCAAAGCTTAAGTGGTTGTATAATTTAATTTCTTTGTATTAATAATAAATTATGTCTTTGCTTCCCATAAATGTTTAAATCAGTACTCATTTAGTGTGATAATCTTTGATCTATCATATAGTTTATGTTAGAATGAATTATTCTATGTATGCTTTTATCATTTCTTCTTGATCTTCCTTGCAGGTATTAATTTTCAATGACGTAAATAGGATTGGACATGCAGGTGATAAGATTAAGAAATCATACCAATGGGCATTAGCATTAGTGTGAGGTAGGTCATCTATCTTGCTTTGTACTTTATGATATAATCTAGGAAATTTTACACATATTTATATGGTTTGTTGCTAGATCCTTCATTTAGGACTAGAGAGATCGCTTCTATCCACAAAAGGGATTGTCTGTATAGAAAAATGGCGAATCCACTGTGGAGCCTATAGCCCTTTCAACCCTCCTTTTGCATTTGTTAGTTTTTCTTATTTTGGTCAACTTTTCAATGATCCTCCATTTTGATTGATTTTGAGTCTGTACTCTGAGTAGTCTGTATTTTAGGGTATCAGGTCTAGCCTTTTGCTCAACCTTTCCATGTTTCTCCTAAGAATTTCTCTCCCATTGCTTGTTTTATCAGAAATAGTCGCACTATCAGCACTGCTTTTGCCAGAAACAATCACGCTTGAACCTCTAGTTCTAACTGTCTCTCCGGGTTGGTATTTGAATTTGAGAATTTTTAAGGTTTATACCGAAAGGCCTAGTGTGTCCTGATCTATGAAGTCATCCTCCTGCTTTGTGTGCATTAAATTTTGGTTTTTTTATTTTAGTTTGTTTGTGGAGTGAAAAATCCATCCCATACTTGAATTAGTGAAAGTAAATTTTGCTTGGGTATTTTATTATTTGATTCCATTAACATTTTTGTTCACTGCTTGTATGTTTGGAAGGAATATTGATTTGTTGTTGGTTGAGAAATATTAGTTATTTTGAGGCCATAAAAGAAATCAATTTTGCATTCATTTAGTTTTCATCTCAAAGTTTTCTTTTCATAAAGTGCATTAGATCACAGTGCACTGAAAAGTAATTTTGAGATTTATCATTGAACATAGATTAAATTGCTTAGTGATTGAAAACTGAAAAGTGCATTGAGTGCATTCTCATTCAATGAAAAGAAAAAGGAAATTGTACATTAGATTACATTGCATTTGAAAGTTGTTGCTGCTATTTTCATTGAGCATAGATTACATTGCTTAGTTTTGAAAGATGATAAATGCATCCTCATTTCATTTTAAAAGGAAATTGTGCATAGATTATATTTTCATAGTTTTTTGGGGAATCATGCATAGATTACATTGCATGGTTTGGCATATTTTAATGCTTTGAGCTAAATTTGAACTGTGAAAGTGAAAGATCTAGTTAGGGTCTTGGCTGCTGCATCTTGGTTTGATTACATCAATGTTTGAATTTTTTCCTTATACTAGTGATCAAAAACTAAATTGGGGGCAAAAAATTGCTAAAAAATAAAAGTTCTGAGAATGGAGTGGAACATGAATGAATGGATAGGTATCGTCTTCCTAATTCTGACGCACTTTATTTCATCAAAAACTAACTCTGTATGTGAAAGTTAGAGCTTGTTGTCTTTTTTTACAAATAGCTAAAATTTGTGCAGAATTGACAAGATGATGACTGGGTAGCCCAGTCAGGAAAAAAAATATTCCAAGGAATATTTATCAAATATTCCTCTAGTAGGTCCTATGAGCTACTGATAAGTGCCATTTCAGGATTGTTTAATGAGGTTGGTGATTTGTTGCAATGTGATTCGATGTGGGAGGACCAATTAGGTGAGGACACGTAGCAAGCTTGAAGGCCACCACATGCCCCCCCATGGTCTAAAGGAGTGGTAGATTTTTCGTAAAAATATTTATGGAGGCATCGGGGTTCAACCCTGTGACCTCTCCCACAACGTGCGCAACACATACCAACTCTGTTGTTGCTTAGTTCTTACCATGTATGGCAGCCTGTTTACATTTTAATTACATTATGTGTTAGTGTTGAGGTAAATCCCCTCTGGGACGGGCGATCCCTACTAGCCCGGCGGGGAATGCAGCAACAAACAAACAATTTCCATGGCTGTGAGTTTCTAATTACGAATGAAAAGTTTGGAGATAGAAGCCTACACAGATTCCAACGCTAGGATACGAAGAAACGTCCGTTCCTCGGCCTTGGCAAGTCCACAATCCCTCCACGATCTCAGCGGATGAACACACACACATGGAAGAAACGAAACAGGATACGAAGCATAGAAAACTAGCATACGTAACTAAAAAATCGGTCGAAGGGACATTACTCGCATTAACATGATGGAAAACGGAGTGGAACCATAATCATAATCATACGATAAATAACCGACGAAGAGATTACAACCAAGTTACGTCGTGGTCTCCTTCGTACGGGTCTCCGGTCGTCCACGTCTCCATGGCTCGCCAGAAGGAAGAAAACACTCTCCGGAGTCTCGTGACAGCCTGGTCTCCTTACTTAGGTAGCCTTAGGGAAAAAGTTCTTTGCCGACACAAGGCTCTTGGGAATATGGAGATTCGAGCTTAGGCACTTCCAAGACTAGCTTGCCATTGATTTGAAACTGACTTTTATGAATGGGGAAGGAGGAGTTGGGATCCCTGAGTATAGGATTGTGGCCCTATCAACAAGGAAGGTTCCATGGGAGGTGGCAAAACCACTTCCTCCGCAGAACTCCACATGACCAACCTCCCAACTCGGGAATGGAGGTGATGGTTTGTGAATTTGTTGGGAACTCACTTCCGCCATCCCTTATTTAAAAACAACTCCCCAAATTGGGTGGCGCGACTACGGCTCTATGACGAGAGCGCCGAGGTGGCGCGACCCCTTTGCGGTAATTTCCCCATTGGCGCGGTAAGCGCGCGACGATGCCAAAAGGGATGTTTTCATGACTTTGCGGAGATGTCTCAAGGGAAAATGAAGCTCATGTTCGGAGGGATGCATTGATGATGATTTCAAGGCATGACAATGTTCCTGGTCACGAATGGGTCCTCCATTGTGCGGGTAAGGACGGTGACAAATTCGTATGTGAGATGCCCCCCTAGAAGTATGAGGCCGAGGAGGGAGGGGTGATAGCACAGTATGTCCAGCGGGCATGCGTCGGGCTTCTTGTGAAAGATACGAACGATATCTCAAGTACATGATGTATAAGTGGTATGGACGCGGCCATCCGAAAACGAGAGTATGCTATAATCCGGATCCGAGGGTATGGGCGCGACCACGTCAACTAAGATCAAATAAATAGACTCGGGTATGAGTCGCGGCCATCCAATCAATGAGTCATGTACATAATGATAATAATCCACAATCGCGGCACGGATTACAACGAGACACAATCCCGGTCATAGCTCCATCTCGACAGCAATTACAAGTTCAAACATGCGAATATGTGGTAAGTCGAGCATGCAAGAACATCGTCGGATTACCGGCCCGATGATGGCCACATTGGCAAATGCGAGAGAAACCACCAATAATGACAATGGTTCTCCAAGGTACTACGCGGTACAATCTACGGCGTGCGAATAAATGAGTTGACGTCGAACACATGAAGAATCACTCGATCGGAGGCCAATGATGTAAACCTCTCTCGTCGAATACGACGAACTTTGCCATTGAGGCATGCGAGGCTCCAAGGTACCATAAGGAGTCTCTAGACCAACTTCTGGATAATGAGTTGATGTCGACGAGTGACCTTGATCGAAGGTGGGCCATAATGATTCCCACATCATCGACACGAGACAGAGGAACATGATGTTTTGTTGTGAATCGGGATGTGAAACGAGAGGAAGGTTGATATTTGCGAGCCAACTTCTCTTGAACACATGAACGGCACGATAGTGGACTTGGCGGTGTTGACATCAACGGAATCGGAGGTCATGGTGACAAAGGCGGTGAACGAGATGAGAGGAGTCGAAAGAGATTACCCAAACCCATGGAGGCGAGAGCGAAGCAACGAGATGAGATGTCCCAACCGACACGGATGCAAACAAGTGCCATGTTCAAGAGCGACATCTTGTCGATGACAACGATGATGGTTCCATTTTCCCCCACCATTTCGGCGGTACCCCAATTATTTTTAATAACAAGCTTGAAGGGATAGCATATGCTTACGATATAAGTCCGCCCTTCGGGCAAATCCATCCTAGTGCATTTAACGGGGTCCCGGAAGGAGAAACTCGAAGCCGTCATTTTACGACTGAATCAGATGTCATCGGGGTTTAACGAGTCGACAAAGGAAGAACTCGGCGTCTTTCATGTTTAGAGAGTTTGAAAATACGGCGGAAAAGAAAACTCCACGGGTCCCTTTTAAGTGAGCGACGGTTCCACGAGATCCAGAAAAGGTGAAAACAATATCAGGAAAACCTCCTAGTGTAATAGACTAGGGTATTCCTTTTCGTAATCAATCCATCCCGGCCCCGAAAAAGGGGTTAAACTTATATTGGGTGGATGTCGATTCGTGTCCATTTTAACGAGATCGAAACGACAAAGGGCCTCGGCGATCTTTTCATATTTAGAGTCGAGAAAAGAGTGCAGAAAGATGACTCCAGAGTGACTTTTTCGTGTATTTACAGAATTAGAAGAGTATAAAATACAACCTCATTTCCATCTTTTAAATCGCAAAAACACATTGCTTGCCTGCCAAGCAGCGTAAAATCCATTTCGACATAACACATGCAAATACTTGATAAAAATGACTTTTAAAACTCATTTAATGTCAGAAAAGTTATAAATATCATCTAATTGGTAAAAATAAGAGTACTTTTACTATTTACCTTGGTAGAAAATAACGATTGGTCCATTTGGAGCAAAAACTTCCGTCGACGATTGCGACCAATCCGGGCGACCATTCGACTACCAATGTCACAATTAAGCGCTCCCTTGCTCTTCATTTTCATTCATTTTTTAATGATTTCCTTTAAGAATCGATCTTGCATGGGCATTTTAAAATTTTAGGGGCGGGCCGATGGTGCCGAGTATCGGGCACGGACCGCGCCAATGAGCTCTTTTTTGTAAGGGCTCGCGCCACATGGCGCGGCTGATAGCAACGACCGCGCCGGCGGCACGGTTTCTCGTTCCGCCAAAATTTCGACATTTAAGCCAAATTTCTTGGAATTTGAAGCTCATCAAAGATCTAATCGGGGGTTTTTGACCATGTCGAATGTAGATAATCACTCAAAATGGCAATTGAATGGAAGGAACGAGAGCACGGAGACGAGGATGAACGGGCCATGCAAAGCCAAGCTTGCATGAACGCGCAGAAGACGTGGATTGAAAAATTTCTTCCTCACGCCATGTTTACGAGCTCGGCCCAGAGCTCCTCAATATCTAATCGGCATACGGGATGAAAACGAACAAGTGTTCGGGCTACGAGACCGAGGTGTTCGGGTGGGAGGTCAGCGACGTTATTTTGTTACCGGATTGTCCCGCGGAGTCCGATCTGTCTTGGTAAGACGGACCATCGGGGAAAAGATGGAAACGATAATAACGCAGCGAGGTGTGCGCAGGGGCACAAACGGGGATCGAGGAAGCAAGAAGGTGGATATCTCACCGTCACGATCTAACGCGAGTAGTTCTCCATACCATTGCGAGTGGCAGGTCGCGGCTCACTCTTCGAGGCACGAAGACACAACTCTCTTCCCGGCCTCGGAAGCCATGGGTCCCCTATTCAGCGGGCGAAACGATAACTATCAGCATGAAAAGCGGCTCACCGAGTGCAAACGAAGCGAAACGATTCGATTTATGGTTCCATCTTGGTATCGTTCGTGCGGAACGCATACCAATCTTCCGAGGGCGAGGGCCACGGTGGCGGTGGGTACACCGAGAGCCACAGGCCAGCTCGGCCCCAGGCGACGCGTGCCCGAATGCGGAGGTGGCCAACGACGGATGCAGAGGCCGAGTTCTTTGGGTGGCTACGAGCGCCAGCGATCGTCGTGGAGGGTCGGCTATTCGGGAGGCCGGCTTTCTTAGGGACCCCGGATCTCCACGAAGAATGGGCGGGACGAGGAGGCTGGGTAAGACCTCGTGCCCCGATTTTATGTTTCTCTGTTTTTTTGTTGTAGCCACCGGTGGAAGTGCGCACAGTATGTGCGTACGGATGTGAGACGAAGACCGGCGGGATGTCTCCCAATCTCACGGAGGACATGACTGCGCCACGAGATCTGGGGAAGGTGGGAGGAGAGGAGCGATCCCGAGAACCTCGAGGGGATTGCCCGCGGGACCCGGACTATGCCGGCTATCGGAACGTGCAGTGGCAGCACGGCGCCACACGGTGGGAGTTAGAACCGGATCCACCGAGTACGAGCGTCTAGTGCGTGCGATGACGTGCTATCATGAGCACCAATGCGGATTAGTCCTTAGGATTTATGCCACACCTATTTTGAGAGACACGAGTGTCACTCAAGATGTACTAAGACGATTATGTATATTTTTGAGTTTTATGTGACACACTCTGTAGACATTTCGATATCTATATATATACATATCTATTTGGATGAGTCTTTCTTTACATGTGATGATGATTATAAATTACGCAAATATCTGTCCTAATACAAATTTGCTCTGCATTTATTAATGTATTCAAATGCAGGTATATGATGATATAATATAGTCAATTCCTTTCCGATGTCGAATACGCAAATACATACGTAAGATGGACGGGTTCCTTAGAGATAGTGTACGATACATTTTGTAACCTTGCCAAGTTGTGAATCTAGGTACACGAGCAATTCACGGATGCCAAGGTTCTTGCCTCGGTTAACAATTCCAACACGGCACTATATTCTGCGATATTGTTCGTGGTATGTCCTAAACACACACCTTGCGAGTCAATCAACTCACTAGCGGGATCGTAAGTGCAATTTAACGGAAGACGATTCACACAATCTGTAAGGAGGCACCATCAGCGAAACCAAAAAATGGATGAATAGACATCGCACAACCCGAGCCCGATCAGCGAGAAGGTGTTTACAAAGCACACCACCTTTATGCACACAAATGACAATCACACACCTATGTACACACACCACGCCAAGAAATCATTTCGGGCGTAGTGCCTGCTAAGGTACGGCCCATTCACAAAGTACAACGCGCCGGTGGAACTCCTTCGTAATCTATAAGCTCGTAGGCCCCATTTTCAAAAACGCGTTTTACTATATAGGGACCGTGCCACATGGTGAGTTTACCGGCTCCAAGCTTATCATGTGCACGATGCATTGCAAGAGAGCAGGTCTCCTTCAATGAAAGAACGAGGAGAAACGAGTTTGATCAAAATGAGTTTTGACCCTCTTCTTTTGTGCTTCGATGATCAAAGCGACCCGGTCGACGGGTTCCGCCAATCGTTCGAGATACAAGCGTTCTTCCTCGGGGAGGTATCCGATGGCAAGCTCCTGACTAATTTAAGCGAAGGAAATTTCTGATGACTGTCAGCAAGCTGGAGTAGCTTCCGGACCGTACACCAATTGGAAAGGTGTGAACCGGGACACACACTCTTAGCGGATATTCGGTATGCCCCGGAAGGCTGAGAGCAGGTTGGAGATGGCCCAGATTATGAATCCCGATCGTTCCCATTTCGAAGCATGGTGACCAAAACCTTGTTCACCGCTTCAACACGACCATTCGCTTGAGGGTAGTATGGTGTTGGTACGTAGTGACGCAAGCCCAACGTTGAAGTCCAGCTCCGTCATCATATAATCACGGAAATGAGTACCATGATCGATGACGATGGCTTGAGGAACCCCGAATCGTCGATAACGTGGTTGAATATAAATGAAACGTAGTTTTCTAGTCGACGCTAGTGTAGGCATCGCCTCGGCCCACTTAGTGAAGTAGTCGACGGCGACAATGATATACGCATGCCCGACCGGTGAGGGTTTACCACCGTCATAAAATCCACGCCCCATTTCGCAAAGGGCCGACGGTAATAACGGGATGCAAAGGCAATGGCGGCGTACGCATCTTGCTATTTGAAAAATCGGCATGGATGACATTTTGAAGCATTGATACAATCCTTGAATATGGAAGGCTAGAAATACTTTGCCGCCTTGAGAATCTTGAGCGGAAGGTAGCATGCCGGACATGTGTTCGCCCACGGGCGCCTTGTGGCGATCCATTCAAGACTTTCTCGGCCTCTTCCGGGGTAAGGCATCGTCGGAGCACTTAGGAATCTACTCCAATATGATATAAGGTATCTCCTACGATACGGTAGGGTTGGGGCCAGTGCCCGAATCACAGCCCAGTGACGATTTATCAACTGGAGACCGAAATATCACGGTTTGAAGATACAGCATGATGTCACCGTACCAAGGATCACAGTATCAATAAGAAAGCAGTGATTTAAATCCGTTATATGATCTTGAGTGTGAAGGAACGAGTCGTAAGGAGAGAACGCATATCAAATCCGTGAGACTGACGATTTAGTTGACTTAGCGGTGGTAAACTCCAAGTCAAACTCTGCGAGATCACGATCCATTTCGGAGTACTTGCCCCCTAGTAATTGTCTAGAAAGAATATACGTCATAAGGTTGCCGATCTGAAACCAACGTTATCGTGTAAAGGATGTAATGGCGAAAGCGTTGTACGGCATGTCTTTGTTGCTAGGCCAACTTCTCGACATGTGCATATGGCATTTAAGTTAAAGAAGGTTCAGGAACGGATAATAAACAACATGTTCGTCACGTTCGTCATCACGCACCAAGACCATGGCGATGGTGTAATGCGACGACTGAATGCAAAGTAAAGTCGCGGTGGTGATCGGAGGACGCGAAGCAATGGAGCATTGACTAGCAATGTCTTTAGCTTCTCAAAGGATTCACGAGCAATTAAATCGATGAGGAACGTGCTGCTTTATAAGCAGGTAGATCCTTTGGCCACCTCGGCATAATTCGGGATAAAGCGCCTAGAGAATTCGCTTTCCTTGTAGAATACGTAGGCGATACGGGGAGGAGGGTGATGGGAGATTTACGATGGCCTCAACCTTTAGAGGGTGGCCAATTCCGTCTTTCGAGACTATAAAGCCTAAAAGACGGCCGAATCGGCCTTGAAGGAAAGCACTTATGAGGGTTGGCTTTGATGTTGTGGCGTACGCAACGAAGGAATATCGCGGAGATGCTCGGGATGGTCCTCCCCTCTCGCTTACCCCGAATGGGTGCAGCAAGTCGTCCGGATAAAATTTAAGGTTAGTGTGTGAAATATCATAATAAATGTGACATGTACTTGTGGCGTGGCATGGCTGTTTTCTAAGCAGTGAGTTTTATGCTGAGAAGTACACGGGCAGATGGTGTAATATAATGAGTCCTGGGGTAGCTATTGATTTTAATTTTCTTTGGCGTCCAGTAAAGATGAATCTCCTCCGGCTGCATTATTGATAGTCTGATAGTCAGGCAGGTGAGATATTATCCTTAGGGCCAGTGATTGATATCGCGATAATCACCATGTTCGAATTGTACCACCTTTTTATCAAGGGGACGATATTGGACACCCGATACCAGCAAGGGGGATAGGATAAATAAAACCCGCATTCAGAATTTTTTCAACTTGCCTTGATGGTGGCGGATTTCGAGGATGCATGGGACGTAAGCGTTGGGCGCACGGGTTTACCGCACACAGATGGGTTGGAATCTCGTGCACGACGATACTCGGATCAATTCTCGGAATTTCCTCGTAGAACCATGCGAAAACATCTACGAATTCTTTGAAAAGCTCGGTATAGACTTGAATCTCCTTGGGAGAGCAAGTCACACCCACATGAATGTTCTCAACAATCCTAGGTTTAACGGAGATGTCGATTTGGAACGGTTTGAGTAATGTTACTGATTACCCTCGAAAAGAAGACCTCGTGCATTAAGATCGGTGTTTGAAGAGGAGGGGAAGAATTTGAGTAGCATGCGCTCCGGACAATCCGTCATTGCCCCCAAGGCCAGGCATAAACGAGGAGCGATGATGTCCATCGCCCCGGAAGCATCCTTAAAGACATAGTTTCGATGATGGCCTCATCACGGAAGAAAAGTCTCTCCCCTAGAAGGGATCAAGCGAATCGGCTGACCAAGCGGGGGGGATTGTGAGTAGGCGTCAAGAGCCATGCTCATCGAACATCTTGTGAGAGTGGAAATCGTCAACACAATCTCACAGTGGTGATCTCTCACGGCATTAAAGGCATGGATTCTCCAAACTCATATACGCTCGGGTGTAGGAATAAGCCGGGGGTCATCGGTCACGGACAACATGTTGACTTGGCGGTATTCGGGGCGGTGCGGGGAATATACCCATGAGAACGAGGGTCTTTGAAAAGACCGAGGTCCTATGTTGTCTGGGGGATTCGAAATTTGATCCACATATGGCACGTTGTTCTCGAGCTAGAGGTGAAAAATGACAAGTGATCTCAGTGACAATCTTGCCCTCGTAAGAGAACTTAATGAATCGAGAAAGACGGTAGACGGCATGCGAGCATGGCATGGGTCCGAAATTGCGGCCAAGAAGTATATTGTAGTTGAGTTTAGCGTCAACTTCACTTCTACTTCTCGTTAACGGTTTTCCTGTGTCCTTGATCGCAAGACTCTCGAGAACTCCCGAGTTTAGACTCCACGACCATCAAATGCCTCGAGGGCATTGGGAGATGACGACAAGTGCCGGAAGCCAATGGCCTTCCGGCAAGCGGAGGACATAACGCATGTAGATGCACCCTCATCTACGGCATGACCCTATGAATGTTGGGACAAATTTAATCCCGACTTGAATGACCAAGCGATTTGATGTGGAAGCCGGGGAGTAAAATTCTCCAAATCAAAGGTGAGAAGGCTCGAGTCGGCGGGATCGATACCACCAATGGCGAGGCAGAGTAAAGCCTTCCGTTGTGAAGAACAACTTTGAAGAACCTCAAGTGCGGACATGGCACATGGGCGCCTGTGCCGGATCCTCCAACGATCTTGTAATGTTGAGCGGCACGAGCATTTGGATTATGAAGGGATCTCAAGAAGAACACCCTTGGGAGGTAGCTACAACGGGTTCGAGAGTCGGCTTCTCGATTTCAACGGACCAGAAATAGATGGGGGAGGCGGCCCTTCATGGCCTTTGCCTTCTGAGTGCACAGCTGGCCATTTGTTGTAATCCTTTGATCGCGTAGCGACAAGTGATAGGTGCATTAGTCTTCATCATGAAAACCTGAGACCCAAATGGTGCGGATGGTGACCCTGTTCGACCATGCGGGTCTTTCTTGAATGGAAATGGCTCTTTTAAGAGCAAGCGGGTCCCTTTGAGCCTTTAAGTTGAATAATTTCGGACGGCGTGGACAATCCTTAGTGTAATGGTCACCTTCACGGATGAGGCAAGGGAATTTAGAAACTATGTTGGGAGCCATCCTCGGTTCGAGATTTAGATTCGAGTTTCGGGGCATCGAGATTTTGATTTGCCTTTGCCCTTCTTCTTCCCCTTGGAGGATTTGTCCGTAGGATTGGCACAGACTGACATTCACCTCCACGGTTTTACTAGGATGAATGAGGAATTGCGGAGGTATTGTTGGAAGAATTGACGACACGCTTCCCATTTGAAGACTTCTTCGAATGTTGAGAAACGGAACCAATGACACCATCCATAGTAGGGGTAGGCGGAACCTTAGTGATTCCGGGCCGTGTAGACATCCCGGTCGAATGTCATAAAGCATGCAGTTAGAATAGACAAGATCCGGTCTTAGACACAGCCGCGATAACTTGTTCCTCGTCCACACACGCTCCCATCGCGATATCTACGAGCGATTTTATTCACAAAGTGGTGAACTAGTGAGTCAAAAATCGATCGGTATGTGAAATGATCGGTCGACGATGGCGCCGCCACTCATGAATGTGATGCGAGATGTGGTGGCCTTGTCACCGCGGAAAGTCGGGGAGGTGCGTTCCGGCCTCATGCGGTTCCGACAGCTGAAATGCGTGAGGAAAGCCATAGCTAACGGGGTTGAAATCTGAAAATACCACGGGACAACTCTATGTACCACTTAGCGGCGGCTCACATTGCGTACGGCTGGAAAAGACGCGGATAGATCGAATCGTCAACCCAAGAGTTAGACGAACACCGAGGTGATGCGTCATCACATGCTGGGGTCTTCGCCGGCTTGCCCTCAAACTTGGGACGGTCACGGCCATCTTGGTGGGAACCGGAGGCCAATATGGATTATGTGAAATCGGATCATTGGTCCAAATTTGAAACGTCCGTGAGTTCCAAGGTAGCGAGACGGCAATGGAGGATTAACTACTGTACCGAGTCCTAGGATAGATGCGGTACACTTTGTGCTCCACGATGGTTGTGAATATCCACCTTTACGGGTTACGTACGAAGGATTCGACGAGTAGGGGCATAGTTTGTATAGCTTGATCGGTTGAGTGGCAGTAACCATAGTGCGGGGCTTGATAACGGGGTTCGGGCCACGATTAGGCGTCTGCAACCTTAGCGAGCGTTTGGATTTGGTGGCGGCGTAGGTAGAGCAGGGTGGAGGATGATACGAGAGCCTCGAGTGGTTATAGTTCGGTTGAGAATGACCACGAGGGGATAATAACCACTCACGAGGATGAGTAGGCTATTGATAAGTGGAACCTGCGGGCACAGGTACGTAGGGGCGCGGTGTTGATTTGGGTAGGCATTGAATGAACGGAGTTGTTGAGCGAGTGGAAAGCGGAATGAGAGGGCTGCCACGGATAGACGAGGTTGACTTTGAGTGAGGCTGGCACGGATGACGGTGGCCGGGTGACGACGGAGTGTTGGTTGCGCGGTGACACGGTTATGTGGGCTTGGTTGTCTGGGATGGGTCAGGTGGCTGGAGGCGGGACACGGTATGCAGGATGGGCAGGCTGCCACAGTGGAGAAAGTGAGGACCCGGTGCTTCTTTGAGCAGTTTGACCGACGGAGACCATAGGGTGGTCTCGGTGATGCAGCAGCGTTAGAAACGGCCAGGATCTTTGCGGTTGCATTTAGTAAAGGCAGTGGATTTGCCCCCCGGGACCATAGGCATAGGTTGTCTACATGGTGAGGTTGAGAGCGGAGGTTGACCGAAAGCCCGGGGCTATAATATAGTCCTTGCGGATTGTATAATGGCCCTTCTTTGTCCCTTGGGAGCAACCTTGGATGGGAAGTGTCCTTTTGTGGGTCATACAAATAGCAGTTGGCTGTAGTTGTACAGAAGAAGGGTTGTCCACTGCCCGGGTTGTAAGCTTTGGTTGTATGGTGGAAACCTTGAGCATATAGATAAGCCTCGGGAAGCGAGGAAGGCGCAAAACCTCCCCATGCTCGTCAAAGGCGGCACGGGAACATATACACGGTGCCATCTTGTGCATAGTGCGAAAAAGAAGGATCGATAAGGGATCTTGGGGAACTTGTCCGGCTCAGCGTTCGAGGCTTTCTTGTAAAAAAACCGATACTCCTCTACCCGGAGAGATATTCTCCGGTATAGCGGTAGCTAGGTAAATGTCTTCGGGAGTTGGCCCGGCCCTAGTGAGATCTTGAGACAACGAAGAAGAGCGGCCACACAAACGAGTGGGCCGAACGGGAACGAAGTGACGGGCGTCGAAGGGGACACCCGGGTGTGATGGCGGTGGCCTCGACGTGGGGAGTGTGCTCCCATAGAGAGTGCGGTGAAATGATACGACCCCGGTCTTGTATCCACAGTGAAACCGGCGGGCGACGATGTGTGCTTGACTCGGAACCGTCTCCCTCGAACAATCTATGAGGGATGCGGTAGTCATCGGTTCGGAGATTTCCTGCGAGAATCACTCATGGTTGATCCACAGATTCGTCACGCGAGAGACGGCGGAGAGGACTGGGAGGAAAAACAGCAGCAACAAACGGTGAAACACGATGTAAGAGAAAATCAGCTCCTAATCTCAATTCGGACACGAAGTCGAAAAAGGACGAATTGAACTCAGCGGGTCCTCGAAGGGTTGCTCGGCGAGAAGCCGGTCCCCGTCGAGGAAACTCGGAAACAACGAGCTGCTGGTTCAACGAGAGGCGGGAACGCTTCGAAGAATCGTCGGGTATGAGACTACCGATGACGAAACCGATGGATTTGTACTTGTGGCAAAGACTAGAAGAAAAGGGCACACACACGGGGTGAAAATGGAGGTTAAGACACACGATCAAATGGTCGACTAAGCAATGTCTAAATGAGTGTGAAATCGTGAAATTAATTTTACCACATTGGAAAGTAGAGAATTATACCGTTTCATGTTTCCAGAGTCGAGAAACGATAAAAATATGACTCTATCTCTTTCGAGTTGACACAAGCGTGAAAGGACAAACGACGGTCTTTTCAAGTTTAGGGAGTCGAGGAAAAGACCAAGCATTTGCTCGGGAAAAACTAGGCACAAAGGGTGTACCAAATATTCGTGAGAAGCGCAATATACACCTTGGTTTCAAAAATGAAACGAGAAATCGACCAAGGACTTCCCGTGCGATGCTGAGGTAGTCTCCCCGAATGATGTGTTGATTGTATCACGAGTATAGGGTGGCATACTCGGCTTCCTGTGGATAAAGTTGAAAACCTATAGGGTCTCCCTTTATATACGCGACGATGCAGAGAACACAGAAGTCCGTACTATTGTTGTCTAAAGCCAACGGGCGAGCAGTAATTTGCTAGGTTGTAACAATAGGAACAAATCTCACAACCTAGACCTTTAAATATGTTTCGTTAAGTTCCGTCTTTTGCCTTAGAGTTAATTGAATAAATTTTTACGGTTGATCTTCAATTAAAGTTTCAATTTCGAAGACCCTATCGTATGTAATTGTCTCCTAAATGCAAAGCTATATTATGCCACGATGTAACATTTCGTTCGATGAAAACTAATTAGAGAGGAGTTGAGAGCTTTTATACAAACGAAATGAATGGAAACCAAACAATGAGCTCTATAATGCAACTAATACGATTGACAACTTTTCATTCCAAACACTAATCACTAGCGATATGGAAAGAATCACAATTTGCACTAATTAACAAAAGCATAAAAAAATTTTTTTTTTTTTTTTTTGATTTTCAATGTTTAATGGCTAATATGCACTAATCAAACTTGAAAACAAATGGAGCAACGAGCGATATTCAAGAGGAAGCGAAACAAACACATTCCACTCAACGACACAACGGTCGGATCCCCAAATCAACCACCGCTGATCTCTCAAAGCGAAGAGAGACTCAAAAGCTTCAATGGACCGTGTGATCTGGGTCAAAGCAAGACAAAAACGAGTTCGAATGAAGAAATGAGCAATCACCCAAAAATCGCAATAAAACTGATGAACAACTACTCGAAGAATGTGGAGAATCAATCGGATAGTTGACGGAACCAATCCAACACCAAAACTCCCAAGGAGGGCTCGATACACTAAGCCACTAGATGACCTAGGGCTTAAAGCTGCAATCGGTGAATGAAGCAAACAACCAAAAAGGAGGGTGAATTCCCATCCAAACAAGACTCCAACACACTCGAGCGGTTGGAAAATCAAGAAAAGAAAAACAACTGATCAACTTCGAGCTCAAAAAATGAGAAAACTCAAAAAAATTACGGGGTGGCGCGGCGCAAGAGTGGCCAGGCGCCGAAGAGGCGGTGGCGCGGGTTGTACAAAGGCAACATGCGCCAAGTGAGCGCGACTATCGAGTTAAAAACCGCGCCGGTCGAGTTTCTCAGCAAAAAAAAATTAAAAATAAGCTACTCTAGAAACGGATCAATGCGAGCTAAGCAATCCGAAGCAAAAACACACAACCAACCCCCGGAGGGTTCGACGAGCAAGGAAAAGCAAAGATACAAACGGCAAGGCAAGACAAAGACTCCAAGTGCGTTCGATCAGTAAACCAAGCCCAAGGAGATTGGTAGAAGTAGTGTTGATCTACTTCGCTAATGCGACGGCTTACGTTGAAGGCTATCACAGGCTGTACTTGAGAATCCGTACATAGTTTACAAATCAAACAACAAGCTGGATCCCAACTTGTAGATGCACCTCATCTACGACGACCCTATGAATGTTGAGACCGTTAATCCCGACTTGAATGACCAAAAGCGATTTGATGTGGAGGCCGGGAATCAAATTCTCCAAATCAAGGTGAGAAGGCTCGAGGTCGGCGGGATCGATACCACCAATGGCGGACGATGAAAGCCTTGGTTGCTTGAAGAACAACTTTGAAGAACCTCAGGGTGCGGACATGCACATGGGCGCACATGCCCGAATCCTCAACGATCTTGTAATGTTGAGCGGCACGAGCATTTGGATTGTAAAGAGGATCTCCGAAGAACACCCTTGGGAGGTGGCTTCTAGCTTGGTTCGAGAGTCGGCTTCTCGATTTCCAACGGACCGAGGAAATAGGTGGGGAGGCGGCCCTTCTTGCCAGCGCGCCTTCTACGGGTGCACACCGGCTATTTGTTGTTGTAATCCTTTGATCGCGTAGCGATAGTGATAGGTGCATTAGTCTTCCATCATGGCTTACAGAGACCCAAATATGGTGCTGATGGTGACCCACAATTCGACCATGTTTGGAGTCTGCTTGCTGAAAGATGGAAATGGCTCTTTTAAGACAGCCGGAGTCCCTTTTGAGCCTTTAAGAAGTTGACTAATTTCAGACCGTCGTGGACAATCCTTAGTGTAATGGTAACCTTCACAGATGAGGCAAGGGAATTTCGGCTTACGTTGGGAGCCATCCTCAGTTCGAGATTTAGATTCCGGTTTCGGGGCATCAGATTTTGATTTGCCTTTGCCCTTCTTCTTCCCCTTGGAGGATTTGTCCGTAGGATTGGCCTGAATGGCATTTACCTCCGCGGTTTTACCAGAATCGGATGAGGCGGGATTAGCAGAGGTATTGTTGGAAGAATTAGCCTTCTGCTTCCCATTCGAAGACTTCTTCGAATTTTGAGAAACGGAACCAATGACACCATCCACCGTAGGGGTAGGCGGAGCCTTAGTGGTTCCAGGCCGTGGAGCATCAGTCAAGATGTCATAAAGCGTGCCAGACTGTGAATAGACAAGATCCAAGTACTGGGCACGTGCGATAGCTTGTTCCTCCGTCACACACGCTCCCATCGCGATATCCTGAGCGATTTTATTCACAAAGGAGGTGGTGAACCAGTGAGTCAAAATCTGATCAGGTATGTGAAACTTGATCAGTCGATGACGGCGCCGCCACTCATGAATGTGATCTGAAATGTGAGTGGCCATGTCCTGCTTCAGAGAAGTCAGGAGGTGCGTCCCGGCCTCATACCGGACCGGTAACTGGAAGTGCGTGAGGAAAGCCATAGCTAACGAGTTCAAATCCTGAAAAATACCATAGGATAGCTCTATGTACCATTTAGCAGCAGCTCCTGTTAACGTACGCTGGAAAAGACGCAGACGAATCGAATCGTCGACCCAAGAATTAGATGAACACCAGAGGTGATACGTCATTACATGTGCCTGGGGGTCTTCTCCAGCTTTGCCCTCAAACTTGGGACAGTCACCTGGTATCTTGGTGGGAACCGGAGGCCAATATGGATTATGTGAAATCGGATCATTGGTCAACTTTGAAATTTCCGGCAGTTCCAAGGTAGCCAGGAACGGCAATGGAGGATTAACTACCATACCAGTCCCAGGATAAGGTCCAGTACCTGTGCTCCACGATGGTTGTGAATATCCCTGCCCCCACGGGTTCTGTCCCGAAGGATTCTGACCGTAGGGGGCATAGTTCGTATAACCAGACTGATTTGGCTGCTGGTAACCATAGTGCGGGGCTTGATAACCAGGGTTCGGGCCCTGATTAGGTGTCTTCCCTGTATAAGCAGCGTTTGGATTTGGCTGCTGAGCGTAGGTAGAACCGGGTGGAGGAAGATAATACTGAGAGCCTCCAGAGTGATTATAGTTCGGTTGAGACTGACCATGAGGATAATAACCACTCTGAGGATGAGTAGGCTGCTGATAAGTGGAACCCTGTGGAGCCTGATACGTAGGGCGCAGCTGTTGATTTGGCTGTGGCATTGAATGAACAGGCTGTTGAGAAGAGTGAATGGAATGAGAGGGCTGCCCTGAATGAACAGGTTGACCCGAGTGAGGGGGCTGGCCTGAATGACCAGGCTGGCCCGGGTGACCAGGCGGTGTTGGTTGCGCAGGCTGACCTGGTTGTAAGTGAGCCCCAGGTTGTGCCGAATGAGTCGGTTGGCCTGGAGGTGGGACACCGGGCTGTACCGGATGAGCCGGTTGCCCTGGTGGAGGAACAGGACCAGGTGCTTGCTGAAAACCAGTTTGACCTGAAGCAGAACCATAGGGTGGTCCTGGCTGATACGCAACGTTAGAAACAGCAGGATACTGCGGTTGCATTGGTAAAGACGGCTGGATTTGCCCCCCAGGACCATAGGCCTGTCCCGGTTGATACCCTAGCTAAGGTTGACCAGGTTGACCAGCAGGGCTATAATATGGTCCTTGCGGATTGTACAATGGCCCTTGCTGGCCCGTAGGGTAGCCTTGGATGGGTTGTCCCTGTGGGTCATATAAATAGCCAGGCTGGCCCGCAGGTTGGCCCTGAAAGGGTTGTCCCTGCGGGTTGTAAGCCTGGTTGTATGGTAAACCTTGAGCATATAGATAAGCCTCAAGAGCAGGAAGGTGCAAAACCTCCCCGTGCTCATCAAACTGACCTGGGAACATATACACGGGAGTGCCATCCTGTGCATAGTGCGAAAAGAAGGATCGATAAGGATCTTGGGGAACTTGTCCAGCTCCGGCGTTCGGCTGCTGTAAAAACAACCGATACTCCTCCGGAGAGATATTCTCCGTATACGTAGCTAGGTAACGTGCCTTCTTGTGGAGTTGGCTCAAATTTTTAAAAGAAAGGTATGGCCGTAGACAACAGAAGAAGAGGCAACCACACAAACAGTGGGCCGAACGGGAACAGAAGTGACGGGCGTCGAAGGGGACACCCCGGGTGTAGTGGCAGCTGGTCTCGATGCGGGAGATGATATCCCCATAGAGGCGGCAGCTGAAATGATCTGACCCAGAGATCTGTATCCCTGTGGTAAAGAAGGACTGGTTGACGATGTGGTAGCCAGCTCGGAGCCGTCTCCCTCAAACAATCTATGAGGGAGATGCTCACAGTCATCGCACTCCTAATTGACTCACTCTAATCACTATGGCCGATCTCACAACCCACGAGAATACCCATGAGACTAGGAGGAAAAACAGCAGCAACAAACGGTGAACCCGATGTAAGAGAAAGGAAATCAGCTCCTAATCTCAATTTTAGACACAGGGTCCGAAGAGGGCCAATTGAACTCAACCGGTCCTCCAAAGGGTTGCTCGGCGAGAACCGGTCCCCCGTCAGGAAACTCGGAAACAACAGGCTGCTGTGGTTCAACAGAAGGCTGAGAAGCTTCTGAAGAATCGTCCGTGTAAGGACTACCAGTAGACGAAACCGATGGTTCCGCCACTGTGGCAAAAGACTAGAAGAAAAGGGCACACACACACACGGGCTGAAAATGAGTTAAGACACACGATCAAACGGTCAACAAGCAATGTCTAAATAGGTGTGAAATCGTGGGCGATTAATTTTACCACATTGGAAAGTAAGAAATTCTACCGTTTCATGTTTCAAGAGTCGAGAAACGATAAAAATATGACTCTATCTCTTTCAGAGTTGACACAAGCGTGAAAGGACAAGCGCTTGACGGTCTTTTCAAGTTTAGGGAGTCAGAAAAGACCAAATGACTACTCAGGAAAAACTAGGCACAAAGGGTGTACCAAATATCCGTGAACTGCAATATACACCTTGGTTTTCAATAATGAAACAGAAATCGACCAAGGACTTTCCGTACGTGCAGGTAGTCTCCCCGAATGCTGTGTTCGGTGTATCACGGGTATAGGGCGGCAGACTCGGCTTCCTGTGGATAAAGGATTGAAAACCTAGAGGGGTCTCCCTTTATATACGCAACGGTACGGGGAGCGCAAGTCCGTACTAGCGCTGTCTAAAGCCAACAGGCGAACGACAGCTGCTAGGTTTAACGACGCCGGAACACGTCTCTAGCCTAGACCTTCTAAATATGTTTCGTTAAGTTCCAATGCTGCCTTAGGTTAATTGAATAAATTTTACAGTTGATCTTAAATTAAGTTTCAATTTCCAGGCCCTATCGTATGTAGTGTCTCCTAAATGCAAAGCTATATGCCCTAGTGCAACATTTCGTTCGATGAAAACTAATTAGAGAAGAGTTGAGAGCTTTTATACAAACGAAATGAACGGAAACCAAACAATGAGCTCTATAATGCAACTAATGCAATTGACAACTTTTCATTCAAAACACTAATCACTAGCGATATGGAAAAGATCACAATTTGCACTAATTAACAAAAGCATAAGAGATTTTTATTTTTATTTTCAATGTTCAATGGCTAATATGCACTAATCAAACTTGAAAACAAATGGAGCAACTTGAGAAACGATATTCAAGAGAGCGAAGCAAACACATTTCACTCATAATCAGATCCCCAAATCGACCAAAGTCTCTCAAAGCGAAGAAAAGACTCAAAAGCTTCCAATGGACCGTGTGATCTAGGTCCAAAGCAAGACCAAACGAGTTTCGAATGAAGAAATGAACAATCACCCCAAAATCGTAATGAAACAATAAACAACTACTTAGAGAATGTGGAGAATCAATCAGGTAGTTGACAGGACGATCCAAACACCAAAACTCCCAAGGAGGGCTCGATACACCAAGCCACTAGATGACCTAGGGCTTAAAACGTGAAATCGGTAGATAGAAGCAAACAACCAAAGGACAGAGGTGAATTCCCAGCCAAGCAAGACTCCAACACACTCAGGCAGTCGGAAAATCAAGAAGAAAAACACTGATCAACTTCAGAGAGCTTAAAAATGAGAAAACTCAAAAAACTTACAGGGGTGGTGCGACTGTAAGAGTGAAACTGGCACCAGAAAGCGATTGGCGCGGGTTGAACAAAGGCAACATGCGCCAAGTGGCGCGACTGTCAGGTTAAAAACCGCGCCAGTCGAGTTTCTCAGAAAAAAATTAAAAATAAGCTACTCCAGAAACAGACCAATGCAAGCTAAGCAATCCAAGAAGCAAAAACACACAAAGAACTCAACCCAGAAGGTTCATCAAGCAAGGAAAAGCAAGATACAAACGGCAAGGCAAGACAAAGACTCCAAGTCGTTCAGTCCGTAAACCAAACCGTATATTGACTGAAGTAGCATTGATCTACTCCGCTAATGCAAAGCAGAAGCGTTTCGAAGGCTATCTGGCTGTACTTCAGGCTCCGTCTAAAGTTTACAAATCAAACAACAAGCTGGATCCCCAACGGAGTCGCCAATTTGTTGAGGAGGTAAATCCCCTCTGCGGACAGAGGCGATCCCTACTAGCCCAGCAGGGGTCTAGCAACAAACAAACAATGTCATGACGTAGGTTCCTAATTACGAATGAAAAGGCTGGAGATAGAAGCCTACCTGGATTCCAACGCTAGGATCTGAAGAAGAAGCGTCCCCGTTCCTCAGCCTTGGCAGATCACAATCCCTCCACGATCTCCGCGGATGAACACTTGCACATGGAAGAAACGAACAGATACAAGCATAGAAACCAGCATACGTAACTAAACATCAGTCAGAAAGGACATTACTCGCATTAACATGATGGAAAACGGAGTGGAACCATAATCATAATCATCTATTAAATAACCAGCGAAGAGAGATTACAACCAAGTTTTGACGTCGCGGTCTCCTTCGGACGGGTTTCCAGTAGTCCACGTCTCGCAAAGCTTGCCAAGGAAAGGGAAAACCTCTCCAGAGTCTCGTGACGATAGTCTCCTTACTTGAGTCGGCCTTAAGAGAAAGAGAGGGTTCTTTACGACACAAAGGCTCTTGGGAATATGGAGATTCAGAGCTTAGGCACTTCAAGACTAGCTTGCCATGGATTTGAGCAAGCTTTTATAGATGGGGAAGGAGTAGTTGGGATCCCTATTATTATGGGATTGGCCCTATCAACAAGGAAGGTTCCATGGGAGGTGGCAAAACCACTTCCCTCCATAGAACTCCCGCAGCCAAACCTCCCAACTCAAGATAAGCAATGGTTGTGAGTTTGTTGGAACTCAACTTCCGCCATCTTTATTTAAAAAACAACTCCCAAAATGGGTGGCGCGACTACGGCTCTATCACAGAGCGCCAGGTGGCACGACCCCTTTGCAGTAATTTCTCCATTGGCGTGAGTACTGAACTGCCTGCCTGCGCCAATGCCAAAAGGGATGTTTTTCATGACTTTTGCAAGGAGATGTCTCAAGGGCAAATAAAGCTCATGTTCAGAGGGATGCATTGATGATGTTTTCAAGGCATGACAATGTCCACAGGTCACAGAATGGGATTACATTATGTGTTAGGGAAGGGGAAAATAGGGGCCAGCCCCAGTCCACGTGACCACTACCCATGGCCACGGTGGGAGCTCCAACTGAAGTGCAGGTTTTAAGTTTTAAAACATGTTTATTAACCTAATCCGGGTTTTTAAGGTGCTAAAACATAATTTAATCTCTAATTAATATAAGCATTAGATTAGCACGTTAAGCACACTTAATTAATGCGCTAACCCAACTTAACACTAATTGTAATTAACATGGCAAACCTCCCAAATTTGCGGAAATTTCCAGCTCTAGCTACAGTTAGCTAGTTTAGCAGAGCAGTTAGTGGGAAAAATTGAAAGAGGCATAAATGTTTCGTAGAGAGTCAAACTTTGACTCAGTCAAAACCAAAACAAGGGTATTGTGGGTGTCCTAGAGCGATTGGAGTAGGTTTGAGAGCCATCAGGGCTCAGGAAATGATTTTATTCAAAATTTTTATCAGTTAATCAAAAAGGGCCAAGCCATTGAAGCTGGTCCAAGGAGACGTATCCCAGGAGGGGTGAACTCCATCACTACCGTGTAATGTGATTTCTGTGGTTTGTATTCTCTGAAATTTACTTGTTGTTTATGTTTTTTGAAAGCTAATTTAATTTATGAATTTCTCATAAAAGACACAAATTTTACATTTAAACCCTCTCATAAACTTTCTATTTGACACAATCCTTAAGTACTTTTCTTTTATACTGATGAGGAAGCTAGCACAACAAAACTAGTTTGTCCATATTTAGATCAATTAGATATCCCTCATCGAAATGGAGAGAGTCCTTTCTTCATATTTGCATTATAGGTATGTTCAGGTGACATCGATTTTAAGCCTTGAAATTGAAACATAATTTAAGATCAACTTAAAATAAACAATAATTAACCTAAGGATCATTTAGAACATTAACACAAACATCTAGAGTTCTAGGCTAGAGACGTGTTTCGGCATCATCAAACAGAGGAGCTTTCGTTGTTTTCCAGCGTTGTATCCTGGGGGTGATATCCCGTTCCATGTACGAAAATATATAGATCCATTCTTGAGTACTTTCAAGTATATCAGAGGCACTCCACGTATGAAAGTATATCAAAATGCTCTCATCAAACGGTTACACATTAGACATCACTACTACGAACTACACTCCCATGTATTTTCATGTATATTTTGGGAGTCCCCACTAGGTTGCTATCCATCCATAGGTAACCAAGTCGATTGCCTTGTAAACCGTGATACACTAAAAAAAACATTCATGGAGATTTTCTACAGTTCGTTAATTCCTTGGTTTGCCAAGGTGTATATCACATCTCATGGTTTCTTGGTAATCCTTTATGCCTAGCTTACCCTTTTTGGTTTTTTTGTTAATTTCCAAATTTTATTTCCCACGGAATAACATGATCCCTATGGAACAACTCCTTAGTGGGTTTTAGGTTGAGACTAATGGCAATAGTTCCAAAGTTTACCAATTAAGGAATCCCCTTGGATGGGAATATTTTTCATTTCCCTTCTTTTGGGAATATTGGTGCTCCTTATATGGCAATGTTGTCCCTTCCTGGGTTTACCAAGTGTTTTCCAGTTTGGCTTTTCTTGACCTCTATGGTTCTCAACCAAGTTCGCCTCCACCTGAACAATTTTAACCTCATGTTGATCCTAAAGTTGACCCCTCACCTTATTTGCCTATTTCTTCATCCCATTCTTCTTCTTCGCCTAGTGAAAGTATGTATTATAGTAACTAGGAAGCTAAGAAGAAGAAGACGAAGGGGATGAAGAAAAAGAGGAAAAATAAGAAAGGGGGAAACCAAACAACCATTGCTACCAATGAAAATACTATTGAAAAAACTTCCAAGCAACCCTGCAAAATCAAATTCCCTTGCAAGTTATGTAAGGGTGACCACCTTCTTAGAGATTTTCCTGTTATTCCCAAGGTATTAAAAGTGTGGTTCGATGACTTAAATCAACCTTTATCATCGACCTCTGGAGATGATGCTGGTGAAAAACCCTCAACTAGTAATAAGGTGCATGGAAAAAAGGGTAAAGTCAAATTTTCCTGTAGTTTATGTGAATGGAATCATCCCATTTACCTTTTTCCTTATATGGATAAAGCTTCCAAAGTGTTGGAAAACCTTATAACTTCTCAGCCTTGTCTTCCGGCTGGTTATCAAAAATTTTCCCCTTCTCCTCCATTATTTGATGAAGTGATTGATCATAATTAATCTTTAGTCAACCCCACTCTCTCCGAAAGTTAATCCCATGAGTCTTTTCCCGACCAACCATTGGTTGAGAAAAAGGCTGACTCGATTCCACCTTCAGTTGATTGGACCTTTCCAATAGAGAGTGAACCCCATACTGCTCATGTTCTTCTTATTTCTTTAGATTCAAATGAATTAGAGAGAAATCCTCCCATTCCCAAGGTACAGGGGGGTGATCCTCTTGTTCCAACAACATCCCCTCCAAGTAGTTTGGCCTCTTCCTTTGATTGGTGTCGACTATCGTGATACAATCTTCCTTCTTACATGCCCTTTCAGATCATATTACATGCCTATAATGTAGATGTACCTAGCACAATAATAGATGAGGGCACATATGTTAGTATTTTTTCCTCAACTACTCAACAAGCTTTATGTTCTCTGCAACTTTTTCTTGTTACCTAGAATCTGTTGGCTTTTAACAGAGTAACTAGTCAGCCATTAGGGATCCTTCATAAGTTGCCTATTCCTTTGAGAGGAAAGACTGTCTACATCGATGTGATGGTTGTACAAGGCCCTTTGTATTTTAACTTACTCCTTGTGCGTGACTATACTTATTTCATGGGAGATCTTGTCTCTTCTCTCTTTCGTGTGATGTGTTTCACACATGAGGGAGGAATCGTGACCATTGATCGACTTTCATTCATTGGTCCTAATTTGACTCCCAATAAAACACCATCCATACATGGTCCTTATATGCAACTGATATCTTCCCCGCCACAGGTCAATTATTTGGAAACTTGTTCCATGCTCGCATCCACTGATCATTTAGTCAGTGATATAGTGCATCATGTACTGGGGGCATTAGACCTTGATTTCCAGTCTTTTGTTCTCCCATTTGATGAGAACCTCTTGGTAGCCATAATATCTTATGGGCCATAAACAAAGTTTCGAATTAGAGTTCCTTTTATTGTGTCAATCTCCTTAAAAAATGAAACAAAGTGTCAGAGTAGAGTTCCTTTTCTTATGTCAAGATCCTTAAAAAATGAAACAAAGTGTTAGAGAAGAGTTCCTTTTCTTGTGTCAAGCTCATTAGAAAATGAAACAAGGTGTCATGAGGATATTTCTTTTACTATTTCAACCTCGTTAAAAAATGAAATAGGTCCCTATGAGCATCTTTCTTTTACTGTGTCCATCTCATTAAAAAATGAAACAAATCCCCTTTCAATTCGAGTCTTTGATTAGACCTTGTAAATTCCGAGTCGAATATTTCAGTTTATCTCGTAAATGAACCTTCATTCCATCCACTTGTTAGTAATCAAAAATCTACTTAGGTGAATGAAATGAAGCTTGGGGGGCATGTACCTCGAATTCAATCAATATGTTGGGGGCATGCAAACTTATTCCAAGCATATTTTGTCTATGTTTCAAGTTGTGTAACAATGAAACCACTTCCAAGCATAGTTTGTCTGTGTTTCAAGATTGTGTAAAAATGAAACCACTCTCAAGCATAATTTTTCCTCTGTTTCAAGCTTGTGTAAAAATGAAACCATATTCAAGGTTCTCAAGCATAGTTTCTCATGTTTCAAGCTTGTGTAAAAAATTGAAACCATTCCTCTACACCTGTCATGATTTCCCTTTTTTTTTGCCTCTTATGCCAGATAAGCCTTGGTTTTCTCATTCCATCATCACCATATGCTTGGTTGATCATACACTTTCACTTGGTTTTTTTACCCTTTCCTGGGGAATCACTGCGATGAGTGGTAGTATTAGCCAGCCTCTTGACCTTTACGTGTTTTTAATAGTTCCATCATCAATGGAACCAGTCACTGCAATTATATCAACCATTCCTCCAGGAGGAGTCCTCTTTCATATCTTTTCAGGCTCCCAAAATATGAAAATATTTTCGAGAACTTGCCCTTTCGAGATCTTAAAAGTAAATGAAAAGAATTCTACTCAATATAAGTTTAACCCTTTTCCAGACTGAGATAAACTAGTTATGAAAAATGAATACCTTACTAAAAAATGGATAAGAGGTTATCTTGGATATTGTTTTCTACCTTTTCGGATTCAAGAGACTATTTACGAAAAGGGACATTTGGATTTTTATTTTCCACTTATTTTTCAAACTTTCTAAACATGAAAAAGATGTCAAGTTTTACCTTCACTAGACTCGTTACAATAATTAAACAATGATGGATTTGGAAAACATGACGAGATTGAACTACTCCTTCCTAGGTCTTGTTAAAAATAATAGGATGGATTCATCCGAAGGGTGAAATTATATGCTAAGCATATGGTATCCTCTTCAATATTTCAATAAAAATAAAGAGGTACTCTCTAGAAATAGTGGGGGAAAATGGAAGGAAACACATATCCTGTATTTCATCTGAAAGGAAGCATGTTGCTATTAAACATGACACTCATATATATCCCATGTCAGGTTTGGGATATCCTCACTTCATCACTTGCCTTCCTGGGTTTGGGAAACCGATTTTCCTCTCATTCAATTATATCATTTCGTCATCATGGCCTATGATCCTATCTTGAGTCAAATGATGCAAAATTATGGAGTCATGTTGCCGATATGTTCAAGAGAAGTCCCCATATGCAAATCCAAACCATTTATACCCCGTATGATCCTCTCTACATCAATCCTGAATCACTGTTATCAACTATGTAAATCGTATGTTTCACGTCGATGATGTCATAAAAATTATGGCCCTCCTCCAACGAATCACTTCCTATTGACTCCAACTCATTATCTAGGAAGATGATCTAGAAACCCCCTTTTAGGTACCTTGGAGCTTGCATGCCTCAATGGAAGGTTCTTCACATTTGAAGATAGGCTCACATCATTGGCCTTCAATCTAATGATTATGCAAGTGTTCAACTTCAGCTTCATTGTTCACACTAATAGATTTTGTTGTTGAACCTTGAGAGCCATTGTCATCATTGAAGGTTTCTCTCGTGCCTGTTAATGATTTACATCATTGATCATCAATCAGGTGGTTTATACCATGTTCGAATTCAACACATCTATTCACATGGTCCGATTCGTACTTTGGATGGGTCGAGATAGAGGTGAAGACCCTCAGTTTCCTTTGATAAATCCAGGTTGTGTGGAGTTATTCATGATTGTACACATGATATTTTTGATTCGGATGGTTGCGCCCATGATGTGGATTCATGTATTCATATATTCATGATACTTTTCAGTCAGATGCATGCATCCGTGCTATGGGTCCATCTATTGTTAGATTCATGCTCAGATATGTATTGTTAGGCATACTTACATTAGTGATGTTGTATATATTGTATCATGTTTTATTTGTAGGTCTCCGGATAATGGTTTTCTAAATTTCTTTCCTTTTCTTATAAATAACTTCAACCATCACTTCTCTTTCTAACTTCATGCTTTAGGGGGCATCTGTTATACAATATTTTTTTGCACTCCCTGTCTCATGCCCTGAGCTATCGAACTTTTCCCCAAATGTCGCAAAGTGAAAAAATTTGTTAATTTTGTTCACCATGAAAACATGATCAGAGCATCATTGAAGACATAAATAAGAAATTCTTTGAAGCAATTATAGAAAGGCTTGCCAAAAACCCTATTTACAGGTCTGTTGTGGTCTTCATGACTCATGCCTCATGCTTGTCACCTTCACCATTATATGTGTCTAGCACTACCAGTGAGAGAATTTATGTGAAAAATCACATTGATCCTCGTCAAGAAGTTTCTCCAAAAATGTAGGAGAAGCTTATCTTACTAGAAGCCTCGAAAAAGAAGAGCTGGTTATAGGTGAATAAGGATTGGGTCGAGATATCCCATTTCAATCCTTTGATCCTACTATTAGGGATCTTCCCCTTAAGATGTGGACATTCTTACCCTTTTTGTGGATCCCTAAATTCCTCTCCTTCCCTATAAATTAATTCCCTACTTTCCTCAAATGGTTGATCAATGTTGCTTGTCATCCTTGTGCTTAGTTGTGCCCAAATGCTGCCATTTCAAGAAGGAGAAAGGAGTGCTTGAATGTCTAGGCTAGGACTTGGAAATTCATCCAAAGGAGGCTTCCAACATAAGAGCTTAAGTGGTTGCATGCTTCCCTTACTTTCTATAAATAATAAAATGTGTTTGCTTTCCATAAATGTCTAAAACCATTACTCATTTAGTGTGATACTCTATGATCTATCATATAGTTTATGTTAGAATGAATTATGATTTGTATGATTTTTTCATCTCTGTTTGATTTTCCTTGCAGGTATTCATCCACAACAATGTAAAGAGCATTGGACTTGTAAGCGAGAAGGCCAGGAAACAAAACCAAAGGGAATTAGAATCAAAGTAAGGTATGCCATCCATCTTACTTTTTACTTTCTGATATAAGCTAGGAAAGTTTACACATATTTGTCTGGCTTGTTTCTAGATCCTTCCTTTAGAACTAGAGAGATCACTTTTATCTGTAGAAGGGATTGTCTATACAACAATAGGAATCCTCTATTTCGACAAATATTGGGTTCATCTTGTGCATCCCCATCAAACTAAGTTGAAGCCCCAATTTTATCCACTTCCTCTTCAATAACGTACCTTGGAGGCTTATCCATCCCCACTCGAAGGAGAGTCTCTAGATGCTAAAACCTTGAGAAACACATTAAAATCTTAGAATGTGACTATCCTCAAACAAGTTAGCATTTCTAGCCAACTGGATGCCCCAATCTACAATTGTAGGAAGGGTTCAAAAGTAATTTTTAGCTTGGCTACAACACCATTTCCTTAAAACCTATTCACTTAATCTTCCAAACCATCTTTTATTTTTCTTCTCATGGTTTTAATTTCTTTATATAATTTTAATGTTTAATTCCTTTATATCAAGCACTATAAAATATTATTTTTTTCTTGTTGTGCATTTAAGGGGTAGGATCTCTATTTCTGATATACCACTTGTGCTCCTTTAACTACTAGTTTTAATAAATATTTAAAGGGTTCATTTTATTATAAATAAATAATTAAATAAACTCATTGTATACATCTACAATACTAAGAATCCATGTCTCTCTTTCAATATCCTCTCTCATCCTAGTACTCTTAAGTAGTAACATAGGTAACTTAATTGGGGGTAGATTCACAAAGTTAGCCAAATAAGCAAGCAAGTATTGTGTAGTACATAGACCAATAGATAACTCATTTATCTCTCTCTGGAGGATGAGGTCAATAAGTGAATAATATCCTTGAAATAATTTTCCTATCTCTGAGGGTGAGGGTGTGTTTAAATACAATTTTTTCATGATAATCCTAACTCTTAGGTGTTTCACCCATTTTGGATTTTTTTTCTCCCTACTTGGACACATATTTGCAATTTCCTTGGTAATTTTGAATTGCATTTCTCCTGTGGTCATAGTGATGTGCTTTGTGCTACTTTTAAATTTTAGTTCATCTCATAGGGACAATGAGGAGCATGCACACCCCTCCATGGACAATACCCATAGATGTTTAAGATCAAAAAACAAAATAGAGTTTGGTGAGAAGGAATGCTCCTTTTCTGACATGTGTTTAATAGATACAATTAAACACATGTCAAATTATATAGAGAAGCATAATTTTTAATATAAAATACCCTATGAAAATATTTCTCCAAGCAATGTAAATCATTTGAAATATCCTAAGTTGGAAGAGTACGCTTCATCATCGTTTACCATTAAAGGCTATACATGGGAATGTCTTCCATTATACATATAACCACCTTCTCCTTTCCACAATAAAGGGACAATATGAAAACAAAATCACATTCTTAATAATGCTAATACATCATTCCATCAAGCCTCACAAAGCATCTTCGATACATCACAATGATGACTAAATGCCATATCAACATGAAATATAGTCTTATAGCATACCACCCATCTATATTAACTTAAATATAATGCTAGTCCTAAACTTCCCAAAGAAACACAACATAATAGTGGGTATCAAACATAGGTCAAATTCATCAAAATGATACATTTATAGTGAAAATTAAACTAAGGAAGCATATATACCCTTTGAACAAAAGACATTGAAAAACAATGTCATCATAAAAAATTAAGAGATCTAGTGAATTGAACTTATTTAGGAAAAGGAGGTGATAATAACTAATGTTTTTCTGTAATTCTCTTCTATAATACGTCAATTCAGTTGAGCTAGTTGGACGCAATATTGTGAAAGAGAATCAACAACAATATTAATTTCTTTAAAAATGTGTATGCATGAGATACCAATAAAAAAACTACTAAAACCAAAAAATTCTTTCACTAATATAGATAAAATAAAATTTAAGTATCGTGTTCCCCCTTCTACCACTTAACCACATTTAGAGAATCACCGAAATTTTGTAAATTACCAAATTACCTTTTCATGTGCCAACAAAATTAGGAATTTCAAAGCTATAAGCTAAACATAATTGTTAATAACTTGTCCCAACTAAGATTTGAATTTTAGATAATGGAAATTAGTTAAAAATAGGACTCCTCTAACTCCACATCAGGGAAAATTTTAAGTATGGATATCTATTTGAAAGTTTATCAACCTTGGCGAATCTTAGTAATCTATAATAGAAAAATTATAAAATGTTTTATGATATTTTTGTAAAAATATCTAAAATTTGGATTATATTATGTTATTATATATAAGTTCTTGGTGAATTTTAAGGGAAAATAGTTTCATGCTATGAAAATTGGGCAAATTATTTTGAGAAAAAATGAAATTGGCGAATATTTGTTTTGGAAAAAGCATAGAAAATTAGCCCACCTGCAAATATTAGCCCCTAAAATTTTCCCTGCTCCACATATATTGTTTCCAACATGGATTACCTCGTCAAAATAAGCTCAATCCCTAGTCTTATTCATGTTAATTTTTCTTAGGGTTGTATTGTGATTTTCTTTGATAATTTCATTACATCATTTACACAATGAATTCATCTCAGAGTATTATAACATTACATATGAAATTATGTAGAAAGAACATCATTATCAGTAATGCAATGAAACAATAAAAGAAACAATATAAGAAAACAAACCATGCATAAAGACACTAGGATTGGTCGAAGAACAGGGGAAAACTCCAAAAGGGGGAAAACCAAAAATTCTTCTTCTTCTATTAGATTTCATCAATTGTTCAATTGAGATACAAAGTACATCCATAGTGAGATACATCATTACATAATATTGAAGGTAATTTCACAACCAATCATATTCATACCAAGCTAATTCTATATCGTTATTGCCATAGATCAAGGTCCAAACCATATCATATAATATTGATGCATCAAAATGTCTTCCATGTCTACTATACCATGTCACTATCATACATGCATTAAGGGAGTCTATTGTATCTGTCATGCAGATCTTTGTCATGCTACAAGGATGTATGCCATATCTTAAGGATGTATGTTATGCCATAAGGATGTTTTCCTCCCACAAGGATGTTATTTATTCCATAAGGATGTTTTCCATGCCACAATGATGCCAACCATGTCTTAAGGATACATTCCATTTCACAAGGATGTATGCCATATCTTAGGGATGTTTGTCATCTCTTAAGGATGTCTACTATGCCACAAGGATTTTTTCCATAACATAAGGATGTATTCTATGGGAAGGTTGTTTTTGTATCACAATAGATCCAAGTCATGTTGATATATATATATCTCGTTGTTTCATTCTATATCAAGGCACTGTTGCATATATTATCAACACAATTATACGAATATGTCATCCAAAAATTCATAGTTGTACACAAGCATCATAACCAACATATATTATAATTATTACCAAAGATCATTGTGAGAGTCATTTGTACAAGTTGTTGTAGTGATATCACATAAGTTGACAATACTACTATAATATAAAGGAGATGGCACATAAATTATTTAACCATTGCCACATAATATAATATAAAATTTTATTTTATTTTTAAATATGATATTAGAGGTTTAATATTTATATTTTTGAAAAATTAAGATAGGTAAGATTATTTTTAATTTTTAAATAATTAATATAGTTTTAAATGTAGTGATACTTAGAATCAATTTTTTGGGTGTTTTTTTTAGTAAAATAGTATAAAAGTTTTTAAATTTGGATTTATCATGCATTGATAGGGATCAAATTATTAGAGATGGTTTTTTTTTAATTGCAAAAAATTTAAGGAAATGTGTGCACCTTGAGGGATCTGATCCTCTAGATACATATAAACAAGCATCTTGATAGTATAGAAATAATTTAATTGAAACTTTACTTGTGGATCGATCTTCACACTTAATATATAATGGAGCTTAAAAAATAAAACAATATGAACAAAAAAGATATAATAGTTGATAAAAAAAATTATGTATATAAATTTAAGGATATACCCCTTCAACTTCAGATTACTTGTGCTCTAAACGTTAGAGACCTCCACTTGAAATTTGGTTTCAAGAACATGTCATGAATTCAGTATGTGGATCATCTTCTCTATTTTCTCTACTTCATTAGAAATTGAAGTTAGACATCACGTATCCATGTGAGGTACTATTCAAAAGCCTACAATAATAGGAAAAAAGGAGTCTAACCTATGCTACTAGGTGGCAGCTTGTAAGGAGAGTTCTACTCACTACTTTCTATGTTATGTTTGGATATGTGCGACATTGAGCATGATTTTCGTATGAATTATGTTTTGTGGTGTTGAACATGATTCTTATATGGAGAGATATTTATAGTTGTTTTTTAATTCACATATTATAGTATTCTTCATGTTTCTACATTGGATATATGTTTTTGAACTAATGTTTTGAGTTGGTACACATATATTATAAGATTTTTGTAAAATTGATTTAGATTTTGTTGATATTCTTTAAATTATGTAAAAATTTAATTTCATTGATTTGGTAATATCTTATTAATGTTTTTTTATATTGGACATTTTTTATTACATAAAAATTATCTTTTATTTATGGATCAACATCCTTAACCAAAATTCTAAATGGATGTTGGGGACGTGTAATTGAATATGCTCCTTTGGAAGTTCACCCTCCTCTTAGCTTGGCATTTTTTACGTTAATGTGGTTATAGGCCACATCATAGAGTAGGTCTCCTAGTTAAAGAGTGAAACAAACATCAAAGATAAAGTCATGAACCCTATAGTTCCCCAACACCACATTTGTTATTGAACAAGAAATTCCCCAAGTTGGATTTGGATATTTGGATGGAGAACTAACCAGAGCAGTGGGAAGATGATGGATGGGACATCATTTGACTCATTTATGATCCATAATTTATCAAGGGGAGCTCCAACTTTGTTGATTGTGAATCATCTGCAAATCAAGGGTCCATCGTCACTACTTGAATTTGTAACTATATTTATTGTGGCCCAGTAGCCATTTGAATTACTTTTAATATATTTCTATCTTTCCTTTTCTCCTCATAAAAAAATCATAATTTTAATTTAAAAATAAAATATCATTTTTCATAATTCTAACACATAATTCTATCAAGCTTCATAAAAAATCTTGAATACATAAGTAAGGACCACATATCATCCTCAGCATGAAATATAGATTTTTTAACATAATAGCCTAAGTGGTTGTATGCTTCCTTACTTTATATTAATAATACATCATGTGTTTGCTTCCCATAAATGTGTAAATCATTACTCATTTAGTGTGATCCTCTATGATATATCATATAGTTTATGTTAGAATGAATTATTCTATGTATGCTTTTGGTGTTTCTGTTTGATCTTCCTTGCAGGTATTCATTCACAATGACGTAAAGAGGATTGAACTTGAAAGTGAGAAGATCTAGAAACGACACCAACAGGCGTTAACATTAGAGTGAGGTAGGCCATCTATCTTACTTTTTAATTTCTGATATAGGCTAGTAAATTTTACACATATTTGTCTGGTTTGTTCCTAGATCCTTCCTTTAGGACTAGAGAGATCATTTTTGTCCACAAAAGGGATTGTCTGTACAAAAAAATGGCGACTCCATTGGGAAGCCTATAGCCCTTTCAACCCTCCTTTTTCATTTGGTCTGTTTGCTTAGTTTGGTTAAATTTTCAATGATCCTCCATTTTGAATTATTTTGAGTTTGTACTCTGAGTAGTCTATATTTTAGGGTATCAGGTCTAGCCTTTTCTCAAACTTTGCTTGTTTTTCCTAAGCATTTCTCGCTCATCGTGTTTTCACTACAAGGAAAAGACCCTCTAGCGGATGTTTTTGAGGAAGCTTTATAAAAATAGCCAAAATATCCATTTGTAGCGAAGGTCACTAGAGGAGGTTGGTGGGTGGAAGGTTTTGCGGATGTTTTTTTGTTGCGGTGTGTTTCTCATCATAAAATTAATTGGTGTGTTTTATGCGAAACACATCGACGCGTACTATAAATTGGCACATTGAGACACCATGCTTTCTGTACAAACCTGCCCAATGTGTCTAAGTACTCTAGCGCACTGATTCTCTACGTATAAACCCACACGATGCATATCCATAATCCAACATATTGTAATGATGTGCGATGCGCCATTGATAAAATTGCCTGGTGCCTCTCAAAATTGAGCGCATCAAAAAAGGGTTAATTTTAAAAAATTTCCGATCGTTAAAAAGTCATTTTTACTTATTCAGTGCTCTAGACCTCTCAAGCAGTGGTGTGAGTTTTCTTCTATGAGGCGCCCTGCCATTAGTGCTCCCATTGCCCGTATTGTTGTCATCCATTGCGCATTGTGTGGAGTTTGAATTTTTGAAAACGGTGGGAAAATTGGTTTTTCTGAATTCCTCATCAAAGATGCCTCATTGATGCACAAATGTATAGGTAATATACTTGTTTCTCAATAACTAAAACTTTTAGTAGATAAAAATTTCAAATTAACTTAAAATTAACCGTTTAAAAAAAAAAAAAATGTGCGGTGTGTTCGAGGTGTTTGGCTCACACCGTTTGCGGTGCTGCCTATAAATTTATAGGCCACACCACGAACGGTGTTAATGGAAACCGCACTGGGTTTTGTTGCGGTACAGAGAAAATCCACACTAACAAAATTTAAAAAATAACATAGTGGTGTGGTCATTTACAAGACCACACCATTGACTATGTAATACTGTCAGGAGGGCGATGCATTGACCAAACTAACTGCCCCGGGGCAGATAGTTAGGTCAATGCACCTCCCACCTGACAACATTACATAGTGAATGGTGCAGTTTTTTACAGGACCGCACAAAAATATTTCTTGGTTGGGTGGTGCGTGATAAAGAAGTATACACCGGTAACGGTGCGTCATTGTTTTTTTGGGCTCACTGAGTGTTTTTTTTAATTTTTTCAATAAAAATTATATATATATATATATATATATATATATATATATATATACATTTCTCATTTAATAAAAAAAATGTATTTAATATGTGAATCATTCACCGACGTCAATGGAGAGAGCAAAGGTAACAACAAGAGCGTATGGAGCACCGTTATAACGTGATTCAATTGTGGGAGGCATAAGAGAGGGAGAGACCTTTGTACCCTCGCCCTATTACGACAACCACCCAATTTCTCCTAAGGGAGGTAGGCCTCCTCAAGTTCTACGAGGTGGCTACATCCCTAAAGGGGCACAGTGAGTGATTAGGACAAATAATATACACGTGGGATGCCCACCGACAGGCTTTCCAGGTAGGATTTGCCCCAGTTTCCAGATGTAAATGTCGGTTATGTAGTAGGGAGTCAGTTGGCGTACTCCCAGAGATACATTAGGGACAATATAGTTTCTCTTGCAGATTTTCAAGTGTCCAGTGGTCAGTTACGCATTGCTTCGTTTGGTCCAGAGGAGGTGAGGTGCCTCTCACCAATAGTGATGACCATTGCAGACTATACTAGTAAAGGGCAATGCATTAGTTGCACACTTTTATTTTATGTTAATTCTTTATTCCAGGCGGCCCAACTTGTGAGATGGGCTATGATTTTTTTGCGGTAGTTTTGTAAAGCATTAGATAGATGTTGTTCTCATGAACGTGTGAGGTTGACCTTCCCTTTTTCTTCTGATTTATTTTGTTTATTTTTGAGAGGTTTCTAGAGATGAGGCCTAGTTTTGTTCGGCAACCTCGTAGGCCAATGTTGCATGTATGGATGCAGATGTGGGGCCAACTAATTCCCAAGAGGGGCCTATCTGAATTTCTGGCCAGGATATCTACTGATGCATTGGAGTTGTTATCTAGTGTTGATGATCACTCGTTCGTGATGGTGTCATGTATATACGCTGATTTGGATTGGCAAGGGTGTACCAACATCCTCATCACACATGATGAGCCACTAGATGCGAGAGGTAATATTATTGTTTTCTTTAAATTAATATAGTTTCATTTTACTGTCTTAATTATTTAAATAGAATAAAATTTATTCTAACACATTCTTTAACTTGTTTTAGTAAATTGCTTAATGAGATTTTCTAATTATTGTTGTGTACTGTATATTTTTTAGATATTGGCACATTTGTTGGGACATGATTCCACCCCCACCAAATGATCTGGGTGTAGATGTTGACGCAGAGGTGACAGATCAGGGAGATAGACCCAATCCTTGGGTGCAGATACCTGCGGGGGTGCAGCATAGGGGAGACACCCGATTTAGGATGGAGTTGGGCGACTGACTATGTCAACTCCTGGTTGATGAGGGAGTCTACCCTACTATGATCAGAGAGATACAAATTGATCGTAGGCTGACATAGCTCTAGAGAGACATTCCTCGTGATATGATGACTCTTACATGTCATATCGTTGGAGCTTCCAGAGTACTGATGTGTAGGAGGGATAGGCGTCGTGAAGATGAATGATAGAGAAACTCATATGATGATCATGATCATGAGGAGAGTGATCATCATTCTAGTACTCCACCTCCTCCTCCTTCACCTCACGCCGGAGATCATGAGAAGCCAACATTGAGTCTTGATCACCGGGAATCTTTTGTGTAGTCTGTGCCATCTCAGTAGACACGAACATCGACTGAGCAGACATCGGCTGATCCTAAGCAAGCAAGTCCATCTGAGCAAGCCACACCATCCATTGAGTAGGTTTCACCATCGATGACTCACTAGCAGGTAGTTCCTAAGCAAACTAGACCATCTGATCAGCAGGAACCTCCAGAGTAGGCACATCATCCATCTGAGCATGAGGCTGCACCATTGACTAAGAAGACCTCAACTCGTACTAGTATTGTTGTAGTACCACCAAATATTTGATATTTATATGCAGTTATATTAAAATTGTATATTTTTGACATTATATATATATATATATATATATATATATATATATATATATATATATATATATATATATATATATATATATATATATATTAAAAATATGCGATTATATTAAAATTGTATATTTTTGACATTATATATATATATATATATATATATATATATATATATATATATATATATATATATATATATATATATATATTTATGGTGTTTTCATTTTATGTTCATGTTGATGTACTTAATTTACATGTTGATGGTCATCATGATGTGTATATTCTTAGATCATGTTAGATATGTTCATTTAACGTGCTTGCAGATAGATGTGTATGTGATAGCAGTTACGTAACATGAGATGTATATTTGATGTTTGTTTTTTGATGATGTTATACAATGCTTTTGTTTTATCAGATGATCATGATCATGATGATTAGATGATGTTAGCGAATTTGAATGTGTATTTTAGAATATGATGTTTGTATGATGGTTATCATGATCGTGATGTTTATTTTTAATATTAAATCATGATATTTATTAAATATTATGTCGTGATTGTAATTGTAATTTTAATTGTAATTGTATGTAAAATATTTATCAAATTGTAATTGTAATTATATGTAAATTTGTAAAATTGTATTTGTAATTGTCATTCTAATTCTAATTGTAATTTTAAATGTAATTGTATGTAAAATATTTGTAAAATTGTAAAATTATAAATTAATTGTCAATTTTGAACCATAACTATTGTAAGTAAAATTTATACCATAAATATTGATAAATTATCATAATTGTAAATTTGTAAATTGTATGAATATAAATAATTGTAAAATAATAAATCTAGAATAATATGAATTTTTGTAACAAAAAAAGTTTAGAAAATAATGTAAATAAATTCATGTTTAGAATTATCACTATTTTATTATGATCGTACATACCAAAATAACAGTATACATTAATACAATTTTTTAGATTTTGAAGATATCATTCACACACATTTAAACCAATCAAGTAGTTGTATTATTTTAGGAATTGACATAAAAAAATAACCTTATACAGTGCATTATTTTCGAGATCAACATAATTGCAAATTATTAAGAGAAATGATTTTAAAATTAACACAATGCAAACCAATTAATTCAAAATACATAATATGATGTTTAAAAAAAAAGAGTCTTAGTTATAACGTTAAGTCCTCTTCTTTATAAAAACCCATCTTAAGTAGTATAAATGATGAAATAATACATGTACCATATCACTCTCTATTGTCATGATCACCCTCATTATCTTCCATCTCGCTTGGCATGATAACACTATTGTTCTAAAAAATATGTTTTTATCTAGGGTCATGTCTCAAAACAAACCACCAATACTTATCCAACACATCTGGGTTAAAAAAAAACCTGGTTGCAGTGTTTGGGGAAAACATAAGGCTCCTTAGCTTCATCCCACATCTTTCTAGAGTTGATACATATTAGCCTACTATCGCGATCTTCCTTTACATTATTTTGATAAAAAGGTGTCCCACCATGATCTCTTGTATCTTTCTAATATAACCTAATGTCCCTCGTACTAGGTTTTTATCACGGTGGCTAGCTCAACTAGATTGATCGAACTTGACTTCCACTCCACACTCTTGTGTCACGTGTCCATCATTGGTATTTTCTGTGATAAAATCATGTCCATATGCCCACATAGATGGTAACAAATGCACAATAAAAAAGTCAAAAAAATCATAGTGTCACGTGTCTTACAATAACCCAACTTTAAAAATCTGAAATATAGATGTTACATTTTAGAGGTGCATTATTAAGCTTAAAATGTACATAAATAGACTATTAGCGAGTTGCTGCACCTAATCCCTACATTTAGATCATCCTCTTCAGCATGCGGGTAACGACCAGTTACACCATATTTCTCTTTGACTTGGTCAGCAACCCAACTGTTGTGGCATATAATTGGCATATTTTCTTTTAAATGATCGGGATAAGGCACACTTATACCATTCAACCGTATAAATTCTTTCCTGTCACTATCCCATTTCATCCTCCTTTGTTCGTACAATGTGACCCACGGTTGTGTCACTTTGGAATGGTAAAGAACGAATTTATTGATTTCGTCAATTTCTGCATTCATTGGTGAAATCAAACCAACATATAGTACATATGAGATCAAAATATACGTTATATCAAAGTTCAATGTGAATATTTACTTTTTGTAAATTTGAAAAATTATAAGACGCTTGCTCTTTATCAAGTGCCTTTTTCCATTCATTTGGAGAAGCTTCCCTTCTCTATTTTCTTCATCCCTTTCATCGTCCTAAATCACCGCACTTCGTTTGTTTTTGATATGCTTGATGTACTCATTGGTGTAATAGAAAGACTCATACGATATATACCACTCTGCAATAGACCCCTCAGGTTTTTCCCTTTGTCAAACAAAACCTTTCAATTTCTTCATGTACTTCTCTAAGAAGAACATCCAACGACAAGAAACCACCCCAACTAATTCAACCCAATCTATTAGGTGGATTGTAAGATGAACCTGCAAGTCCATGAAAATTGTCAGCAATTCTTTCTCAAACATACAAACAATCTCAACTATCTCTTGATGCCACTATGGAATGCTAGCCACATGAATCTCCTTTGACATGATCCAACGTACAAATACAGATAATTTAGATATGGCACGTCTTAGGTCTTGGGGGAAGTCATATTTCACACACCCACACATGAACAAAGGATAATGACATTGCAAAGTTATAAAGACATGCAATAATATAAAAAATTAGTTATGTTTTATTATACCTGCATGGGATACAATTTATTAATATAACAAATAATAAAAGCATGCTTTTGACATTATACGTACTCTTAGAAGATTCAAATGATCCTACGATTTCAACCTCGACAAATGGTCATCCATGGTGAGGTAGCGCTGTAGTGAAGACCCATATGAAGATGGCACCCTCATACCCATTATAACTTCCTTTGCCAAAGAAAGATCATATTTTTTTAAAATCCATGGGACATCACCTTCTTTGAAATACCAATTAGAGGGACCAACTGCCTCTGATCCTGTACTTTCAAATAATCTTGGCCAATGTTTCTTTTTAGTTTTTGAAGTAATAAGATATTTCCTAATAGCCAATGTGTCACTTTTTTTTGATGATATCTTCCTTCATTAAAAAAATGAAACGATTTAAAATATATGCACGGGATATAATAAGTGGGCAATCTTAAGTTTCTCCCAATATGGGAGTTTATAAAAGATAGATTTCCTTTTCATCCCTATGGAAAATTTCTCAACAAAGGCGTCAAAGAATTCTGTATCATCGAACATAGGCTCCCCATTTGAATCAAACATTTCTATGAAATCCTTCTCCTCTCTCTCATATGCTCTAAGCCATTCAGCCAGTGACATTATTGCATTCCTTTAGGCTCTCTCTAGTTTACCATTGAAAGCAGATTTTTCTCTTCTATAAGGGTGTTATTCTAGGAGGAATAACTTGGAGTAGTCATACACTAGCTTTCAGAGAAGGTCCACAACATTTAAATACATAATACCCTTTTGTTACAACACCTGCGAAATTATTGTATACAATATGCATGGAATGTTAAATAATATAATGAAGATTAGAACAATTACAACAAATTAAATAACTAATATGTGGAAGAATATTGTTATATATAAACAAATCAATAAACCACACTAGGTTTTGCTACAGTAGTGAGAAAACGCACACCGACAAAATTTAAAAAAAAACATAGCGGTGCGGTCATTTACAAGACCACACCATTGACTATGTAATACTGTCAGGAGGGCGGTGCATTGACAAAAATAACTGCCCTGGGGTGGATAGTTAGGTCAATGCACCTCCCACCTGACAACATTACATAGTCAACGGTGCAGTTTTTTACAGGACCGCACAAAAATATTTCTTGGTTGGGCAATGTGTGATAAGGAAGTATGCACCAGTAACGGTGCGCCACTGTTTTTTTGGGCTCACCGAGTGTTTTTTTAATTTTTTTAATAAAAATTATCTATCTATATATATATATATATATATATATATATATATATATATATTTATTTATTTATTTATTTAAATACATTTCTCATTTAATAAAAAAAATGTATTTAATATGTGAATCATTCACTGACGTCAACAGAGAGAGCAAAGGGAGCAACAAGAGCATATGGAGGACCTTAATAACATGATTCAAATGTGGGAGGCACAAGAGAGGGAGAGACTTTTGTACCCTCGCCTTATTACGACAGCCACAAAGTTGCTCCTAAGGGATGTAGGCCTCCTCAAGTTCCACGAGGAGGCTACATCCTTGAAGGGGCACAATGGGTGATTGGGACAAATAATCTACATGTGGGATGCCCACCAACAGGCTTTCTAGGTAGGATTTGCCCCAGTTCCCAGATGTCCCTATCGGTTATGCAGTAGGGAGTCAATTGGCATACTCCCAGAGATACATTAGGGATGATATAGTTTCTCTTGCATATTTTCAAGTGTCTAGTGGTCAATTACGCATTGCTTCATTTGGTCCAGAGGAGGTGAGGTGCCTCTCACTAGTACTGATGACCATTGCAGACTGTACTAGTAAAGGGAAATGCATTAGTTGCACACTTTTATTTTATTTTAATTCTTTATTCCAGGTAGCCCGACTTGTGAGATGGGCTGTGATTTTTTTGTGGCAGTTTTGTACAACATTAGATAAATGTCGTTCTCACGAATGTGGGAGGTTGACCTTCCCTTTTTCTTCTGATTTATTTTGTTTATTTTTTAGACGTTTCTGGAGATGAGGCCTACTTTTGTTCAGCAACCTCGTAGGCCAATGTTGCATGTATGGATGCAGATGTGGGGCCAAATGATTCCCAAGAGGGGCCTATCTGACTTTTTGGCCAGGATATCTACTGATGCACTGGAGTTGTTATCTAGTGCTGATGATCACTCGTTCATGATGGTGTCGTGTCTATACGTTGATTTGGATTGGTGAGCGTGTACCAACATCCTCATCACACATGATAAGCCACCAGATGCGAGAGGTAATATTATTGTTTTCTTTAAAATAATATAGTTTCATTTTACTGTCTTAATTATTTAAATAGAATAAAATTTATTCTAACACATTCTTTAACTTGTTTTATTAAATTTCTTAATGAGATTTCCTAATTATTGTTGTGTACTACATATTTTTTAGATATTGGCACATTTTTTGGGACATGATTCCACCCTCACCGAATGACTTGGGTGAAGATGTTGACGCAGAGGCGACAGATTAGGGAGATAGACCCAATCCTTGGGTGTGGATACCTGCGGGGGTGCAGCATAGGGCAGACACCCGATTTAGGATGGAGTTGGGCAACCGACTATGTCAAATCCTGGTTGATGAGGGAGTCCACCCTACTACGATCAGAAAGATACAAGTTGATCGTAGGCTGACATAGCTCTGGAGAGACATGCCCCGCGATATGATGACTCTTATGTGTCATATCGTTGGAGCTTCTACAGTACTGATGGGTAGGAGGGATAGGCATCATGGAGATGAACGATAAAGAAACTCATATGATGATCATGATCACGAGGAGAGTGATCATCATTCTAGTACTCCACCTCCTCCTCCTTCACCTCGCACTGGAGATCATGAGAAGCCAACATCGAGTCTTGATCACCAGGAATATTTTGAGTAGTCTGTGCCATCTCAGTAGACATGAACATCAACGGAGCAGACACTGGCTGATCCTAAGCAAGAAAGTCCATCTGAGCAAGCCACACCATCCACTGAGTAGGTTCACCATCGATGACTCACCAGTAGTCAGTTCCTAAGCAGACTACACCATCTGATCAGAAGGCACCTCCAGAGTAGGCACGTCATCCATCTGAGCATGAGGCTGCACCATTGACTGAGAAGACCTCAACTAGTACTAGTATTGTTGTAGTACCACAAAATATTTGATATTTATATGCAGTTATATTAAAATTGTATATTTTTGACATTCTCTCTCTCTCTCTCTCTCTCTCTCTCTCTCTCTCTCTCTCTCTCTCTCTCTATATATATATATATATATATATATATATATATCTTATTTATTTATGGTGCATGCATTTTATGTTCATGTTGATGTACTTAATTTACATGTTGGTGGTCATCATGATGTGTATATTCTTAGCTCATGTTAGATATGTTCATTTAACGTGCTGGAAGATAGATGTGTACATGATAGCAGTTATTTGACATGAGATGTATATTTGATGTTTTTTTGTGATGATGTTATACAATGCTTTTGTTTTATCAGATGATCATGATCATGATGATTAGATGATGTTAGCGAATTTGAATGTGTATTTTAGAATATGATGTTTGTACGATGGTTATCATGATCATGATGTTTATTTTTAATATTAATTCATGATATTTATTAAATATTACGTCGTGATTGTAATTGTAATTGTATGTAAAATTGTAATTGTAATTGTAATTGAAATTATAATTTTAATGTAAAATTGTAAAATTGTAATTGTAATTGTAATTGTACATAATTGTATTGTGAAATTGTAAAATTGTAATTGTACTTGTATGTACTATCATGATTCAATTTTATTAAAATTGTTAAATTTGTAGATTTGTAAAATTGTAATTGTAATTGTATGCATCATGATTGTAATTGTATGTAAAATATTTGTCTAATTGTAATTGTAATTATATGTAAATTTGTAAAATTGTATTTGTAATTGTCATTCTAATTCTAATTGTAATTTTAATTGTAATTGTATGTAAAATATTTGTAAAATTGTAAAATTATAAATTAATTGTCAATTTTGAACCATAACTGTTGTAAGTAAAATGTATATAGTAAATATTGTTAAATTATCATAATTGTAAATTTGTAAATTTGTATGAATATAAATAATTGTAAAATAATAAATCTAGAATAATATGAATTTTTGTAACACAAAAGTTTAGAAAATAATGTAAATAAATTCATGTTTAGAATTATCATTATTTTATTATGATCTTCCATACCAAAATAACAGTATACATTAATACAATTTTTTATATTTTGAAGATATCATTCACACACATTTAAACCAATCAAGTAGTTGTATTATTTTAGGAATTGACATAAAAAAATAACTTTATACAGTGCATTATTTTCGAGATCAACATAATTGCAAATTATTAAGAGAAATGATTTTAACATTAACAGAATGCAAACCAATTAATTCAAAATACATATTATGATGTTTCAAAAAAAAAAGAGTCTTAGTTATAAGGTTAAGTCCTCTTCTTTATAAAAACCCATCTTAAGTAGTATAAATGATGAAATAACACACGTACCATATCACACTTTGTTCTCATGATCACCCTCATTATCTTCCAGCTTGCTTGGCATGATAACACTAAATTGTTCTAAAAAATATGTTTTGATCTAGGGTCACATCTCAAAATAAACCACCAATCCCTATCCAACACATCTGGGTAAAAAAACTCCTAGTTGCAGTGTTTGGGGAAAACATAAGGCTCCTTAGCTTCATCCCACATCTTTCTAGAGTTGATACATATTAGCCTACTATCGTGATCTTCCTCTACATTATTCTGATAAAAGGTGTTCCACCACTTGCACCTAAAAATAACATATTGGAAAGAAGAGAAGTCCACTTCCATGATCTCTTGTATCCTTCTAATATAACCTAATGTCCCTCGTACTAGGTTTTTATCACAGTGGCTAGCTCAACTAGATTGATCGAACTCAACTTCCACTCCACAGTCTTGTGTCACATGTCCATCATCAATATTTTCTATGATAAAAGCGTGTCCATATGCCCATATATATGGGAACAAATGCACAATAAAAAAGTTAAAAAATCATAGTGTCATGTGTCTTACAATAACCCGACTTTAAAAATCTGAAATATAGATGTTACATTTCAAAGGTGCATTATTAAGCTTAGAATGTACATAAATAGATTATTAGCGAGTTGCTGCACCTAGTCCCTACATTTAGAGCATCCTCTTCAGCATGCGGGTAATGACCAGTTGCACCATATTTCTCTTTGACTTGGTCAGCAACCCAACTGTTGTGGCATATAATTGGCATATTTTATTTTAAATGATCGAGATAAGGCACACTTATACCATTCAACCATCTAAATGCTTTCCTGTCACTATCCTATTTCATCCTCCTTTGTTTGTACAATGTGACCCATGGTTGTGTCACTTCGGAATCGTAAAGAACGAATTTATTGATTTCGTCAATTTCTGCATTCATTGATGAAATCAAACCAACATATAGTTCATATGAGATCAAAATATACATTATATCAAAGTTCAATGTGAATATTTACTTTTTGTAAATTTGAAAAATTATAAGATGCTTACTCTTTATCAAGTGCCTTTTTACATTCATTTGGAGAAGCTTCCCTTCTCTATTTTCTTCATCCCTTTCATCGTCCCAAATCACTGCACTTGGTTTTTTTTTTTATATGCTTGATTTACTCACTAGCGTAATAGAAAGAATCATACGATATATACCATTCTGCAATAGACCCCTCGGGTTTTTCCCTTTGTCAAACAAAACCTTTCAATTTCTTCATGTAATTCTCTAAGAAGAACATCCAACGACAAGAACCACCCCAACTAATTCAACCCAATCTACTAGGTGGATTGTAAGATGAACCTGCAAGTCCATGAAAATTGTCAGCAATTCTTTCTCAAACATACAAACAGTCACAACTATCTCTTGATGCCACTATGGAATGTTAGCCACATGAATCTCCTTTGACATGATCCAACGTACAAATGCAGATAATTTAGATATGGCACGTCTTAGGTCTTGGGGAAAGTCATATTTCACACACCCACACATGAGCAAAGGATAATGACATTGAAAAGTTATAAAGACATGCAATAATATAAAAAATTAGTTATGTTTTATTATCCTTGCATGGGATACAGTTTATTAATATAACAAATAATAAAAGCATGCTTTTGACATTATACGTACTCTTAGAAGATTCAAATGGTCCTACGATTTCAACCTCAACAAAAGTTCATCCATAGTGAAGCAGCACCGTAGTGAAGACCCATATGAAGATGGCACCCTCATACCCATTATAACTTCCTTTGCTAAAGACAGATCATATTTTTTTTAAATCCATGGGACATCACCTTCTTTGAAATACCAATTAGAGGGACCAACTGCCTCTGATCCTGTACTTTCAAATCATCTTGGCCAATGTTTCTTTTTAGTTTTTGAAGTAATAAGATCTTTCCTAACAGCTAATGTGTCACTTTTTTTTGATGATATCTGCCTCCATTAAAAAAATAAAACGATTTTAAATATATGCATGGGATATAATAAGTGGGCAATATTAAGATGCTCCAAATATGGGAGGTTATAAAAGATAGATTTCCTTTTCATCCCAATGGGAAATTTCTCAACAAAGGTGTGAAAGAATTTTGTATCATCGAACATAGGCTCCCCATTTGAATCGAACATTTCTATGAAATCCTTATCCTTCTCTCTCTCATATGCTCTAAGCCATTCAGCCGATGACGTTATTGCATTCCTTTAGGCTCTCTCTTGTTTACCATTGAAAGTGGATGCTGCTCTTCTGTAAGGGTGTTCTTCTAGGAGGAATACCCTGGAGTAGTCATACACTAGCTTTCGTAGGTCGTTGGACCATCTAGCTTTTAGAGAAGGTCCACAACATTTACATACATAATACCCTTTTGTTATAAGACCTGCGAAATTATTGTATACAATATGCATGTCATGTTAAATAATATAATGAAGATCAGAACAATTACAACGAATTAAATAACTAATATGTGGAATAATATTTTTAGATATATAAACAAATCAATAAACATGTAATTTACCAGAGAAAACTCCTAATCCTGGATAATCATTTGTCGTTTATTCACAAATGACATACAACGTAAAACTCCTCTCTTCTGTGATAGGTCTTGATACATCATATAAATTTATCCCATCCCATAATTCCTTCAATTCATCTACCAGTGGTTGTAAGTAGACATCCATATTCTTCACTTTTATTCTACCAGGGGATATGAGAGCCAACATAAGATGTTCATTCTTAACAGATAACCATGGGGGGATATTGTTATTGATCACTACTACAGACCAAACATAATAGTTGGTGTTTTTGAGGGAATATGGGTTGACGCCATCCATGGCTATGCTGAGTCTTAGACTTCTTCATCCTTGAATTTTTTGGGCCATGTATCCTCTATATGCTTCATGGCTATTGAATTTGTTGGGATTCACATAACTCCCAACTCACTTCTGTGTGAGGCATGCCATCCCTAAAACATACCTAATTATTTGCAAAAAAAGAGCCTTTGAATCCTTGGGATTATAGGCATGTGCCTCAATATATTAAAAGGAGGACCACGTGATTTACCCTTATATTTTGATTTATCATACTTGTCATGCCAAAATTTTAGACATATATCTTTCTCTACATATTCTCCTCTATATAGAATACAATAATTTGGACATGCATGATATGATATGTAATCCACACCCAACATTGTCAACAATTTCTTTACCTCTTCATAGCTACCGGGCAAGACATTATTACTCAGAAGAACCTTATTTTTGAATAACCTGTAGTTGGTCATGGAAAATATTAAATGTACATTAATTCCAATAATTATTAATTTTCATAAAATTTACCATTTGTAATGTTCATTATGTGATTATATTTCTCAAAATATAAAGGACTTGATGGTCAATTACCTCAAAATTTTCGAGAAAGATGCATTCGACAAGCCAAAATTTGCTTTCAACTTATAAAGTAACATCATTATCCCCAATTAGGTAGACTTTGACTAAATGCCAGGTCCAAAGAGAGGAGTGGTGGAAGAAAATTTAAGGCTTTCGAAAAATATATCAGTAATATGAGCATCATCCCCTACCTGACCATTGTTATGGAATGCATCTAACAACATTGTCTCCATGGAAGTCGTACCCTTAATTAATCATCCATACCAACCTCTATTTGATTTCCTTCATTGCCAAATTTTTAAGAACTGTTATTTCTATAGTCATTCCTAATTGGTGAATCTGGACGTAGAGGGAATTGAATAGGTGGTTGATTCAACCATTCTTGGTATCATTCCTATCCAAATTTTTCTCTTAATTTGGCCTTCTCTCGATTTTAAATTTTCGTGGGATGCAACGGAAGATGGTAGGTAGGTCGCACATTAACACTATAATCCTAATAATTTCAAAAAATATATTTGAACACGATTTGTACAAAATCGATGATATCAATTAGTAAGCACGTTGACAATGCATTATTAATTGGATTGACATTGAAATAATTACATTAATATATCAAACAATTATTATTACCATCACTGTCCCAGGATTGTGGCTAGAAGATGGCATGTTACAATTGGCAGGGTAAAGCGGTTGTCCATTTTCATCTACTAGCTGCACCTTGCGGTATGCTGCTCCTGATAAGAGATTGCGATGTTTTGGAGTTTTTTGAATATTTTGTGCATCTGAACTCGATTCTGAATCTGCATGAACCTGAAAATTTGTATACATTAATTTTATTCAGCTGATTGGCATGGATAAAAAAATAAATTCAATTAGATAATGAAAGTATAACTAAAATATGAAGTAATTACATCTGGAGATGGATAGGGAGAACTCTATGATGGACTTTGAGAAATATTATGGAACAATTTTGATTTTGAAGAATTGTCCATTTGATATAATTATGAGATTTTTTCCCTACATTTGAGCAAAATCAACAATAAATTTTGGTGTACATACCTAAATATAATTTCGATGCCTTAAAAATGGACTTATTATTATTAGTGCTAATGTACCGTTAACTGCACCGGTGTGTCTTAGGTATTGCGCACCAATGTGGTTCATTAACGGAAGCATCGGTGCTGTTAGTTACCAAAAGCACCGAATATCCGAAAATAAAAAAAGCGCAACTTTATTTTTTTGAAGTGAAAAAAAAGTGGTAAATTGAAAAATGGGCGGCAAATTATTTTTAGAAATATAATTTCATAAAAAAGTTCTTTAAATAGTAAAATCTATTCATTATTTCATTATTTTCGCAAATTTTTTCAAGAGGGATTTGCACGAGAGATATACCTATAGTAAGAGAGCACGAGAGCACTGTGGCACAACAAAATACTTTTGAACAACAACACTATTCAGAGAATCAGAATTTGAAACATCTCGTGATCTCCACAAAAACCTTGTAGTATAGTACAATTGTTAAATTTTACTGTAACAATATTTTGTTTTTATAGTTTCTATTAGATTTAATACATGCATAGTAAAAAATTTAAATTTTACTGTGCATTTTCAGAAAAAATAAAAATAAAAAATCCATTGTTATGTTAAACCCTTGCTTCTTCTTGTTTATATGACTTCACAATTAGGGCTTTTCATTTTAGATTTATAGGCTTTGTATTACTATATATATAGGCGTATGAAATCTAAACTGTGGGACCACTTGTAGAGTCAGATCCCAATCCATGTCAGCCCTTGCACAATTAAAAAAAAAAACATATTTTTAATCGGTGTGCACTATTTAAAATAGCGCAATGATGCGCACTGTAGTATAGCGCACCGGGCGCGTGCTGATTTTTTTTTTTTTTTGATACAAACATCTTTTTATTAATTTACATTTGTGTTAATCGGTGCATTGGTTAACATATAACGCACCGGGTCTCCTTGTTCACAAAGAGCACCATACGTTTTTTCTACTGTATTGGAGGTGCATTTATAAGAACCTACCGCACCGCATTCGATGCGTACTTTGCGAAAGGCGCACCGTTTTCTTTATTTTATTTTATTTTTAACTTGAAAAGTATGTGATTTATTTATAAAATGTATTAATGAATGGTACATGTTTCATGTTGATAAAGAAATGGATGACAAGAGTTCAAGTAACAAAAATATTGATAGCACATCGAGAAAAGAAAGAAAGACAAGTTTTGTGTAAATTATTTACAAAAATTATTGTTTAACTAGAATGACGAATCTCGATAAGATTATTTTTTATCTAAGACTAGAAGAGTGTAAAAACTTGATGGAAAAATTGCAGAATGATGAATCAGGTGAATGAAAAAAATACTATTGATCCAATATAAGTTTTGTTCTTGAAATTTCATTAATAATATACTTTAAAATATTATATAACATGCTTCAAACAATCTATTAATTCGGATATGTTTACTGTTCTACAGGGACCAACAACAAATAAAAGGAATGTTGTTCTAAGAAAAAAAAATAGAATATGCAAATGAAAATGAATTGCTCCTTAGCTCATCTGGAGTGATGTTGGAGGTTAACAAAAGAGGGGGGAGGGGGAATTTTAAAAAACTTTGAGGGATCTAGTGGAACGAATGTATAGATGTTATTTCCACTTATGATACAAAAATAAATCCAATGATACCAAGAACAAATTTTATTTAAACTACATGATGAGTTTCCAGAGAATTTGTCAATGACACATGTTAAACTTTTAATAGCAAAAACGTATAACAACAAAAAAGAAGGATTGAAAAAGTAATATTCCTTCAAATCTTTTTCTACAATTATATGTATATATTACTACAAAGAAATCATTTATAAATATCAGTTTTGTTATATTTACTTTTCATATATCAATATAAAAATTAAATAATTTAATGTCATGTTACATTTTTAGGAAGATTATGAAAATATGAAAGGATGAATGAGCTGATATCAGAAATATGTCAGTAGGAATATCCAAAAAGGTTTATAAGGAGATGGTCAAATAAATGTACATAATTGCATCTCACGAGGAGCCATCTCAACAACAACGTGCTTCAAATGTAATATGTAATCATTTAATTTTTTGATTAGGTACAATAAATAAAAAATTTAGTATTAAATATTAATTTTCAAGTATTTTCTTGCAGAAAAGAAGAGAAAATGGAACTCATTCAACACATAAAACAAGAAGACAAGGAAGAAAAGGGTTGATATCTATGTTTTTGAGTAATTGTTACTTCCTTATAACAACTTAACTAGATTTAATTTTTCATATTTTAGGTTGTTTTACAACAATCATCATTGAATGTCTTCAAGCATATGCTAACATACAAAGAAGAACCATCAGAAGAATCGATTGACATTGGGTTAAATATGGGTTTGCAGTATATGTTGGCATATTAGAAATTAATTGTGGAATTTGTAAGCATCTATCTTGTTTTACTTAGCTATGTCTATAATTAATATAACAAACAAATCTTTTATATTAAATCTATGATTTGTTATGGGGTATAAAACTTGCAGGAAACAAAGTATGGAACTGTGCCAACAAATGAATTGTTGAGATATGGCATAAAATTTGGTTTTGAAAGAATGTGTATAGTTCACGATTCAATTCTTGTTATGGTACATTTCTTTTTTATTTACATTAATGTATATTATTTAATATTTCAATTCTCATTATTCTCACCAATGTATATACACTCATTACGCTTTATTTTTATGTTTATAGATGGAACTTGAAGAAGAAGAAAACAATAAACACAATGAACAAAACATTCCTCCAAATAACCCAAGTCATGGAAGTAGCTCGAGCAACGACAACAGTTCCAGTGAAGAATGATGATCAATATGTTTGGATATCAAAGCAAGGCATTGTACTTTTTGAAATATTTGTATGTGAAATCATAAATTTTGTTTAATGTAATGGACATAGTGTCCCAATTGAAAGAAAAAGGGATGCTAATGATTGTCCCATTTTGTATGACAAAGAGTGTCTTATATATATATGTGTGTGTGTGTGTGTGTGTGTAACAAAATACGTTTTAATTTATTCTATTGTGTTCTCCATTGTCACTATGAAATGTTACACCACTAATTAATTATATGGATGATTAAATATTATAATGAAGAGATGCAAGATATGATGATATGATATAACAAATTAATCCAAACATCACATTCAAATGCACTAATAAAAATTTAATTTATATGAATATTGTTATAAGATATGTGTCGACTTTTGATGAATAATGAATGTAAAAAATTACAATAATTGCATTGTCATAGGTCGATGTTTCTAAAAAATAAAAAATGAACACCGGTGCGTGTTAGTTACTGAGTACCGGTGCATTTATATGATACTGCATACTTGTGCGTTTCTACAACCTATGGGCACCGTACAAATACCAATACCAATTAGAACACTTGGTTCACTTTATGGATGACTATCACACGAGCGGTCAGATAGGCGTTGCATGCACCAGTATGGTTTTCCTTTAACGTGTTGATGCGTTTGTTTAACTAAATGACCTAGTGTGTTTTAACACCTAAACGGCCTGGTGCATTTTTACACCTTAATGGCACTGATGCATGCACCTTCCATCAGCCCGGTGCGTCTTTGTGGGTGACACGCACTAGGACATTACGAATCGCCCTGGGGTGTCCGAAATTTATTTTCCATCTCGGTGCTTGGTATGTTTACAGTAACATTTCGTACATGGTAAAACGCACCAGTGCGTTCACACATGATGTGTGCACCAATGAGAAAAACATCTGTAAAAACCTCTGCCCACCCAATCTTTTTTAGTTGTGTTGAATTTATATTAGAATCTCCACCAAAACCTCCATTACAAAAAATGGATGTTGTAGAAAATGTTTTTTTGATAGTTTTGGCCAATTTTATAACATTAAAAATCTCCTTTATAACCTTCGCTAGAAGGTCTTTTCCTTGTAGTGTTTTTACCAGAAATAGTCGCACTGTCAGCACTTCTTTTTCTAGAAACAATCGAGCTTGAACTTATGGTTCTAATTGTCTGCCCGCGTTGATCTTTGAATTTGATAATTATTAAGGTTTTTTCCTAAACACCTAATTTGTCTTGATCTTTGAAGTCATCCTCCTACTCTGTGTGCATTAAATTTTGTCTATTTGATTTTAGTTTCTTTGTGGTGTGAAAAATTACATCCCATACTTGAATTAGTGAAAGTGAATTTTGGTTGGGTCTTTGATTCTTTAAGTCCATTAAAATTGTTGTTCGCTTATTGTATGTTTGGAAGGAATATTGATTTGTTCTTGGTTGAGAAATATTAGTTATTTTAAGGCCATAAAAGAAATCAATTTTGCATGCATTTAGTTTTCATCTCAAAGTTTACATTTTGTAAAGTGCATTAAATCACATTGCATTGAAAATCGTTTTTGAGATTTATCATTGAACATACATTACATTATTTAGTGATTGAAAACAGAAAAGTGCATTGAGTGCATTCTCATTCAACGAAAAGAAAAAGGAAATTTTATATTAGATTACGTTGCATTTGAAAGTTGTTGTTGAGATTTTCATTGAGAATAGATTACATTGCTTAGTGTTGAAAGCTGATAAATACATCCTCATTTCATTTTAAAATGAAATTGTGCATAGTTTACATTTGCTTAGTTTTCAGGGGAATCATGCATATATTACATTGCATGGTTTGGCATCTTTTAATGCTTTGAACTAAATTGGAATTTTGAAAGTGAAAGATTTATTTAGTAAGTTCTTGTTTGCTACATCTTGGTTTGATTACATCAATGTTTGAATTTCTTCCCTATACTAGATATTCCTCATCAAAATGGAAAGAGTCCATTCTTCATATTTTCATTATAAGTATGTTCTGGAGACATTGATTTTAAGCTGTGAAATTGAAACATAATTCAGGATCAACTTAAAATCTAATGCAATTAACCTAAGGAGCATTTGGAACATTAATACAAACATCTAGAGTTCTAGGCTAGAGACGTGTTCCAACGTCGTTAAAAATATGAGCTATCATTGTTTTCTAGTGTTGTCTCTCGAGGGTGATATCGTGTTCAACATACTAAAATATATAGCATTGTTCTCCAATGATTTTAGGTATATCGAAGGCGCTCGATGTATGAAATTATATCATAATTTTCTCATCGAACGGTTACGCATTAGACATCACTACTATGGACTGCACTCCCACGTATCATCGCGTATATTTTGAGATTCCCTGCTAGGTTGTTATTCGTCCATAAGTAACCAATTTGGTCGCCTTGTAAACCGTGATACACCGAACACAACATTCAGGGAGATTGTTTGTATTATGTTAAGTCCTTGGTTTTTGAAGTTGTATATCACAGTTCACAGTTTCTTGGTAGTCCTTTATGCCTAGCTTACCCCTTTTTGGTTTATTTTTTGTTAATTTCTAAAATTTATTTCCCACGAAATAACATCCTCCCTGTGGAACAAATCCTAAGTGGATCTTAGGTTGAGACTAATGGAAACAATTCTAGAGTTTAATAATCAAATAATCCCCTTGGATGGGAATCCTGGTCCTTTCCCTTCTTTTGGGAATAGTGGTGATCCTTATATGGCAACGTTGTCCCTTCCTGGGTTTATGACTGGTCTTCCAGTTTGGATATTCTTGACCCCTATGATTCTGAATGTCCAAACTTCTTCTCAACCAAGTTCGCCTCCACCTAAACAGTTTCAACCTCATGTTGATCCTAAATTTGATCCCTCACCTTCTTTGCCTGTTTCTTCACCCCGCTCTTCCTCTTCTCCTAGTGAAAGTATGGATTCTAGCTGTAACCAGGAAGTTGAGAAGAAGAAGAATAAGAGGATGGAGAAGAAGAATAAAAATAAGCAAGGGGGAAACTAAGCAACCATTGCTACCAATGCAACTACTATTGACAAAACTTCCAATCGGCCCCGAAAAATCAAATTCCCTTGCAAGTTATGTAAGGGTGACCACCTTTTTAGAGATTGTCCTGGTATTTCCAAGGTATTAGAAGTGTGGTTATCTTACTTAAATTGACCTCTAGAGATCATGCTGGTGACAGACCCTCAACTAGTAATAAGGTCCATGGGAAAAAAGGGTAAAGTCAAATTTCCCTATAGGTTATGTGAAGGGAATAATCCCATTCACCTTTTTCCTTATATGGATGAAGCTTCCAAAGTGTTGGAAAACCTTATCGCTTATGAGCCTTGTCTTCTGGCTAGTTATCGAAAGCTTTCCCCTGCTCCTCCACTATTTGGTGAACTGATTGATCAAAAAATTTCTCTGGTCAACCCCACTCTCTCTAAAAGTGAATCTCGTGAGTCTTTTCACAACCAACCATTGGTTGAGAAAACGGTTGACTCGATTCCACCTTTAGCTAATTGGACCTTTCCAATAGAGAGTGAACCTCATACTGCTCATGCTCTTCCTATTTCTTCAGATTTGAATGAACTAAAGGGTAATCCTCTCATTCCCAAGGTATGGGGGGGTGATCCTCCTATTCCCATAACATAAGGGGGAAGTTCTTCTGTTCCCGTGACATCCCCTCCAAGTAGTTTGGTCACTTCCCTTAATTAGAGTCGACTAGTTGGATACCGTCTTCCTTCTTACATGCCCTTTCAGATCATAGTACATGCCTATAATGTGATTGTACCTAGCACAATAATATATGAAGGTACATATGTTAGTATTTTTTCCTCAACTACTTGGAAAGATTTATGTTCTCTGCAGCTTGTGCCTGTTACCTAGAATATGTTGGATTTTAACAGAGGAAATAGTTAGTTGTTAGGGATGCTTCATAAGTTGGCTATTCCTTTGGGAGGAAAGATCGTCTACATTGATGTGATGGTTGTCCAAGGTCCTTTGGATTTTAACTTACTCCTTGTGTGTGACTATACTTATGTCATTGGAGATCTTATCTCTTCTCTCTTTCATGTGATGTGTTTCCCAAATGAAGGAAGAATCGTGACCATTGATCAAATTTTATTCTTTAGTCCTAATTTGACTCCCAAAAAGCCAGCATCCATAAATGGTGCTTATATGCAAGTGGTATCTTCCCCACCACAGGTAAATTATGTGGCAACTTTTTCCATGCGCGCGTCCACTGATCATCTAGTCAATGATATAGTGCACCATGTACTAGGGACATTAGACCCTGATTTTTAGATTGCCATTCTCCCATCTAATGAGAACCTCTTGGAAGCTATAACCTCTTATGGGCCATGAATAATGTTTTGGGGCATAGTTCCTTTTATTGTGTCAAGCTCCTTAAAAAATGAAAAAAAGTGTCAAAGTAGACTTCCTTTTCTTGTGTCAAGATCCTTAAAAATGAAACAAAGTGTCAGAGAAGAGTTCCTTTTCTTGTGTCAAGCTTGTTAAAAAATGAAGCAAGGTGTCATGAGGCTAGTTCTTTTACTATGTCAACCTCATTAAAAAATGAAATAGGTCCATATGAACATAGTTCTTTTACTATGTCAAACTCATTAAAAAATGAAACAAATCCCCTTTCAATTTGAGTCTTTGATTAGATCTTGTAAATTCCTAGTCGAATATTTCACTAGATCTTATAAATGAACCTTCATTCCATCCACATATTAGTAATCAAAAATCTAGTTAGGTGAATTAAATGAAGCTTAGGGGGCATGTACCTCGAATTTAGTCATTATGCTCAAGGCATACAAACATATTCCAAGCATACTCTATCTTTGTTTCAAGCTGTGTAAAAATGAAACCACTTCCAAGCATAGTTTGTCTCCATTTCAAGCTTATGTAAAAATGAAACCACTCTCAAGCATAATTTTTCCTTTGTTTCAAGCTTGTGTAAAAATGAAACCATATTCAAGGGTTCTCAAGAATAGTTTCACATGTTTCAAGCTTGTGTAAAAAATGAAACCATTCCTATACACCTCTCATGGTTTCCATTTTTATCTGCCTCTTCTGCCAAATGAGCCTTGGTTTTCTCATTCCATCATCAACATCTACTTGGTCGATCATATGCTTTCACTTGGTTGTTTTACCCTTGCCCAGGGATTTGTTGTGATGAGTGTTATTATTAGCCAAACCCTTGACCTTTACGTGTTTTGAGTAGCTCCATCATCACCAGAACCAATCACTACCCTTTATACCACTTGTTCCTCTAGGAGGAGTCATCTTTCAACTCTTTTTAGACTCCAAAAATATGAAAATATTGTTGATCACTTTTCCTTTCGAGATCGTAAAATTAAATGAAAATAATTTCACTAAGTATAAGTTTAACCCTTTTCTAGACTGAGATAGACTAGTTATAAAAAAGGAATACCTTAGTCAAAAATGGCTAAGAGGTTCTCTTGGATATTTTTTTCTACCTTTCCAGATTCAAGAGGCTATTTACGAAAAGGGACATTTGCATTTTTCTTTTCCACTTCTTTTTCAAACTCTTTAAACATGAAAAAGATGTCGAGTTTTAACTTTGCTGGACTTGTTAAAATAATTAAATAGTGATGAACTTGTCGAACATGATGAGACTGAGCTACTCCTTCCTAGGGCTCGTTAAACCTACTAGGATGGATTCATCTGAAGGGTCAACTTATATGCTAATAATATGGTATCCTCTTCAAGATTGAACTAAAAAATAAAGAGGTACTCGCTAGAAATAGTGGGGGAAAATGGAAGGAAACACATATCATGTATTTTGTCTCAAAAGGAAGCATGTTGCTCTTAAGCATGACACTTATCTATATCTTGTGTCAGGCTTGGGATGTCCTCACTTCATCATTTTCCATCCTGGGGTTTGGAAAGCCATTTTCCTCTCATTCTATTATATCCTTTCGCCATCATGACCTCTGATCCTATTTTGAGTCAAATGATGCCAAATTATGGAGTCATGTTGTCGATATGTTCAAGAGAAGTCCCCATCTACAAATCCAAACCACTTATACCTTGTCTAATATACTCTACATCAATCATGAATCACTCTTATCAACTTTGTTATTCCTATTTTTTGCGTCGATGATGTCAGAAACATTATGGCCCTCCTTCAACGAATCACTTCCTGTCGACTTCAACTCATTATCTAGGAAGATGATCTAGAAACCCCTCTTTCAATACCTTGGAGCTTGCATGCCTTAATGGAAGGTTCTTTGCATTCAATAATAGGCTCACATCATTAGCCTTCGATTGAATGATTCTATGAGTGTTTGAATTGAACTCCATTGTTCAAACTCATAGATTGCATTGTTGTCCCTTGAGAAACATCATCCTCATTGGTGGTTTCTCTTGTGCTTATTAATGGTTTAAATCATTCACTAGTAATCATGTGGTTTCTACCATGCTCGAATTCAACACATATATTCACATTGTCTGATTAATACTTTGGATGGGTCAAGATAGAGGAGAAGACCCTGGGTTTCCTTTGATAAATCCAAGTTGTGTGGAGTTATTCATGATTGTACAAATGATCCTTTCTAGTCGGATGGATGCACCCATGCCGTGGATTCATGTATTCATATATTCATAATCCTTTTCAGTCGGATGCCTAGATCATGTCGTGGGTCCATCTATTGTTAGATTCCTACTCAGAGATGTATCGTTAGGCATACTTACATCAGATATGTTGTATATATTGTATCATGTTTTATTTGTAGGTATCTTGACAATGGTTCTCTAAATTCCTTTCCTTTGCTTATAAATCACTCCAACCATCACTTCTCGTTCTAAATTCATGCTTTAAGGGGCATCTGTTATACAATATTTTGTAGCACTCCCTGTCTCATGAGCTGTTAATATTTTCCCCAAACGTTGCAAAGTGAAAAAAGTTGTTAATGTGTTCACCATGAAAACATGATCAGAGAATCCCTCAAGAACAAAAGAGGAAATTCATTGAAGAAATTATGGAAAGGCTTGCCAAAAAACCTATTTTTAGGCCAGTGTGTTCCTCATGACTCATGCATCACGCTTGTCACCTTCACCATTATATGTGTCTAGCATTGCCAGTGTGGGAATTTAAGTGAAAAACAGCGTTACTCCTCTTCAAGAAGTTTCTCCAAAAATGGAGGAGAGGCTTCTCTTACTAGAATCCTTGAGAACAGAGAGCTGGCTACTTGTGAATAAGGATTGGGTAAAGATCTCCCATTTCAAGCCTTTGATACTACTATTAGGTATAATACCCTTAAGATGTGGACTCCCGCTTTTGTGGATCCCTCAATCCCTCTCCTTCCATATAAATTAATTCCCTACTTTCCTCAAATTGTTAATAAATGTTGGTTGATCAATGCTGGTTGTCATCCTTGTGCTCATTTGTGCCTAAATTATGTCATTTTATGAAGGAGAGAGGAGTGCTTGAAGGTCTTGGCTAGGACTTGGAAACTCATCCAAATGAGGCTTCCAACATCAGAGCTTAAGTGGTTGTATGCTTCCCATACTTTATATAAATAATACATTGTGTTTGCTTCCCATAAATGTCTAAACCATTACTCATTTAGTGTGATACTATCTGATATATCATATAGTTTATGTTAGAATGAATTATGCTATGTATGCTTTTATCATCTTTGTTTGATCTTCCTTGTAGGTATTCATCTGCAATGACCAAAAGAGGATTGGAATTGGAAGTGAGAATATCAGGAAACGAAATCAATGGGAATTAGCATCAGAGTGGGGTAGGCCATCTATATTACTTTGTACTTTCTTATATAAGCTAGAAATGCTTACACATATTTTTCTGGTTTGTTGCTAGATCCTTCCTTTAGTACTAGAGACATCGCTTCTATTCGTAGAAGGGATTGTCTATACCATTATAGGACTCCTCTATTTCCATAAATCTTGGGTTCATCTTGGTCATCCCCATCAAAATAAGCTCAATCCCCAATGTTATCCACTTCCTCTTCAACAACATTCCTTGGAGGCTTATCCATCCCCACTCGAAGGAAAGTCTCTAGATGCTCAAACCTTTAGAAACACATTAAAATCATATAATATGACTATCCTCAAACAAGTTAGTATCTATAGACAAATGTATGCCCCAATATACAATTGTAGGAAGGGTTATAAAGTATTTTTTTTATATCTTGGATATCACACCATTTCATTAAAACCTCTTCATTTGATTTTCCAACCCATCCTTTCTTATTCTTCTCACGGTTTTAATTTCTTTATAGAATTTTAATGTTTAGTTCCTGAAGCACTAGAAAATATGTTTTTTTTTCTTTTTGTTCATTTAAGAAGTAGGATCTTTATTTCTAATATGCCAGTTGTGCTCCTTTAGCTACTAGTTTTAATAAAAAATTAAAGGGATCATTTTATAATAAATAAACAAACTCATTGTATAACATCTAAAATACTAAGAATCCATGGTTCTCTTTGAATATTCTTTCTCATCCTAGTACTCTTAAGTAGTAACAGCGGGCACCTAATTGGGGGTAGATTCACAAAGCTAGCTAGATAACCAAACAAACATTGTGTAGTACATTGACCAATAGTTAACTCATTTATCTCTCTCTGTATGATGAGGAAAATAAGCGCCTAATATCCTTGAAATAGTTTTCCTATCTATAAGGGTGAGGATGTGTTTAAATAAAAAAATTTCATGATAATCCCAACTCTTAGGTGTTTCACCCATTTTGGAATTTTTTTTTCCCTACTTGGACCCATATTTGAAATTTCCTTGGTAAGTTTGAAGTGCATTGCTCCTATGGTTGTAGTGATGTGCTTTGTGCTCCTTTTAAATTTTAGTACGTCTCATAGGGACAATGAGGATCATACAAACCCCTCCATGGACTGCTTATACCCCTAGATGTCTAAGCTCAAAAACCAAACCAGAGTTTTAATAGATGTAATTAAACACGTGTCAAATCATGTAGAGAAGCATAATTTTTAATAGAAAATATGCTATGAAAATAATTCTCCAAGCAATGTAAATCATTTGAAATATCCTAAGTTGGAAGAGTATTCTTAATCATAGTTTACCATTAAAGGCTACAAATGGGAATGTCTTCCATTAGACATATAAACACATTCTCCTTTCCACAATAAAGGGACAATATGAAAACAAAATCACATTCTTCATAATGCTAAGAAATCATTCCTTCACGCCTCACAAATAATATTTGATACATCACAATAAGGACTAAATGCTATATCAATGTGAAATATAGCCTTATAACATACCAACCCATCTATATTACCTTAAATATAATGCTAGTCCTAAACTTCCCAAATAAACACAACATAATAGTGGGTATCAAAGACATGTCAAATTCATCAAAATGATACATTTATAGTGAAAATTAAACTAATGAAGCGTATATACCATTTGAACAAAAGACATTGAAAAGCAATGTCATGATAAAAACTTAAGAGATCTATGGAATTGAACTAATTCATGAAAATGAGGTGATAATAACTAATGTTTTTTTTGTAATTATCTTCTAGAATACGCCAATGCACTTGAGCTAGTTGGTCCCAATATTGTGAAATAAAATCAACAACAATATTTATTTCTTTAAAAATGTGTATGCATGAGATACCAATAAAACAACTACCAAAACCAAAAACTTATTTCACTAATATTGGTAAAATAAAATTTTAGTAGTTTGTGCCCCCACTTAACCACATTTAGAGAATCACCAAAGATTTGTAAATTTCCAATTGCCTTTTCTTGTGCCAACAATGTTAGGAATTTCAAAGCTATAAGCTAAACATAATTGTTAGTAACTTGTCCCAACTAAGATTCTAATTTTAGCTAATGGAACTTAGTTAAAAATAGGACTCCTCTAACTCAGTCCACATATCTTGGGTTTGTTAGTGTCAGTCTGGTCATACTGCCATCAATGATCAAAACTGCTCTTTTTCATTTTCATAATAGGAGTCTCATACTGTATAAATTTCACCATTCTGCTAGGTCATGGATTCATTGATGGTAGTAATTTCTTATCAGTTTTCCCTCATGAAATACTTCTGATTTTCCTTTCTATGGTCTTGGATCATGAGTCACTTTCACTTTCAAAATCATGTCATTAGGTCATAGGATGGGTCTCATTAGTTTCTAGGGTCTTACCATGGTCAAATTAATGAGTCAAATGTCAATAAAAATTAGCAAGGTCATCAAGAAGTCAATAAACTCAAAGCCCCAGCACCATGAAGATCAAAGAGACATTTTATTTAGCTTGATATAATTTCCACCTCAAAACCATGTTTTTAAGTGAAAACATGATATTTTTCCTTTATTATCATTCATTATGTAATTTTATATTATCATATGTAATAAGTCGCAATTCAGAAGCTTCCATCTCCACAAAGTCATTATCCTACCTTCATAGAAGTTTTCCATAGCTTTTTCAATGCCAAATCATTTGCCAAACAAATTCATCAGAAAGAGCCTGGAAAGAGCTTTCCAACGGTATATTACACTCTTAAAACTGACTTCTAGATTGAAATTTATGCTTAAGTGAAGTAAAGGTCCCTTATATCCTCATATAATCCCTATTTCCCATATTCCCCTTAAAAATTTATGTTTAAAGTTTTAATATTTTCCTTATAAAAATCCCTTTTCCTCCCTCTGATCATAAAATTGCATTATAAAATTATCAAACTACATATGTGATTTATTTCATAAACCACTTCCCCTCCATGCTTTTGGAAACATTATAATATAAACCAAACTTATATTATAATGCCCCCGCCAAACCAAAGTCCTTTCCATTGCAAATCGCAACGTTTAATTGTGCACCCCGATCGACCCTTCACAAAGTCCCTGATGCAATTATTTTGACTCCCTCCGATGTACATCATAACCGTTGATTTCCCCCGCCTATCCGACAGCTCAGAGCCAATCAGGCCATCAACAATCGGCGCTTTCATAAATTCCCAACCTCCGATGGCGAACCCTTCGATCATTCCCCAACCGTTGATCTTCCCTCGCCAATCTGACGACTCAGAGCCAATCGGGCCATTGGCATCGACGTTTCACATATGTTGCACTCCGCTCCCCTTTTACCTTCGATTTCGATTGACCCCGGGCCCACCATACAGTACTTCCGCCCATTTATGTCATAAGAGGCCTTTACCCTTTGTTAATCAAACTTTGTTTTAATTTAATTTGAAAAGGTTTTCCCCTCTACTCATCCCAATCACATCGGCAATCTTGGTTATCCAATATTTCCACCCCACCCCTCGATCCTCGCTTGCGATCACTGTGTATCCATTGCAGATATGTATTTCAAGGGTTTGGTTATATGCATTCCAAACGTTTTGTTATATATTATGTTCCCTCTATCCACTCTGATTGCGATTACAACATCAGACCTCCCCCAATCGTATCGGAAGTTCTTCACTCCATTTTATAAAGTATTCCCTCCACTCCATCCATTCTGATTGCAATTATAATGCGGGTCCCGCCTCCGTCCCTTCCCTTTTCCCATTAAAAATAAAATTAATTTCCCTTCACTAAAAGTGTAATTTCATTTCAGTTTTATTTCAAACCATATTTTATTGAAAAATTTAGTTTATTCAAATGAATAGTGGAAATAAAAGCAAACAATCAATTGGCCGAGAGCTAAATAAAATAGAGATTTCTACAGCAGTGTAAGGATAGGGATTTTCTCCTTAAATTTACTATTTATCATTCAAACAATGAAATTGTAAATCTGCCCAAGTAAATCAAATGTAATATTGTTCCTTCTTTAGGGAAGATTGTTAGATTTATTTTCTATGATTAGTTTTCAGTTTTTCAGTTGTTCGAACAACCCCTCTTTTGTGGATCTGAGTTCCCACATTTTAGTGTATTTATTGTAATTGTAAATCATTTGTAAAGGGAGAGAATTTGTAACTCAGAAGTAGGGGAATAGTGTGGAAGAACATTTTGCGCTCCATTGTACAGTTTGACAGGGATTAATAAGAGATGCAGCTCTGATTTGTGGGATCCATGTGGTATGATATTTAGCATTTGTTTTTCTCCTTTGTTTCATATGTGAATTGTTATGTTTCACCTCTCATCCATAAACATTTCCTTTTGAATTTTTTCAAGATAGAAAGGTAGGATCCATTTTCATGCCTTGCCTTGGGAAATCATTCATATTTTGTGCTCTTCTTCTGTTTGAAAAGGATCCATTTATTGTGCCCTTTTCAGCTCCTCACCAGTCTTTCCATCCCATCTTTATTAAAATTTAATTGCTAAATTTTCTGCCTACCTTTCCCCATGAAATACCCTGTGTCCTGATTTAATTCCCAGATTCAACTATCCCATTTTATCCCACACATCCCTGAAATTAATTCATTTTATTAAAAACTTCTTCCATCATTTTACCAAGCCTAATATCAATCCACTATGTGTGTTTTATTGAATATCTATCTTTATAGAGAGAGCCCTCTCCTGTCCTTGTAGGGCTAGCTACAAGGCTGAGCGTGGTTTAGTTGTTACCCTATTTTGCCCTTTTCAACCTGGGGTCCATTTCGGGTGCTAACATCTCTAGAAAATCCACTGGGGAAGCTTTTGATCTGACTATCTGCGAGCTTATATTCTTGGTGCTCATTGACTGTGTTATTTCTGTTTTCAAAGAAAAATCAAACAGAGGCCTGTAGAAGAGAAAATCGTAGTGAGGATCCGTGTTATAAAGAGTATTGAGGAAACCTGCCTAAGGTTAAAAAAACTTGGTTACATTGAACGTGACACTTTTAAATAAATCTCTGTGATTTGATGAAAGTTTGGTCTATTTGCCGATGGAGAAATAATATAGTGGGACCCAACAGTAGGTTAATGTGTGGAGTTAAAGCGCTTAACCGCAGTCAAAACCTGAAGTCAAAGCTCGGTTTGATTTACCACTGGCAGGTTTTGGAAACCAAAACCACCCATTTCGCGCCGCTTTTGCCCCAGAGCAAAACTACTTGTAAAAAACGCGATCCAGTTATATTCGGGCATGTCATCACTCCAAAACCGCCCATTTCATGCGGCTCTCAGCTATTAAGTTTCGACCACTAAAAAAATATGAAATCCACGAGAACCGTTCGATCTGAAGCATTTTTGATCTTACGGAAATCACGCGCTTATAAGCACGGGCAATAAATCAAGGTACTACTCAGCATTTTTGATATTATTGAAAGTTGTTTTATTCATAAAAGACAAAAAGTGGACGTGTGGGCCCCTATTGAATAAAATATATGTCGCGTTGATTAAAAAGCACATAAGTTCCACAAATTTAAAAGGATCACGCCATTGTTATGAAGTTTTTTTATTTCGACCAGAGTAAAAAGGTTTGCTCAGCATTTTTAATGTGTCCCCTACTATCACATTAAATTACAAAGATTTGTTCAAAGGTCTGGATATTATTTCATGAAGAAACATTATTAAGGAGCATTGTTGTAAAAGAAACGTAACTATAGCCACTTATTCCAGTCATATATTTCTGATAAAAGAACATAAAGGTCGAATCACCCCAGTTAAACATTTTCTTGTAAATGTTTTTTAGATTCTGTTAGGCTGAACAGAATTTTTGTACAGTAGAAGATTTACACACATTGGCTTCAAGAAGATACACCAAGGCTAATCTAGATCCAAATCCTCCCCCTGTGTTTGAAAATCCGAATCTTATCCTAAGAATTGTCAGAAGACAAGAGGGATCATTAAGTCCCAGACCTGTCTTTAGATCCTATACTTGGCCCGGTGAGTGGTTTTTTGTAGAAGATCTTTCCTTTGACAAGAATTTTTAGCTTTCTTTATTTAGAAATAAGTCTGAAAATGGCATTGATGATACAGTTTTAGATCCTGAGTTCCTTGTAGATATTGAAGTCCAAAGGGAAAATTCCTCCATTGATGACTACATTTTGAATTCTCCTCAGTCCATCACTGTAACTAATATTCCTGAGCCTTCAGAGTCGTTAGGAACTGCATTTCCTCCTAATTCATCTGCATCCCCTACAGTCAATTCCTAGTTATCATCTTCTCCATCAACACCTCCCATAAATCCTACAAATGCTATTGTAAATCCACCTAGAGTTATGGCTGTTAGATATGAACCCCTGGTTTTACCCCAGGTCCTCACTGATATGCCTACTGACTATCAAAGAAAAATTCCCATATTTGATGCCACCCAAAGCATTACAGCCCAGCAGCATGTTGATAAAATGAATGACTTTTTTTATTTACATTAGGTGGAAGCAGAGAATGTAACAACCAGGCTGTTTGTTCAAAGCTTCAGAGGTGAAGTCAGAAAGTGGTTTAGAGCCTTACCACTAGGCACAATTTGCACTTTACAGGAGTTGCACACATAGTTTTTAGACCAGTGGGAGGTAAAAAAGAACCCGCTGCAAATTCTATCCGAATATGAGAATATTGAAAGGAATGTGGGTGAAACCGTGCAAGACTATTGTTTAAGATTCAATGCTGTATATAATGTTATTACAGCTAACTTGAAGCCTCTTGTGGGATTAGCATTACTGAAATTTCCAGATGGTTTTGATGCTGACATGGCATATCAGCTGCGTGAAAGAGACCCGTCTTCACTTGAAGACATGTAGAAGATAGCAATAAGCATTGAAGCTAATCTGCTGGCTAAAAGAGCATGAGCCAGAACTGAGAAAAGAGTCACAGTGAAAGAGGAGGCCTCTCCTTCAGACAAAAAAATGGACACTTTGATCAGAACAGTGGAAAAAATGTTTGATAGGTTAACCATTGCAGACAGACCTAAGCCTCAAATAAGAAATCCAAATTTCAGAGGGTAGCAGCCCCAATTTAGAATTAAATAGAGAGAGAAAAGAACACAGGACCAAGCTGCATCACCACAGCAATAGATTAAAATTCCATTGCAGTAGAACTACGTGCAAGGGATAGAATCAGATGACGATGATCCTGTGATTGAGGCTAATCACTTTTTCACAACTGATGGTGCACCAATTTTCCTCACAGAAGATGAAGAATACACAGTGGTGACTCCAGACATTCAAAAAGACCAAAATTTTATTTTGGCTAATGACACAGTGTTGGAAGAAGAGTCTGATGACTACCAGAGAGGGTATATGAATGCTCTGTCGGCTTAGCAAAGGTAATACTCTTTAAGGAACAGAGATGTTACAATAAGTCCCATTTAGAAAAGAAAAGAACTCCAAATGAAGAACGATGAGCAGAAGCAAGGAAAAGAATTGGCTAATCCTTCCTCTAGCAAAACACCTACAGCTACTAATACAGCAAATGAAAAGAATCAGCAGAGCACAGTAAAGGAGAAAACAAACCCACCCATTAAAGAGGTAGAAAAATTTCCCTCCTTTAATTTAGAAAACGAAATTTCTAAACTGAAAGAGTGTATGCCCCTCACAGAGTTGGTGAAGAATAGTGCATATAAGACTCAGGTGTCCAAAGTCTTGCAAATAGACTCTGTCTTTGATATGGTTAATGTAGAATATGACTACCCTGAACTTATTTTTGGTCTAGCCATAGAAGAATCTAAAGAAAATGAAGTCCCTCCTTTTTACCTAAGTCTTAGAGTACATGAGTTTATTTTTCATAACGCTATGTTAGACTCTAGGGCCTCACATAATTTGATGCCCAAAGCTGTCATGGAGAAGCTAGGCCTTGATATTACTCGAAAATACCATGATTTATATTCTTTTGACTCAAGTAGGGTCCATTGTATTGGTCTTATCAAAGACTTGGTAGTGTCTTTAGATTAGATTCCAGCAAAGAATGTCTTGATGGATGTAGTTGTTGTTGATGTCCCACTGAGGTTTGGAATGCTTCTATCTAGGTCTTTGGGTGAAAAACTCGAAGGAACTATGTAGCTTGACTTCTCTTATGCCACTATCCCTATATTTGGCTAGTTGAGAAAGTTATATAGGGAAAAGAAAATGAAATATATGATTACTAGCAAAGAGAAGCCAGTAAACCATCTCATTAATGTTGTCCACATAGATTTAGAATCCTTTGTCTTGTATTTTGATGGTGGTTTAAATGATGAGAATGTTCAGCTAATACAAGTAGATGAAATACCTGATATTTTAGAGAAATTCAGAGAAGTCCTCAAACAAGAAAAAGACAAAACAGCAAGCACTTTTGCCTGCCATTAGCCAAAGGACAGTGAACAGCTAGAAATTAGCCAAAGTAAAGAAGAGAAAGAAACAAAATTTCAGCATCTTCAAGAAGAAGAAGAAGGTCTATGGAGTATGCATTTTGATGGAGCTGTTGGTAAGGATGGAGCTGGCATTGGAATATGGATTAGGAGCCCTATTTTCTAGCCTAAGAAGGTTCCCAACAATGTTATAGTTTGTGCTTATAAGTTAGCTTTTGATTGCTCTAATAATCAAGTAGAATATGAGGCTTTGATTGCAGGTCTCAAAATTTTGAAGAAGATGAATGCAAAGAGGATTTCTGTGTATGGTGACTCTGATTTAATAATAAAACAGGTGAAAGGAGAATACCAAGCTAAACATCTGAGATTGAGGGAATATAGAAATGTAGTCTTGGACATTCTGAAGACTTTCCTAGAGTATACTTTGACAGCATTACCCAAGATGCAGAATCTTATTGCGGATTCCCTTTCCACTACTGCAAGCAACTTAAAGATTCTGATGAACTCCAGCAATAAGTTTGAGATCTATGTCAAACATAGGCCTGCTATTCTGGACAATTTAAGGTATTGGAAAGTATTTTGGGATGATAGTGAGATTAATTCATTTTTGCAGGGTGATGGAAAATTTAAAGACACTCCAATAGAAGGTGAGTACGAGGTTAATGATCAGAAGTTAGAAGCAAACCAGATGGACATATTGTAGCTAAAGGATAATGTGATTCCTAGAGGTCTCATACCTCTAGAGGAGTTGTTTGATCAGGACGATGTTGCAAAGAAGCCAAGCTTGGTGCCCACAGAGAAAGGAGTTGAAGATGTGAATCTTGGAACAACTGACTAGCCCAAGTTTGTGAAATTGTCAAAGGAATTGTCCCCTGAGGTAAAGGAGAAGTATGTTAAGTTTCTTTCTAAACTTTCTAATGTATTTTCACGGGATTATTCAGATTTGAAAGTGTATGATAAGAACATAATCCAGCATACAATTCCTATCAATCTAGATCAGAAGCCTTTCAGATAGAAGCTGAGAAGAATCAATCCAAATTTGTTGCCATCGATTGAAAAGGAGGTAAATAGGTTGTACAAAGCAGGTATCATAGTTCCCATTAGATTTTCTGACTAGATTTTAAATTTGGTCCCAGTGCGTAAGAAAACAGGTTAGATATGATTGTGTATAGATTTTCAGAACTTGAATAAGGCTTCCTTAAAGGATAACTATCCACTTCCCAAAATGGACCATATTCTGCAAAGATTAGTTGGAGAATCTAGGATGTCACTGCTTGATGGCTACTCAGGCTACAACCAGATCTTGATGCATGACAAGGACCAAGATAGAACTGCCTTCACAACGCCCTAGGGAACCTTCTAGTATGCTAAGATGCCCTTCAGATTGAAGAACACTGGAGCCACTTTCTAGCGTGCAATGGAAATTTCTTTCGCTAATGAAAAATATGTTTTTCTTGTTGTTTATTTGGATGATTTGACAATATTTTCAGGATTAGATGAGGAGCATTTGCACCATTTAAGAGTGGTTTTTCAACGATGCAGAAAGTTTTGGATTTCTCTCAATCCCAAGAAGAGTCTTTTTGCCATGGATGAAGGAAAATTGCTTGGGCATATCATCATTAAAGATGGTATTCACATTGATCTAGCTAGAGTGGAAGCAATTCAGCTCATAGATATTCCATGAAACAAAAAGGAGATTCAGTCCTTCAATGCTAAGATGAATTTTTTACGTAGATTTATACCTAATCTGGCTGAACATCTAAGAGAAATGACCAATATGTTGAAGAAGGACAACACCGTTAAGTGGAGTGAAGAAGCTATCAAGTCATTCAATTTGGTAAAGTTTTCTTTGTCTAATGCCCCAGTTTTGATCAGCCTCGACTATACTCAAGATTTTCTCATATTTTCGTCTGCATCTGAGCATAATATGGCTACTGTTTTAATGCAAAAGAGAAATTAAGTAGAAAAGCCAATTTCCTTTTTCAGTAGGACTATTAGAAATGCTACTTTAAGGTATAATATTATTGAAAAATAGGCATTGGCTCTCATCAAAGCATTGAAGTACTTTAGGGTCTATATTCTGCATTCACATACTATAGCATATGTCCCTAATGCAGCAGTGAAGGATGTCTTAATGCAAACTGATCCAGAAGTTTGAAGAGGTAAATGGATAGCAGCTATGTTGGAGTACGATCTGGAGATAAATCCTATGAAGTTGATCAAAGGCCAAGGTTTGGTGAAATTGATGGCCCAATAAAATCTGTGTGCCTTGGATATAAACCTCATAACAACAGTAGCAGAAGATGAAGATGAAGGTTTACTGGTTCCAACTTTAGATATTTTTCTGTAGTCCCCTTGGTATTCAAATATTGTATATTTTCTTCAGCATCTGTCACCTCCTCCGAGCATGCCTAAGAGTAAAGGTAGATCTTCGAAGCTTAAATCTGCAAAATATTGTATTTTAAACAATGCTCTATATTGGAAGGATCTAGGAGGCGTTCTGCTCAACTGTTTGGTTGAAGAAGAAGCTCAGAAGGTAATGCACGATTTCCATAAAGGTGATTGTGGCGGTCATTTGTTTTGGACCAACAAGGTATTGAGAGCAGGGTATTATTGGCCCACATTATTTTCTGATTTATATAAAACAATGATGAATTGTCATGAGTGCCAAATTTTCCAAGGAAAGAAGAAATTTCTTCTCCTTCCTTTGAAACCAGTTTCAGTGAACGCGCCCTTTCAGCAGTGGGGGCTCGATTTTATACGAGAGAGTCATCCTGCATCCTTAGCACAGCACCGATGGATACTGACAGGAACATATTACTTCACGAAATGAATCGAGGTCGTCCCAGCAAGGCAAGCAACAGAAACGGTAATTATTCAATTCCTTGAATCAAATATATTATCTCGTTTTGGCTGCCCGTGTAAAATTGTAACAGATAACGCAGCGGCATTCTGATCCAAGAAAATGGTCAATTTATGTGACAAATATAATATCGCGCTGGGCCATTCAACAGCATATTATCCACAAGGAAACGGTCTGAAAAGGTCATCTAAAAAATCACTGATAAATATAATTAAGAAAATGATGGAGGCAAACAAAAGAAATTGGCACTGAAAGCTTATCAACGCACTGTGGGCAGATAGAGTTAGCAGTAAAAAATCAATAGGTATGTTTCCTTTTGAATTATTTTATGGAACTGATGTTGTATTTCCTACATCTCTTACAGTCCCAGTTATGAGATTGTTGCAAGAAGTTGGTAGCGAGGATGATGACAGTCAATGAAGTATCAATTAGTTGATCCACCTTCAGCAAACAAGAGAATAAGTGTCGCAGAATGCGATCCAATTGCAAGATAAGATTAAAAATATCTATGATAGGAAGACCAAAGTAGAAAAGTTTCGGCTGGATGATGTAGTGTTGAAATGGGATGCAAGGAATGAAGACAAAGGGAAGCATGGTAATTTTTAAAACCTTTGGAAAGGGCCATATAGAATTTTAGCATACAGGGGACAGAATGCCTTCTTGCTTTTAGAAATGGATGGCTAGGATTGTCCTAGAGGAGTAGTGAATGGCAGGATTTTGAAGCACTACCATTGTTGAAAGACAATGAATCAGAATCTGTGTCATCATCATTGTATATACCATGTTATTTTGATCAGAGTTCAAGTACACAGTCATTCAGGTTTGGGGCCTGAGGTGAAGGCTATAAAACTTGGAAGACATGTGTATGGTTTAGTTTTATTTCAGTTTTCAGTCTTAGTCTTGAGTCAGAGTTAGTTTTCATTTGTGTCAGTTTTCAGCATTTTTGACTCCATGCCCAAATGGATAAGGCTACTTGGTCTACGATGTTCTTGGCACCTCTAAGGACCTACCATCCCCATTGGAGCCAATGTTAGTGTCAGTCTAGTCATACTGCCATCAGTGATCAAAACTTCTCTTTTGCATTTGCATAATAGGAGTCTCATACCAAATAAATTTCACCATTCCGCTAGGTCATGGATTCATTGATGGTAGTAATTTCTTATCAGTTTTCCCTCATGAAATACTTGCTGATTTTCCTTTCTATGGTCTTGGGTCATGAGTCACTTTCACTTTCAAAATCATGTCATTAGGTCATAGGATGGGTCCCATTAGTTTCTAGGGTCTTACCATGGTCAAATTAATGAGTCAAATGTCAATGAAAATCAGCAAGGTCATGAGGAAGTCAATAAACTCAAAGCCCCAACACCATGAAGATCAAAGAGACATTTTAATCAGCTTGATGTAATTTCCACCTCAAAACCATGTTTTGAAGTGAAAAAGTGATATTTTTCCTTTATTATCATTCATTATGTAATTTTATATTATCATATGTAATAAGTCTCAATTCAGAAGCTGCCATATCCACAAAGTCATCATCCTGCCTTCAGAGAAGTTTTCCATAGCTTTTTCAGCAACAAATCATCTTCCAAGCATAATCATCAGAAAGAGCTCGGAAAGATCTTTCCAACGGTATATTACACTCTTAAAACTGACTTCTGGATTGAAATTTATGCTTAAGTGAAGTAAAGGTCCCTTACATCCTCATATAATCCCTATTTCCCATATTCCCCTTAAAAATTTATGTTTAAATTTTTAATATTTTCCTTATAAAAATCCCTGTTCCTCCCTCTGATCATAAAATCGCATTATAAAATTATTAAACTACATATGCGATTTATTTCATAAACCACTTCCCCTCCATGCTTTTGGAAACATTATAATATAAATCAAACTTATATTATAATGCCCCTGCCAAACCAAAGTCCTTTCCATCGCAAATCACAACGTTTAATTGTGCGCCCCGTGTTAGCCACCTATAAACTTGGTTATATCAAAAGGTGGCTAAGACTTTTGAGCGTTCAAGGAACAAATTTTATTACTAAAAAGTGTTGGCTCTTGAAGACTCTTGAAGGCCTCACGCCTTTCCTCTGTCCAAAACTTCACTGTTGTTTCCCTTCAGAACTCAGAAATCCTACTGATTTCCAAGCCAGAATACTGCTACAAGGACCATTTCCCTTTTCCCCTTCTCCCAAAACTAACTTTCATTTTCTCCCCTTTTTCTCCATAAACTCCTCTATTTTCATGATTCCTTTTCTCCCTTTCGTGAAAATCCTCTTTACATAGTTTAAAGCTCATTTTTAAACTATATCAGAACCCTCATTTCCCTTGAAAATCATCAAAAATCCATAAGAATAATATTTTTTATGTATTTTGAACTTAAGCCCCCTTGGGCTAAGTTTTTAACCCCCCCTCCATAAGCCCCCGGTCGTACTACCCTTCATATAACCTTCGGTTCCGTAGTTGGGCGCCAAGCCATTTCGTAAATAATATTTCAAAAAACCTTGGTTTATATTAAAAAGTCGTCGGTTTTATTATTTTATTAAATTTCCGTCAGTTCAAATTTTAAATCGTTCCACACCATCGATTTGATCTAAAGATCAGACGGTGTGGACTTCGTCTCCCGGTGGTCCTCGCATTCCACTAACCAATTACAAAAACCGCGTGGTTTTCATCGCACCGCCTCTGGGCGAGGGCGGTTTTTTCCTAATCGCCAGCGATTCCACTCATCGGTTGACACGCGTCCTGGGCACTGTTCATAAAACCTCCATCCATCGCGTGTTAACATTTGGACGTGGACCCTGTGCGATATTGCTGTACACCGTCTGATCTGGGGCGGGCCATCCGACGGCTATCGCTCATCGAAGATGCCCGACGGTTAACCGGGCTACAGCGCAGCATTCAATAAATCTCCGCCATTGATCTGATCTGCAGATCGATAGTCCATATTCCATCGCCCTGTTTCGATCGCCTAGTCAACGTTTTCTGCTTTGACGTCCCGTTTCCGCTCCCGACCGTCGATCTCTGCGTGATCGACGGCTCTGATTTAAACATTTCTTCCGCCTTCACTACGCCTTCTCCCGATCAATCCCGACCATTGGATGATGCCATCCAATGGCCACGTGTCCTCCGTAGCAATAAACCTATATATGCAAGATTTTTTAATATTTGTTTGTATTTTGTAGGGTTTAAATGGTTTTCTCGCCATTTTTGAAGAAAATTCGAAGGCAGAGGATGACGATCTTCCTGCCTTCAATTCACCAAAGAAAATCATCACAGGGTGTTAAAAACACATTTCATTAGTGTTTTTTTAGGCATTGATGCCATATCGCCCCTGCGCAGCCCTGTACATCAGTAAAAACCATAAATTAGACGCAGTCAGAGAGTATCAGTGACGAAGACCAAAATTTATCAGAACAGAGGATTAAAGACATATTTTGTGAGGATTATGGCTAAAAATGTTTATCAAAAGCCTAATCCCCGATTTAAAACATAGTTTAAAGGAAATCTGAAGTGTTTTATCGACAAGAAACCCTCCACCGCCACAAATTGAGGCAAATTGATCTCTCTAGCTACCACGACGCCACCTGTGCCTCAAAGTATTCAATCAGAGGCCGAATTTATTGATCAAGATCAGATATTTGTCTCAGAACGTAGCCAGAAAGGAAACTCTGCCAAGGAAATTAACGACAAACATATGCAGAGTTACTTCGACGCCACACAGAACCACAAAGGTCAACAAAAACGCCCACCGAGCTTAAACTTTATGTAAATCATTTAATACAAAGGATATGTATGTAAGTTTCTTCATTTAGCCCCTCAAAGGCCAAGAAGCCATTAAAATCTGTATTAATTTTAATTGGAGATCTTTTATCAGATCTCACCTCATCATTCTTCTATATATACTTCTACAGAAGATGAGTGAGGGGTTGGTTGTAGAACTTTGAAATATATTTGAGAAAAAACTTCTGATTGTAAATAGTGTTCACTAGCCCTTCGAGCTCTACTTGTGATTGATTAATTAGGCTGGATAGTGAAAATGATTGCTAAACTGAAACATTGGACCTGAGTACTGTAACTGGTTTGACATCAATAAACAAGCTGTTTCTTGGGATCCTAGTCTATATCACTGGTGAAGTGCCCCTTTCTTTGTTATTGTTTTATTTCTATGTATGTCATATTGTTCACTATTCTCTGATAAAGAACAGCATTTATAGAGTTAGGACCTGCTGTGTATCAGTAACCTTCTCTAATTGAAAATATTTATCTCAATGTTTTCCTCCAATTTCTTTATTTAAGAATTATTTAATACGATTTAAGCTGTTAGGAATGTTGGAGTTCCCTTGTCCTAATGTTTGCTTTAAACATTGTTCTTGAAAGTTATTTTCCTTATTTGCTTATTAAAGATGACTCTGGAAGATATGGTGTGCCCTAGTCCTAGTTTTTTTTCCAAAAGCAGATTCTGAAAGTTTCCCTTGGTGTTGACTGAAAGCAGACTCGGTTTAAAAGTACTTTATCTGATCTTAAGTTTACACTCTGTCTTCTCTTATATCTTTTCTTAATTTCTGAAGGTAATTATGTGGATTACTGGATTTTTTGTCAATTAACCTGCTTTAATACAAACTTGCCCAAGAATTCAATGGTTAGCCCTACACTTGGTTGCTTTTAAACAGTTACTTAAGAGGCTTTTCTTGTTTGGACTAACTATAAATTCTTGTGAAATTATTATCAGTTTCCACCCTTCCGACACTTTATTGTTCCCATTCCATCATTATAATATCAATAATCCTGTGATGTAGATGACTTGCCCCTTGGATCACTCTTGATATTGTTGTTCAATTAAAGCCCTGTTATGACTCCATAGCCCAATGGACTAAAAACCAGCGTTATATCTATCTTTTTAGCCTAATTGTTCCATTTTCTTACAACTTCTCACCTTTGAAACTGTTTTGCATTTAGAACTTTCCCCTCAAGCAATATTCATGCTCAACCATCCAAAAAAAAAACAAAACCCTTGGCCTTCATAACTAGCCTAATATCATTACCCCAAACTTCAAAGACAAATCCATCTTTGCACTTATTGGATAGATCCCTCTCCGGATTCAGGAGGGCTAGATCCTTGAATCCCAAAGTTGGTTGAAATAATGTTGCTTCTGCAGTTTTAGTCTCACCAATCTGCTGAAATTACATATTCCTAACATTTCTGGTGACTTCGCTGGGGACGAAACCCAAAATCTCTTTCATTTTTATAAAACTTGTGAGTTAAAAGCAGCCTTTTCAATCACTACCAAAGAAAGTTAATCATGATAAAACTTGTCTGAATCAGTGACAGACTAGGTAAACCCTAGGATTCCCATAAGTCTTTATCTAACCTTGAAAAATCAATTGGCTTAGCCATAAGAGTAGACTGTCTTTGTCTTTTAACCGTAGCAAAGTTCTGAACAAAGTTAGGATATTCTTAAAAACCACACAATTGAAAAATAACTCAGAAAAACCTAAAAATATTTTAGATTGGTATTTAATAAACATGGTGGTGGACCATAAAACCTTTTACCTCTGAAAAGAGCTAAAAACTTCCACTTGGCGACTCCACAATCCTTAACATACCTTAAGACTCCACTGGGAAGAACCCTTATCATTGTAATATATTTCAAACTCAGTTAGAGGACTGTAGGATTGAAGTTTATGTAAACAGATTAGTTAACCTCTCAAAGATTGTGATACCTGGTTGAAATTTTCTTGTTTGTTTGGGTCTGAAAAACACATCATAGTGGCTCCTAGAAAGATTCATACTAGAAACTTTATTCGGCCACCGAAATCCACCTGAGTTGGTTGATAACCCAGAAAGTATCCTTAGGAAGTCTCCTAGGATTAAATTATCAACTATTTTCAGATCACCCTTGAGAGCTAATTCAGTCCCTGAAAATCTTTCAGCTCTACAAAAATCACAAGTTGATTTAGTAAATCCCTTTAGAACTAGGACTCTTGGTGATTTAGATCATTTAGATTCTGAGTCTTCACTTTAATCTCTTGAAACAAGTAAACATCCTGGCAGTAGAGAAACAACACCTCCTGATTTGCATTTCCTTCACAATTTAGGTGTCTCTCATCCAAGATCAGCTCAGCAATCTATTCCTGGTCCATCCACTTCTGCTCACCCTATATCCAATGTTCAAACCACTCCACTTCAGCCCACTTTCCCTCTTGTTAATCCACCTCTTGTAAATCCACCCCCACCACATATCATGGCAACATGGTATGCTCCCTTAGTCCTTCCTGCACCATTAGTCAATCTTCCATAGGACTATCAGTGCAAAATTCCATTATATGATGCTAGCAATGCTACAACTGCATCACAACATGTGGATAAGATGAATGAATACTTTGACAAAAATGAAATTGATGATGATTCTGTCAAACTTAGATTATTTTCTCAGAGCTTAGGGGGAGAAGTAAGAAAATGGTTTAAAGGTTTAACCCCCCATAGTATTAATGATCTCCAAGCTTTCCATCAAACATTCTTAAAAAAATGGGAAGTAAATAAGAATCCTCTCCAAGTCCTTTCTGATTACAAGAACCTCCATAGAAACACTGGGGAAAGTGTGAAAGCTTATTGCACTAGATTTAACAGTGTGTATAATGCACTTTCCCCAGAACTAAAACCTCCACAAGGCTCAGCTTTAAACAATTTTCCTGAAGGGTTTGACTCTAACATGACCTATCAGCTGAGAGAGAGAGATTTTGCAACTCTTGAAGATATGCAAAAAGGTGCTCTTTCTGTGGAGGTCAACTTAATGGAAAAGAGAGCAAGAATGAAAAATGAAAAGAGAGTGTCTTTTAGAGAGGAATCCACACCTTCTACTTCAAACTCAAATATGGAAAAAATGATGGAAGAAATGATGAAAGAAATGAGCATAATTAAGAGAACACAAGAAAGCCAAAACCAAAATGCTCCTCAAAATAGAAACCAGAACCAAAACTAGAATTTTAGAAGAAACCAACCTCCAAACAAACCTAGAGAAGATGATCAGTAGATCACTCCTCCCTTTCAACAAAACTATGTAAGTGAGGTTGAGGAAACAGATGAGATAATACAGGAAGATGATATCAACATGCTGGTGGTGGACAATGATGACTTTGAGATTCATTATGATAGAAAACAAGGTCTATACACACCTTATGACGACAGAAGAGATGATGATGAGAATTATTATCAAGACATGGAAAATGTCATCATAGAACCTCAAAAATAATATGATATTAGAAGCAAAACCAGTCAACAAACTCCCAACAACAAAACCTCTGAAAAATATTCACAAAACAACACTACAACAAAGCCTAGAGTTGTCAATCAAAAGGATAAAATAGTGGTTGTAAATTCTGGTAATGATAAAGAGAAAAACACTCAAAACAAAGAAAAACAGAGTGCAGACCTTAGTAGTACTAACACTTCAGCTATTACTCATGTGAAATTTTTTTTGTCAAGTATAAATAAAACAAATCAGCAAGTTGATATTGCTAATAGAGTGACAGCTAATAAGGCTAAAACCAGCACTTTAAAGAGTCAAATTCCTTTCAGCCTAGAGCAGGAAATTTCAAAGATCAAAATCTCTGTTCCCCTCACTGAGTTAGCTGCCCAACATGTATATAGAACCCAAATTTTGAAGGCTTTGAAAATTGAAGAAAATGAGGACACAGTCAATCTTAATGATGACCAACCAGAGCTGATTTTTGGTCCTAAGATTGAAGGTAGATATCAAGAGGGACCTGTTCCTCCCTTTTATGTAAGTTTAAACATTCATGACAAAAAATTTCACAACGCTATGCATGATTCCGGGGCTTCTCATAATTTAATGCCAAAAGTTGTAATGGAGAGCCTAGGTTTAGAAATCACCAAACCTTACAGAGACCTTTACTCCTTTGATTCTAGCAAAGTAAAATGTTTAGCATTAATCAAAGACCTTTGTGTTAACTTAGCCCAAATTCCAGCCAAATGTTTAGTCATGGATATTGTTGTGGCTGATGTGCCCCCAAAATATGGAATGTAATTATCAAGATCTTGGGGGGCTAAGTTACAAGGGACTATGCAAATGGACATGACCTATGCGACTATCCCTGTTTTCAATCAAATTAGAAGACTTTACAGGGAGTCCCATATGAAATTCACAGTTACAAGTCAAGACAAACCACAAAAATCTCCCCTATATTCTGTAAATACCGGCCTAGATTATTTTATTATGTTTAATGATGAAACACTTGGTGAAAAAGTCACTTTAACAAGATTAATGGCTGACAGGGAGGAAGAGGAACAGAACGCAGAAGTGTCCAAACAGTTTGTTGCAGTTGAAGATGGTAGAAAACCAAATAGAGGTATTGAACTTCAAGTTAGGTGTCCATTACTTTTGAACATTCACAATCAAGAAAACAACCCTCGAATAAATGAAAATCTTGGGGAATCAAAACAAATACAACTAAGTGCTGAGATTCCACAACGATCAGAAAGCACAGTATTTGAAGAGGACATTCACCAAACAGATGAAATTAAAACTAGTCCTCTGTGGAGTATGTATTTTGATGGATCCTGCACTAAGAACAATGATGGTGCAGGTGTTTGGATTACTAACACTGAAAATAACCACATAGAAAGCATTTCCTACAGATTAAACTTTTAGTGTTCCAATAACATAGCAGAATATGAATCCCTTCTCTTAGGCTTACACCTATTGAAAAAATTAGGAGCCAGAAGAATCAATGTGTATGGGGATTCAGAGTTAGTAATTAGGAAATTCAATGAGAAATATAACATAAATCATCCCAGACTTAGAGCCTACCAAAACGATGTCATGGACCTTTTGAAAAAAATCGAGGAGTCCAAACTGTTTTTTGTCCCAAGAAAAAGAAATATTGTGGCCCACAATTTAGCCTTTGCAGCTAGAACATGCTTGACACCATATAAAACCAAAGACTGCACCATTGAGATAAAATTTAGACCAGTTGTTCCTGATAATGAGAAATATTGGCAGGTGTTTGACAATGAAAAACAAATAGAAGACTTCATGCAATTCAGAAATGAATTTGAACTACACAGTTCGGACTCAGATTATGATACAGACTGCAGTGAAGAAAATTTCCTTGGTGAAGAAGAACCGTCTCCTGAACTTACTAATATAAACCTGTTATCTAGCAAACTTGAAAACAAAACAGAATTGAATGCGATTTAGAAACAGAGGAGTTAGAAACTCTGCACTCCAAATATGAAAGTTTGCCTAAGGGTCTGGCCCCTTTAGAAGAGTTGTTCGATTTTAACGATGTGGCGAATAAACCAAAACTGGAACCTGTAGATACTGTAGTGGATGAGTGCAATATAGGTAGTGAAATTAAACCTATGATGATTAAACTGTCTAAAACTTTACCAGCTCACATTAAACTTAAATACATAGAGTTGTTTAAAGAGTTTTATGATGTTTTTGCATGGAGTTATGAAGATCTTAAATCCTATGACACTGAAATAATACAACACAAAATTCCCCTCAAAGAAAACCAAAAACCATTCAAACATAAACTGCGTAGAATAAACCATGTTCAGTTGCCTTTGGTTCAGAAGGAGATCATGAAAATGCCTGGAAAATTTGGTAAGCTTGGTATTATTATTCCTAATGAATATTACGGATAGGTGTCTAATCGAGCAATAGGTTAAATAAAAACTTGGAAAATGGGCTTTGCTTATGAAGCTTTTAGAACTTAAACAAAGCTTCATTGAAAAACAACTACTTCACCTACCTAAGATGGATCATATTTTACAAAGGGTGGTAGGGTGAGGAAAGAATTTCTTTCTTTGGATGGCTATTCGAGGTGCACAATCGGAATCTTAGATTCTACACCCACTGTTCATTAGAAAAAGACAACATTTACTACACCATGGGGCACTTTCATGTATGTGAAAATGCCTTTTGGTCTAATGAATGCTGGAGCAACTTTTCAAAGAGCCATGGACATAGCTTTCTCAGAGGAACTGGGCTTCTTCATCATTATATACCTTGATGATGTCATTGTGTTTTCAAAAACAGATGAAGAGCATTTAGAAAATTTAAGAAAATTTTTCAAGAAGTGCAGAAAGTTTGGGATATCTTTAAACCCTAAGAAAACACTATTCAGTCTCCAAGAAGGTAAACTTCTTGGACACATTATTTCAGAAGAGGGTATAAAGATAGATCCAAAGAGGATTGAGGCCATATTGCAAATCTCCCATCCTCGGAACATCAAAGAGTTGCAATCTTTCATTGGGAAGATTAAATTTTTGAGAAGGTTCATCCCCAACTTGGTTGAGCTCCTTAGGAATATCACAAACATGTTAAATAAGGAGCAAGGGGTAAAATGGACCTTGGAAGCAAAGAAGTCCTTTGAACTGGTGAAACAAGCATTGACCAAAACATTGGTTCTTATAAGTCCTGATTTTTCAAAGGATTTTTATATTTTTTCATTTACATCAGAACATACCATAGTTGTTGTCCTTTTGCAGAAAAATTCACTAGGACAAGAGCAGCCTATTGCATTATTTAGCAAGGCATTGAGGGATGCCCCTTTGAAGTATAACATTATGGAAAAGCAAGCTTTTGCTTTGGTTAAATCTTTGAAAGACTTTAGAGTGTACATCCTTCACTCACAAATCATTTCCTTTGTCCCAAACTCAATTGTTAAATACATTCTAACACATGACCTAGATGGTAAGAGAGGTAAGTGGATTGCTATTATCCTTGAGTATGATTTAGAGATAAAACCCACTAAACTCATAAAAGGCCAAGGTCTAGCTAGGTTAATGGCTTAATCAAATTTTGAAGTTCTTGATATTAATATGATTAATGCTTTGGATGACCAAGAAGAATTCTCAACTCCTATAGTTGAAGATCATTTTATGAATTATCCTTGTTATGCTGATATTATTTATGTTTTTCTTAAATTGAATGCACCTCCTGGTTTGAAAAAAACAAAGGCAAGATTCCTCAAATTGAAAGCTGTAAACTATTGCATTATTGATAGATGTCTTTACTGGAAAAATGCAAGTGGTGTATTTCTTAAATGTTTGCCTGAGTTTGATGCAAAAAAGATTAAATACCAATTCCATGAAGGAGAGTGTGGAGGTCATTTGTACTAGAAGACAACAGCCAACAAAGTTTTGAGGGTTGGTTTCTATTGGCCTAATATTTTCCATGATGTGCATAAGATGATCATATCCTGCCATAAATGTCAACTTTTTGAAGGCAAAATAAAACTGCTACCCCTACCTCTGCATCCTATTACTGTTGAAGCCCCATTTCAACAGTGGGGACTTGACTTCATAGGGGAAATCCATCCACCATCTTCTTTCCAGCATAGATGGATTCTCACTGCCACAGACTATTTCACTAAGTGGATAGAAGCCATACCTTGTAGATAGGCCAATGATTCAGTTATCATAAAATTTATGGAGACTAACATTCTCTCCAAGTTTGGCTGTCCTACCAAGATTATCACTGATAATGCAGAAGCATTTAGATCAAACAAGATGGTTGAATTCTGTCATAGATATCAGATAACATTGGGGCATTCCACGACCTATTACCCTCAAGGTAATGGACTTTCAGAATCCTCAAACAAAATTTTAGTGAACATAATCAAGAAACTATTGGAAGAAAACAAAAAGTCTTGGCACACCAAGCTATTTCATGCACTATGGGCTGACAGATTGACCTTGAAGAAATCCATTGGCATGTCACCTTTTTAGCTGGTGTATGGTACTGATGCAATTTTTCCAAACAGCCTTGGTGTACCAGTAATGAATTTGATTCAAGAGTTACAAACTGAAGATAATGACATGATCAGAAGAATAAACCAGACCATTCATCTTCAGCAAACCAAAGAGGAATTTTATAACAAAGCATTGCAGAAACAGATCAGCATTAAAAAGATTTTTGACAGAAGAACAAAGGCCAGCAATTTAAAAATTGGGGACAAAGTTTTTAAATGGGACTCAAGGAGGGAAGAGAAGGGCAAGCATGAAAAATTTGACAACTTATGGCTTGGCCCTTACTCTATTCACTCAGCTACTGGTAACAATGCATTTTTCTTGTAGGAGTTGAATGGAGCAGAATTGTTTGGGAGTCTTGTCAATGGCAGGATGCTTAAGCATTACTTTTCTTGATCCATGTTATGTTCCAAAAGCCTTTTTATATTTTTCCATTATAAATATTTCATCCACCATTGCATTCAAAGTTTTAAAAATAAAAAATACAAAAAAAATGAAAAGAAAGAAAAGAGGGCAGATTGTGAAAACAAGAAAGGTATAGCCCCATACTAAAAAAGAGAAACAAATCTGAAAGTGTGCAAGCTCAAATGCCACTCCTAAATAACACACTTCTAGTTAGTCAAACTGTCTAATCTTGACTAATTAGCTTTAAATTTTTTGTTGATAGGATAGTAAAATCAATTTGCCAAATTGTTTAATCTTGGCTTATCAGTAGATAGTTTAGGATAGAAATTAAAGGTTCAAACATGAACAAAATCTGAACCTAAGTTTCCAAAGAGAAATTGACTCAAATCTGTTTTATTTTCTGAGTCAAAAAAGATGTAAATCTGGTTCTAATTAGCTCAAAATCTGAACCAGAGAACAAAGAAAAACAGCTCAAACAAATTCAAAACAGAGCTATAAAAAGAAAAAAAGGCCATGATGAGAAACTTTCATGTCTTAATCCTTCCATTTTGATTTAATTTTCTGCAAAATAAATGTCTATGTGTAGCTTGTTTTTATGCCATAGATCACAGCAAGTCAAACAACTTAATCTTGACTTGACTATTTTTAAATTTATGTTTTAGAATTTAGAGAATAAAAATCTGTTGGACAGTTTAATCCCAACAGATAGTAGAATAGGTAGAGAAGCATCTAAACTAAACTGTTTAATCTAAGTTCAGGGAGAAATAAGGAGTATAATTAGATTAGTTTTATGTTTTCAAAAGAATAAAATGTTGTAAAATACTTTGCCAATCCAAGTGCACTCTAATGAAGAAAAAATGCTAGATCAATAGGATTGGGTAGGTAGAAATTTTGTATTGATGAAGGTCCATTGTTTTCATGGCTACTAATATGTTTTCAGAGCACATCATCCACAGAAAGAAAGGAAACCCAATGGATCAGGCACAGGTCAGCCTTCCAGAGAACATAATGGATGTGGCACAGGTCAGCCTCCCAGAGAATACAAGTCTGAAGCTCTTGATACCTTCAAGAAGGCACCATCCCCAAGTGGAGCCACTGTTAGCCACCTATAAACTTGGTTATATCAAAAGGTGAGTAAGAATTTTTGAGCCTTCAAGGAAAAAAATTTATTACTAAAAAGTGTTGGCTCTTGAAGACTCTTGAAGGCCTCATGCCTTTCCTCTGTCCAAAACTTCACTGTTGTTTCCCTTCAGAACTTAGAAATGTTGCTGATTTCCAAGCCATAATACTGTTGCAAGCACAATTTCCCTTTTCCCCTTCTCCCAAAACTAACTTTCATTTTCTCCCCTTTTTCTCCATAAACTCCTCTATTTTCATGATTCCTTTTCTCCCTTTCATGAAAATCCTCTTTACATAGTTTAAAACTCATTTTTAAACTATATCATAACCCTCATTTCCCTTCAAAATCATCAAAAATCCATAAGAATCATATCTTTTATGTATTTTAAGCTTAAGCCCCCTTGGGATAAATTTTTAACCCCCTCCTCCATAAGCCCCCGGTCGTACTACCCTTCATATAACCTTCGGTCCCGCAGTCAAGCGGCAAGCCATTTTGTAAATAATATTTCAAAAAACCTTGGTTTATATTAAAAAGTTGTCGGTTTTATTATTTTATTAAATTTCCACTGGTTCAAATTTTAAATCGTTCCTCACCGTCAATTTGATCTGAAGATCAGACGGTGCAGAGTCCGTCTCCTAGTGGTCCCCGCATTCCACTAACCAATTCCAAAAATCGCACGGTTTTCATTGCACCTCCTTTGGGCAAGGGCGGTTTTTTCCCGATCGCCAGCGATTCCACTCATTGGTTGACATGCGTCCTGGGCATTGTTCATAAAACCGCCGTCCATTGCGCTTTAACGTTCAGACGTGGAGCCCACACTATATTGCTGTACACCGTCCGATCTAGGGTGGGACATCTGACAGCTATCGCTCACCGAAGATGCCCGACAGTTAATCGGGCTACGACGCGAAATTCAATAAATCTCCACCGTCGATTTGATCTGTAGATCGACGATCCATATTCCATCACCCTGATTCAATCACCCAGTCAACATTTTCTGCTTTGACTTCCCATTTCCGCTTCCGACCATCGATCTCTGCGTGATCGACGCCTATGATTTAAACATTTCTTCTGCCTTCACTATGCCTTCTCCCGATCAATCCCAACTGTTGGATGATGCCATCCAACGGCCATGCTTCCTCCATGTGTCCTCCGCAACAATAAACCTATATATGCAGGATTTTTTAATATTTGTTTGTATTTTTAGGGTTTAAATGGGTTTCTCGCCATTTTTGAAGAAAATTCGAAGGCAGAGGATGACGATCTTCCTGCCTTCAATTCACCAAAGAAAATCATCATAGGGTGTTAAAAACACGTTTCATCAGTTTTTTTTCAGGCATTGATGCCATATCGCCCCTGCGTAGCCCTGTACATCAGGAAAAACCATAAATCGGGCACGGTCAGAGAGTATCAGTGACGAAGACCAAAATTTATCAGAATAGAGGATTAAAGACATATTTTGTGGGGATTACGGCTAAGAATGTTTATCAAAAGCCTAATCCCCGATTTAAAAAATATTTTAAAGGAAATCTGAAGTGTTTTATCGACAGGAAACCCTCCACCGCCACAAATTGAGGCAAATTGATCCCTCTAGCTACCATGACGCCACATGTGCGTCAAAGTATTCAATCAGAGGCCAAATTTATTGATCAGGATCAGATATTTGTCTCAGAATGCAGCGAGAAAGGAAACTATGCCAAGGAAATTAATGACAAACATCTGCAGAGTTACTTCAACGCCACACAGAGCCGCAAAGGTCAAAAAAAGCTCCCACCGAGCTTAAAATTTATGTAAATCATTTAATACAGAGGGTATGTATGTAAGTTTCTTCATTGAGCCCCTCAAAGGCCAATAAGCCATTAAAATCTGTATTAATTGTAATTGGAGATCTTTTATCAGATCTCACCTCCTCATTCTTCTATATATACTTCTGCAGAAGATGAGTGAAGGGTTGGTTGTAGAAATTTGAAATATATTTGAGCAAAAAATTATGATTGTAAATAGTGTTCACTGGCCCTTGGAGCTATTCTTGTGATATATTAATTAGGCTGGATACTAAATATGATTTCTGAAAAGAAACATTGGACCTGAGTACTGTAATTGGTTTGACATCAATAAACAAGTTGTTTCTTGGGATCCTGGTCTATATCACTGGTGAAGTGCCCCTTTCTTTGTTATTGTTTTCTTTCTATGTATGTCATATTGTTCACTATTCTCTGATAAAGAACATAATTTATAGAGTTAGGACCTGTTGTATATCAGTAACCTTCTCTGACTGAAAAGCTTTATCTCAATGTTTTCCTCCAATTTGTTTATTTAAGAATAATTTAATACGGTTTAAGCAGTTAGGAATGCTAGAGTTCCCTCGTCCTACTGTTTTCTTTAAACATTGTTCTTGAAAGTTATTTTCCTTATTTTCTTATTAAAGATGAATATGGAAGATATGGTGTGCCCTGGTCCTAGTTTTTTTTCCAAAAGCAGATTCTGAAATTTTCCATTGGTGTTGACTAAAAGCAGACTAGGTTTAAAAGTACTTTATCTGATCTTAAGTTTACACTCTGTCTTCTCTTATATGTTTTCATAATTTCTGAAGGTAATTATGTGGATTAATGGATTGTTTGTCAATTAAGCTGCTTTAATACAAACTTTCCCAAGAATTCAATGGTTAGCCCTGCACTTGGTTGGTTTTAGACAGTTACTTAAGAGGCTTTTCTTGTTTGGACTGACTATAAATCCTTGTGAAATTATTATCAGTTTCCACCCCTCCGACACTTTATTGTTCCCATTCCATCATTATAATCTCAATAATCATGTGATTTAGATGACTTGCCCCTTGGATCACTCTTGATATTGTTGTTCAATTAAAGCCCTGTTATGACTCCATAGCCCAATGGACTAAAAACCAGTGTTATATCTATATTTTTAGCCTAATTGTTCCATTTTCTTACAACTTCTTACCTTTGAAACTGTTTTGCATTTATAACTTTCCCCTCAAGTAATATTCATACTCAACCATCCAAAAAAAAAACAAAACCCTTGGCCTTCATAGCTAGCCTAATATCATTACCCTAAACTTCAAAGACAAATCCATCTTTGCACTTATTGGAGAGATCCCTCTCCGGATTCAGGAGGGCTAGATCCTAGAATCCCAAAGTTGGTTGAAATAATGTTGCTTCTGCAGTTTTAGTCTCACCAATCTGCTAAAATTACAGATTCCTAACACCCCGATCGACCCTTCGCAAAGTCCTCGATGCAATTATTTTGAATCCCTTCGATGTACATCATAACCATTTATTGCCCCTGTCGATCCGATGGCTCAGAGCCAATCAGGCCATCGGCAATCAACGCTTTCATAAAGTCCCAACCCCTGATGGAAAACCCTCTGATCATTCCCCAACCGTCGATCTTCCCCCACCAATCCGATGGCTCAGAGCCAATCAAGCCATTGGCATCGGCGTTTCACATATGTTGCACTTCGCTCCCCTTTTACCTCCGATTCCGATTGACCCTGGGCCCACCATACAGTACTTCCGCCCATTTGTGTCATCAGAGGCCTTTATCCTTTGTTAATGAAACTTTGTTTTAATTTACTTTGCAAAGTTTTCCCCTCCGCTCATCCCAATCGCATCGGCAATCTTGGTTATGTAATATGTCCACCCCACCCCCTGATCCCCGCTTGTGATCACTGTGTATCCATCGCAGTTATGTATTTCAAGGGTTTGGTTATATGCATTCCAAAGGTTTTGTTATATATTATGTTCCCTCCATCCACTCTGATTGTGATTACAACGTTGGACCTCCCCCAATCGCATCGGAAGTTCTTCGCTCCATTGTATAAAGTATTCCCTCTACTCCATCCATTCCGATTGCGATTATAATGCGGGTCGCGCCTCCGTCCCTTCCCTTTTCCCATTAAAAATAAAATTAATTTCCCTTCACTAAAAGTGTAATTTCATTTCAGTTTTATTTCAAACCATATTTTATTGAAAAAGTCAGTTTCTTCAAACGAATAGTGGAAAGCAAAGAAAATAGTCAGCTAGCCGAGAGCTAAATAAAACAGAGATTTCTACAGCAGTGTAAGGATAGGGATTTTCTCCTTAAATTTCCTATTTATCATTCAAATAAAGAAATTGTAAATCTGCCCAAGTAAATCAAATGTAATATTGTTCCTTCTTTAGGGCAGATTGTTAGATTTCTTTTCTATGATTAGTTTTCAGTTTTTCAGCTATTCGAGCAACCCCTCTTTTGTGGGCCTGAGTTCCCACATTTCAGTGTATTTATTATAATTGTAAATCATTTGTAAAAGTAGGGGAATAGTGTGGAAGAACATTTTGCGCTCCATTGTACAGTTTGACAGGGATTAATAAGAGATGCAGCTTTGATTTGTGGGATCCATGTGGTATGAGATTTAGCATTTGTTTTTCTCCTTTGTTTCATATGTGAATTGTTATGTTTCACCTCTCATCCATAAAAATTTCCTTTTGAATGTTTTCAAGATAGAAAGGTAGGATCCATTTTCATGCCCTGCCTTGGGAAATCATTTATATTTTGTGCTCTTATTCTGTTTGAAAAGGATCCATTTATTGTGCCCTTTTTAGCTCCTCACCAGTCTTTCCATCCCATCTTTATTAAACTTTAATTGCTAAATTTCCGGCCTACCTTGCCCCATGAAATACCCTATGTCCTGATTTAATTCCCAGTTTCAACTGTCCCATTTTATCCCACACATCCCTGAAATTCATTCATTTTATCCCACTATGTGTGTTTTATTAAATATCTATCTTTACAAAGAGAGCCCTCTCCTGTCCTTGTAGGGCTAGCTACAAAGCTGAGCGTGGTTTAGTTGTTACCTTGTTTTGCCCTTTTCAGCCTGGGTTCCATTTCGGGTGCTAACACGGTTCACCTTGGATTACCCCATGAAAATAATATCAATCCTTAGTGTTATTCATGTTATTTTTTCTTAGGGTTATATTGTTATTTTCTTTGATAATTGCATTACATCATTTACACAATGAATTCATCCCACAGTTTTATAACATTACATATGAAATTATGTAGAAAGAACATCATTATTAGTAACGAAACAAAACAATAGAATAAAAACAACCATGCATAGAGACACCAAGATTGGTCGAAGACAAGGGGAAAACCCAAAATTCTTCTTCTTCTATTAGATTTCATCAATTGTTCAACTGAGATAGAAATTACATCCATAGTGAGATACATTATTACATAATATTGAAGGTACTTGCACAACAAATCAAAATCATGTAAGTCTAATTCTGTATCATTATAGCCATAGATGAAGGTCCAAACCATATCTTATCATAGTGATGCATCAAAATGTCTTCCAGGCTTGCTATACCATGTCACTATTATTCATGCATTAAGGGAGTCTACTATATCTGTTATACATATATTTTCCATGCCACAAGGATCTATGCCATATATTAAGGATGTATGTTATGCCATAGGGATGTCTTCCATGCCACAATGATGCTAGCCATGTTTTAAGGAATTATTCCATGCCAGAAGGATGTATGCCATATCTTAGGGATGTTTTTCATATCTTAAGGATGTCTTCTATGCCATAAGAATGTTTCCCATAACATAATGATGTCTTCTATGGGAAGGTTGTTTTTGTATCACAATAGATCCAAGTCATGTTGATACATATATATCTCTTTGTCTCATTCTATATCAAGGCACTGTTGTATATATTATCAACACAATTATATGAATATGTCATCCAAAAATTCATAGTTGTACGTAAGTATCATAACCAACATATATTATAATTATTAGCAAAGATCATTGCGAGAGTCATTGCTGCAAGTTGTTGTAATGATGTCACATAAGTTTACAATACTACTATAATATAAAAGTGATGCCACATAAATTATTTAATCACTGCACTTTAGAAGAAATGTGAACCATAATAAAAATGAAACTGAGTAATCCATCAGATAAAGGGAGCTATTCATATCATAGGAAGATGAAATTCCATAACAGTTATAGAAAATTAGAATACGAGCCTCCATAGAAATAATAAAATCCTTAAAGAATAGTCATTGTTATGGGGATATGAGGCTCAGAAAAGAGTCATACGAATCATAGAGAGAGAACCTCAGGTAGCTCAAATATATGAAAATCATTAGCTTGTTCACCCACATCATCCACCTTATATCACCTTTTATAAATCTTGGTTGCCTCAGAGAAAAGGCTACCTCAAAATTCCAAGATTTCTTATGTATCAAATGGAGCAAGATGAATAGGTATATATAATGGTTCCAATGAGTAAAAGGACATGACCCTTGGAGGCAGGACGAAATAAGAATCCAACTTAAGTGGGAGGGAAACCCTAGCTTGAATTTAAATTTTCTCAAAAATGTTTTCCATGAGCTTTAATGTATGCGATCCCACATTGATTTTGAGCCTTGGAAAATAATATATTGAGACATGCACAATTATATTAATATTTATTTCTTTTAACTAATTGAGAATTCCTCTTTGGGCAGTTGGCCTTCCTTAAAAGGGCTTGAGGGTTTCCCTTGGGAATTTCGTCCCGACATTACCCAAATTTCAATAATTCACCACCTTCTCCATAAGATTCCTTGGAGGGTTATCTATCCCCAACTGAGGAAAATTATTTATAATTCTCAAAATCTAAGAAACACATTCAAATGGACATGTTGTATCTTTGAGATAAATTTTGGCTAGAAAACTATTCCAAGAGACCAATGTTGTTTTTTAAAGAAAGGTTTTGATTCCATTCAAATTATTTCTTATGGACTATAGTACAATACCTTTTATATATATATATATATATATATATATATATATATATATATATATATATATATATATATATATATATATATATATATATATATATAAACAAGCTAGATTCTAGCTAAGGAGAATAAATAATTGAGTTTCTTTTGGTTATAGAAGAGTAAAGAAAAGAGTGTAATAGATTCTATATCATTCACCAAATACTTTCGATATCTTTTGTTATAAAAAACATAAAGAAATAATATTCCAATGATCATATAATAGAGAAAAAACCTTAATTATATGAAATATTGAAAAATAAGCTAACCACTCAAACAAAGGCATTATAAAAGCAAAGATAGTCTATCATAAATATTTGTGTATAACATAACGTTACTAGAAGATAGGGAAATTATTGATCCTCAATTTAGCCTATTATATTTATCTCATATAACTTCAAATAATACTCAAATGAGAAAATAATGTAAAGATTACAAAGGAAAACTATCATAGAATATTACACACTACCAGTAGTTTAAAGAACAATCTTTTGCTTCAAAATATAGTAATAGTGTCCTCAAATACAATGATACAATTTCTTTCTCATAATATACATAATTTATTTGAGTTGTCCTTGAGCTTTTTTATAAAATTATTACCATAGTATTTTGTTGCAAAGGCAACTTTTTAGGAACAAATTAATTAGAGTAGAAACAATATACATATATCTAGTAGCCTTTGTCCACTTGTCCCTTTTTCCAATTTATTTCTATTATTCAAATAAAAAATATTTACGAGGAAAATTTAGCCAACCACTCCCAATATGACCTATTTGGATAGTTGTGTGATATCATTTTCTCGTAAGAAATATCCAAATCTATATATTTCTGATATGTTGGAGTGGTTGACAATAAAATTTTAACTTGATAGTGAATGTAAAAATCATCCATTGATGTATCCACTATAGTTTTCCTCTTAAACATTCCATTAATGTCTAAAAACTTTCTTTAATTTTCCCTGGTTCTCAAAAAATATTATGTGTATGCATCTAGGGACATCAACTTTCCAGTTTGATCCCAAAAGGAGGGAATACCCATTTCCTTTAAAAAATTAAATATTGAATTAAATAAATCTGCCTCCTTTTTAACTATCCTAGATTCGTCATGTGCTTATTGTACACAGTTTCTTTTAGTTGAAATTTTATTAACCTCCATTATGACATATGCTATATATTCCACATTCAGAGTTCTCTATTGTTCTTGATTCATGGAGTTGAGGAATTTTACTATTTTGGTGGTAATCAGGGGGCTTATTTCCTAACTATGCATGAATTTTATCAATGAGCTACTCAGTGTTGTAGATCAGTTATGATTCATCCACAATGATCGATATTGATATCCACAATTTTGAAACACTAGTCTCTATCTCTACCCAAATAATTTGTCTTCCTTCAACCAAATATTGTGTGCCTACTAGATAATTCTTCAACCAATCCATTTTCTTATGTAATATTACTTTCAAGTCTTGAACTGTGTGAATTTTTGTATTTCTATCAACCATTTCCCCTCTAACATTCTTTATTTTTTAATTTGTCACTAAGTATCTTGATAGACATTGTTTCATCCAACTTTTTAGAAGGGAACCTATGTTGTTGATGCTGAATATGTTGATGCACAAGCAAGTTCAATATTTTATTTTGTTAGGATCTTAATTTGTTGCACATAATTTTCAATAAGCTTATTTTTCTCAATTATTAGGAAAACTAATTGTTCATTCTTGTTTTGTGAAACTTCTAATTCAAGTGTTTGAGCATGTTCAATAGCTTGAATTTTTATCTTCTTCTGAGAACCTGAAAATATGTGTATGTAGATTTGATTAGGGCTTGTATGGAAGAAGAGTAGTTTGGGTATATCCCCAGTCTAATTATAGATTGCTCCAAGTTATAAATCTTCATTTATTTGGTTATTGTAGCAATTTTCTCTTGATACAATTGATTGGTAACCTTTTTGAGCATATTTTCCAGCTTTGAAGCATTGACAAAAATATTTTGTAAAATCCTAAATATCATTTATCTAGTATGTTTGTGCAATTCCATCGAGTCCACTAGATGCATTTTCTTCAAATCTATAGTAAACTTGGATGCCCTTTAAAAAAATTCAGTTTTGATGGTTTGACCTTTAGGTTTCAAAATTTCCATGTTCAGTTGTTCCTTCTCATAATATAAAGTACACAATAACCTTATTTATGAAGAACCTCAATCTTACATCCATAACTTTATATAATAATCTTGATTCATCTTTAGATTCTTGTTATTTATTTCCATAAATTGTGAATAGATGTTATCTTGCTTCCCTATTTTTGAAGGTGACATGGAACAGGATGGGGTATCTTGAACCACATAAGTTGTTAGCAAGAGTTTCCTGTTGAACATGGGCTCACTTGATGTATCTTCTCTTAAGATTGGAGCTCAAATTAATATTTCTTCTTCTTCACCCCTTGAATTTGTCTCCATCCTTTTCTCCTCATCCTCCGTTTCTAAAACTTAGAAGGATTATTGTGTCACTGTAAATCATCTCTTAAGCACTTTTTCCTTTGGTTATTAAGTATCCAAAATAATTAGTTGTGAAGTTTGACCTACTTCCTAGCTAGTTGGAGTAGCATGCATTGGATCATGCTCTGAAACATCTTTGTTTAAAAATTGTTATATATATGGTTTGGAAACATGGGAGACCCTTATTTTTCTATTTTTTCTGATATGATCTATTAAGGATCATATTTACACACTTCTCCTTAGGGGAATTAGATTTGTTTCAACATTTCCTCAACATATTGTAGTGATACTCTAGTGTTGATTAAGAAATGTCCAACTCCTTTCATCAATTTGAACATAATTGAATGCATGTTTGACACAATATTAATGTGATTAGAGTTGAGGCTCTGTCTGATAAACTCTAATGCAAATATCCTCATAGGAAAGAAAAATAGAAGCCTATAGGGAGGTACTTCATGGCCATATATTATAATTTTTCTTAAGTATTTCAACATATACCAATCTCCCATTTTGCTATCTGGCTTGAGGTTTAAAATATTTTTCATTTTTAAAAGAATTCTAGGAGGAATCTCATCAAGCAGTGAAATGTATACAACTCGTAGAAACAAATTGAAAAATTTAGTAAAACCCAACTTTTAGGGATGCTTTCTAACCACTAGAGTGCCATGAATCACTGAGATAACATTGGCATTCTGATCTTGAGTGTGAAATTTAATATTAAGAACTTATACACCTAAAAAGTAAAGAATAAGATGATACCTACAATATTCAGTGAGCCCATAATGGGCTAACAGAACATTGCTGACATAGGCCAAGTATTGAGTAAAATGGAATCTCATAAAATACTTTTTGGTTAATGAATGAGAATCTAGAAACCCTAATACAATATCATATACATACTAATCATAATCATATCCTAATAAATAATATACCGTGGATATGATATGTCTTGAAATTTTAGGGAATATGGTTGAAGGTTAAGGAGTGACACCCTCTAGTAGTTGGGAATTTAAAGGTAAGAAAGACTCTAGGACAATAACTTTGTCTTCAAAGGTCAAGTTATTGTAAATTTGGCTTAGGAAATATTTGTCCAAGGGATGTGTTTGATTTGGAATGAACACAGGGGGATTTACTCAATGAACCTCTAACATATCACATGCGTTTGTGGCATACTAAAAGTTATCACTCCAAACATTCCCAAGGGTTGTTATGTGTGTTTAAAGAAATATCAGAGGTAACTATCATCCACTTTTGGAGATTGGGATCTAGCCTTCCTAATGGTCAGAGAGGGCTCCCTCTTAATGACTTTGCTTTTAAATAGATTTTAGGCTACTTATGTATGCTTAGTTTGGTTCATTTTGATTGATTGATTGGTTGATTAAAGGAATTAATGACTTATATGGATAGATGCATTTCAATTTTCCATTGGGCTATGGAGTCAATATACTTTTAAAACAGAACAGGATCAAATTCTAAAGGAAGTGTTATAGGGCAGGGTAGCTGAGCAAAATCAGATCTTAAGGATAAATGGTGAAGTGGTTTTCAATCAGGATCAAGGAATAGTTAATGATTCCTTAAACTGGATAGTGAGGGAAGGTGAAGGACGAAAATCGAGATGAGAGAGCAATCAAGGATTCTCTGAACTAGATATCAGAAGAAAACATGAAAATGGATAACAGTTCAAAACATAGTGTATTTAAACAAGTTCTGCAATAAAATTTCTGTTATAACATTTAAATTTAGAAAACATGCAACTTTATGGAATACTTAAGAAAAGAACATGAACAATTGAAATATAATTCACTGAGATAGCTCAACACATGAATCCTGTAAAGAAATTCCTTTACTACTTGTCATGTCTATCAACTGGAAACTATTACACTAACCCTCAGGTAAATAGATCGATCAGCTACAGAAATATGCAAAAATCCTCACTTAATCGACCCTTAATACTTCGAATTATGAAGTATTTATACAACTTATTACAAAATATCTTATCAACTTATTTAGGATTTAATTGAGGAAAATAAAATATCTTCATGCAAGAAGATAGAGACACCTGTTTAACTAAATGCAAGTCATCTCTATTTATTTGATTTGTTGTTTGTTTCTCTTATGGTGTCTTATCTCTCATGCTGACTGTATCTTTTATGATGGCTGTCTTTCATCTATCTTCAGCTTTAACCTGTGAATTATCTTTAAATTATCTTCATCTATCTTTATCTGTCTGCTCTTCAACTATGTGAATTTTCTTTTACCTGACTGTTCTGTTTGCTCTTTTACCTTGTATCCCTTTTACCTATTTTTACTTTTACCTGTCACAGTAAATCACACCATTTTTCCTGAGCTTCTTCATCTAGAAGTTTGATTTTTACCATCCTCCTGTAAATCTCGTCAGCCTCAGTATACTTGGAAAATGTAGGCTTATTCACAAAAATGTGATTTACCTCATGTTGAAGGAAGAATAATTTCTCTAATGTCTAAAGGAGTACTTTGCCTGTAGGAACCCCTTTCATTGTTGAATTGTTGGAAGTATCTTTAGCTACTTCCCTAAAAATTTTATCATAGTATTCATTCCTCATTAGTTTATCACTGATTACTAAAGGATTAGGAAGACCTTTCTTCCTCAAAACATCAAATTTGTTCATAAATCTATTTACTGCAAGCTCCATTGTTTGGCATTTGTCTTCAAGTTGTCTCATCAATTTTCTCTTGGAAATCACTTTCTTCACCTCTAATATGTTCTTTGTTCTATCTGTTATCCCAAGTTCTTCTAATTCTTGCCTGTTTTTAGAATTTATGAATTTTATTATCTCTGTGGCTTCCTCTGATTTCTTTCCAAGCTCTTCTTTGACCTTTTGGATTGCATCACTAGCCTCCTTTATCAATTCCTTCTATTCAAATATAACCTGTATAAAAGGGCAAATATCATTAACTAAGTTAATGATATTGGCCCACAACTATTGTTTAGCTCTGGCTAGTGGCTCTTTCAGTGATAACTCCTTTTCTAAGTTATGAATTCTGTTAGTTAATCTGTTGGATTTCTGTGTTTCAACTTTATGCATTACTTGAGCCAATTTATTTTCATCTTCCATATTTTTCTCTTGTTCTTTGAGCCTATTGATCTCATTAGTTTGAATTGACATATCATGCATTTCCTTAATCAATTTACTTACGTCATTGGTGGAATGGGCTAATGTTGTTGCTGGTGTAGTTGCTGGAACTTTTGTTGTCACTGGAACTGTTGTAGTATTTGGGACTACTATGGGTAATGGAACTGATGAAGAAGCTATAGGAATGGCATTAATAGGAACTGATTCCATGTTAGCTTGATTTTCCTACACTAACTTGTCCATTTCATTTTCCATCTCTTTCAATTGAGTTGTCAATTGAATGATGAGATTCATCATTTCATCCTTTTGAATTTCATTTTCCAAAACTTCTTTATTTTGTGGATGTTCTGTTCTTGGTAACTTAAGTTGTTTCTTTAATGCAGCTATGTATGAATTCTTCTTCTTGATAAGATCTTCTCCTGCTTCAATATCCTTTGGATTATATCCAACCTCCATGATCAATTCTTCAAGTGATTTTATCCTATTATCCTTCGCTTGTGAAGAATATTTCTGTAGTTTTAACCATCTCCTGATATTTTCTAGAGATTTTTGTAGTTGTTATACACTTAAAGCCTTGTGTGTCATAGTGGAATAGATCATTTCTCCAGCTTGTTTATGAAACTCAATATGATCTGTTGGATGTACATCTTTAGCAAGAACTTCAAAGGTTATTTTCTTGTAATCTGCTAATGATTTGGAGCCTTCACTGTTGGCTGTAGAAATGTAATTTTCATTTTTCTAGTTTTGTAATCAAAAGCTAAAAGTAATCTGTTTTGGTCACTAGGAATTTGTTTCCAATACTGGGCATAAGTTACAGATTTCAATGCTTCAGTATTGATTTTGATTTCTTTGTAATTTTCCATTATATCTTTCTCTTTATCCACTGGTTTGCTTGATGATGAAACCTCTGCACTATGTTGTTTCTAAATGATTTGTGGACTAGAGGTTGATGGCTGATGTGTTTCTTCTGAAACTGTTGGAGGTGCATCATCTCTAACAACTAAATATGTATCAATGACTTCAACTGTATCAACTATTTCTTGTTGTTATATCACTGGATTTAGCCTGGCATTCTTCCTATACATAAGTTTGAATTTGGTATCAAAAGTGGTTTCTGTAGAATATGAGCCTTCCTCTCTTGCCCTCTTGGAATTTATCTCCTATGGGGCTGGAGTAAGCGAGATGGAACTAGTATCAACCTACTTCTCCATCTCCTGTAAAGTATTTTCCAACCACTTTGATTGGTTGGAATACTTTTTAACTTCAGGCTTTGACTCATGAATGAAAGGGGTCAATTTGAATTTGACTCTTAACTTATGACTCTCAAGGGGTCATATTGCCATTTCAACTGCTACTCAATTTGAAATATTGTAAATATTTTTCTGCTTGCTGACCAACATGCCTATTATTGCAAATAAAAGGACCTAGCTCGTTCTTTATCTTGAATTGAGTCTTTTTCTTAGCTAAAAGGAAACTGACTTCATCTAAATTTGGGATTTGTCTTATGTATTCCAAACCAAATAAACTCATTGGGAGGTATTTGGTAAGTTTGTATGGAGTTAGCTGGCTTCCATACACTCTAATTTTTGTATGATCCTGATATAAATACCAGCTTCGTGTTTTACTTTGATCTGAAAATTGTAACACCTTCTTTATTTCTTCACCGATTCTAGCCTGAAAGCTACTGCTTAGAATATTAACAACTGGATAAAAAAATGAATCAATGAAGTCTTTATAGCTGAATTATGTGGAATCCTTTCTGATCAAGGATGTCCAAAAGACAACAGATTGGGGGTTACCCTCTCTGTCCAGTTTTTGGAGGCTAACTACAAATTTTTTTTTATTGGAAATATAGGAACAAATGGAACAAAAATGAGGAGTATTTAAATACTCCTTCCTCTGATAATTTGACCAGTTGATCATGGATTGGATCTTATAGGTATTGGGTAAAATTGAAGGTTGAAGCTGGAGGTTGACCTGGGAAAAATATGGATAAGAAGCCAAGGATGGATGCATCTACACGTTCATCAGCGAAATATCCCAAAATACATGACAGCGTTGTGACAATATGTTTGGTTTTCTCTGAAAATATGGAAGCTGAATATGGAGCATTACTTTTGGTGGTTTCTACTGATGGAGGAAGGAAAGTCTGGAATATTTGGAATATCTTAGGAAAATCCAGCTTCAGGTAGAGTTCAGTAAGGATTTCAATTGATAATGGTACTTCATCAAGTTTTGGTTGAATTTGCAGCATCTGATTGATGGATTGAGCAGTGATTGTGAATAGGATCTCTTGGTTTGGGGTCACTAAAGCTCTTTCATTGGGTAAATATATTATCTGGCAGAGTCTGATGAGTTCTAGGAACTAAAAGGTCTGTGGGAATATGTATTTGGGTGGGTTTGGGTCCCAGAGGTGGATATCATAATCCTAATCAATGAATTTCTCATGGCTCCAGCTGTGGAGCTCCAAAAGGTTGAAATTAGTGACAATATCACTGATTTTGAAGTCTTTATCTGCTAGAGGAGTGTGGTCAACATCTACTACAAGTGGTTGCATAGGGTTAACAGATATAATTCTCTCGAATGCCATTAATTCATTTGATTATTAATTATTACTTTTATGTGTTTAATTAATGGTATCAGGTGCTTAGGATTACTTGTAAAATGGTAATTTCAGTTGTGCAAAAGGTTCAGGGAGCATTAGGTTTCAATTTTGGTCAGAAATGGCTTCTTTGGATTTTCTTCCGCAAACAACAGAAATAGTGCGAAAATGGTTCTAGGCGGGTTTTTATTACTTTTAATCGGAAGTAGTTAATTACATGGCGCGAGGGTTTGATTTCAAACAATGGTGGTTTTTATCGCAAGGTGTGAAGGTAGCTTAGCAGTTTATCCCACGATGAAATTTTTTTTGGTGGTTTTTAGGATGGGGGTTGCAATACGCTGTGGGAATGTTGTGTGGCAAAGGGGCAAGGGTGTGAAACCACCCATTTCGCACCCCCCCCCCCAATTGTTTTAAACATCTGACATGCGGGGGTGCGAAATGCTTCATGTGCCATTAGATATGATTGGATAGGATCAGGAAAATGGATGAGTTGGGGGATTTCAAGCTAATCCAGGTGGATATTGGTGGCCACCCGCCTATTCCACTTGGGGCCCCACCATTGTCTCTTTCAATTTTTTTCACAACTTACTATGTTTAGCAGTTTTTCGGGTCCTGAACTTTCGAAGCCCTTCTGAAGCTCCAAATGGAGATAGTATGCCGAAGTTACGTCCCTGGGAAGTTGAAACACCAATTTACCCAAACGTGGCCCATATTTTTGGCACTTCATCTCCTAGGGTTAGGTTTTTGGAAATTTAGAATTCTCTATTGTTTCTCCATAATAAATAGGCCCTCGAGCCTCATTGTAATACAATTCAAAGGTCTGCAGTCACCACATCTTTTCTCAGATATTTGCTACCAACACCATACCTATTTTATTTCCATCATGTTTATAAGCATATTCATGTGATTTGATATTAATGAAATGAAGCCTTATTTACGTTGTATTTCTATGTTTATGGTTATTCCTGTATTCTGTTATGTTCCCGCATAAATCCGGATTAGTGGTATCAGAGCAGTCTGCTTTTTCTCAATCCTTCTTTGCATGTCCCCAACGAGGTCGGGGTATAAGAAGTTAGGGCTCGATCTGGTGGAACCTTTGCAAGATCAACCTCGCAAAACCCAACGGACGCCCATGGGGGATGAAAAGAAAGATGAAGGAGCAGGAGATCCTATCAAAATATTGCTCAAGGAGGCCCTTGAAAAACAAAGGAACGCGATGATGGATAACTTTTCCCAGATCCTTCAACGACTGCCCACTGGCGACGAATCTACATCCAGCAGCCACTCTGGAGGCGCGACTCCCTTTAAGGTACAAGTAAACTTTGACATTTCCATATTTGAGGGTGAAATAGATGTAGATGTCATAGATAGATGGTTGAATCTATTAGAAGGATATTTTTCAGTTCATGATTTTTCTGACCGAGAGAAGATTATTTTTGCACTCCTCAAAGCTACCCCCCATGTCAAGGACTGGTGGGAAACCTACTGTGAGAAAACAGACGAGATAGAACCCTCTCTATTCTCAGCCATACCAACTTGGAATTATTTCCGAGATGCCATCAACGAAAAATACTATCCCGTGGGGAGCTATGAGGACAAGTACATACAATGGACCACGCTGCGGCAACAAAGGGATCAAGATGTGCATGAGCTAATGAATATGCTCCATACCCTATGCACAAAGTTGGGTATCAAATATTCAAAGAAACATTTGGTGCTAAAATATCGTGGTTGTCTGCACAGATACATTCAGGAGGAAATGGAGTTCCTCGACATCTCCTCATTTGGTACGGCATGTCGATATGCTACCAAGATTGAGCAGAAATTCAAACAGAAGAAGCGAGACTTTGGATCTGCAAATCAAAAGCAAGGGAAAGGTGCCCCCAAATCTCAGAACAAAGGACAAAGCCAAGGCATGGCAGCCCAAGACAACCTGCCAAAGACACAAGCAAAGAAAAACACTACGAAGCCAAAGAAGGACACGGGAAAGTGGTGTGAGTTTCATAAGGGCTCCACTCACAACACAAGTGAGTGTCGGGCCAAGCAATCTCTAGTGGCCGAGATGAGGGTTTTTGAATCAGATGCATGCTCTGACTCTGAATCATAACCTGACAAGGTGAATGACAAAGGGAAGTAGATTATTGATGTGGAGCCCAACACCACTGTTGTCGCTACGAAGATCCATAAGGAGGAACCAGAAGATCTAGAGGAGGCAGAGAATCTCTTCCACTCCCAGATGTGGGTAAAGGGTTCCCCGCTATGGTTCATTGTCGACAATGGGAGCCAAAAGAACCTCATTTCAGCAGATGTCATGAAGTGGTTGGACTTGCTGACCATAGCGTACCCACAACCATACACCATCGGGTGGCTTCACTAAGGACGAGATCTCCGCATTAGCTAACAATGTCGCCTTCCCTGTAGCATCAAGCCCTTCACAGATGAGGTATTATGTGACATTGCTCCTATTGATGTTTTTGATGTATTATTAGGCCAACCATACTTGTGGAAGCGACATGTTGTGTATGAGTCCTGGCCTTGCGCTGTTATTGTTAATTTGGGAAATAAATTGTACAGGATACCAGAGGTACCACCGCCTCCCACTATCTCTTTGGTTACTGCAAAACAATGCAGTAAGCTCATTTCCCAAACCAGGAAATTTGTTTTCCTGATGATCCACCCCCAGGGAAAGAAGAATACTATGTCCACGACCTCCAAAAATGGCTCCTCTGCACGACAACAACAAATGGACAAGGTTGTGGAGGAGTACGGGGACATCTTCACCTCACCCGTAGGGGTGCCTCTACACTGTCAGTTCAAGCACCCCATTGACCTGACCCTAGGTGCACTGCTACCCAGTGGAACGATCTATAGGCGCTCTGTTCTGGAGAATGATGAAATCAAGAGGCAGATTCAGGAGCTGCTGCAAAAAGGTCACATCCGGCCAAGTTCATCGCCTTGTGGGAGCCCGATCATGTTGGTACAGAAGAAGGATGGGACTTGGAGACTCTGTATTGATTATCAGGCGCTGAACATGATAATTTTCTGAAATAGGTACCCGATCCCAAGGATTGATGACCTTCTAGACCAACTCAAAGGGGAAAAATATTTCAGCAAGATTGACTTGATGTCTGGGTATCACTGGGTACCAATTGAACCCTCTGATGTGTGGAAGACTGCCTTCAAAGCTAAGGAGGGCCTTTTTGAATGGCTCTTCATGCCTTTTGGATTGACAAATGATCCTGCAACCTTCATGAGGTTGATCGATGACATCTTGCATCCATTCACCAACTCATTCGTAGTAGTATACTTGGATGACATTCTTATCTTCAGCCAGACTTGGGAAGAGCACCTCCACCACATCAGAGAAGTCCTCCAAACACTGCGGCAACACAAGTTGTGTGCCAATTTGGAGAAGTGCACTTTTTGCATGACCCATGTTCAATATATGGGATACATTATTGATGAAATGGGGGTGCATGTGGATCCAGCCAAGATCCAAGTCATTCGGGATTGGCCAGTCCCAACCACCCTAACAGAGCTTCGCAGCTTTCTGGGTCTTGCTAATTTCTACTGCAGGTTCGTGTTGGGATTCTCTCATATCACTTGGCCCTTGAGTCAAGTCACCAAGGGAGGAGCGAAAACAAAATTCTGTTGGTCAGAATCTCAACAGAAAGCATTCGTAGAATTGAAACATCACCTCTGTTCTTCCCCAGTGCTCACATTACCAGACTTTCAAAAACCATTTAAGATTGAGACAGATGCCTCTGACTATGCTATTGGGGCAGTTCTTACTCAACAGGGGCATCCAGTGGCATATCACAGTGAGACATTGTCCAACACAGTCTGAAAGTATCCCACTTATGACAAAGAAATGTATTCCATTGTTCAGGCTTGTTGACAATGGAAGCATTACATTTTGGGGAAGGAGACAATCATCCACACAGACCACTGATCCTTGTAGTTCATACAGACACAAGGGAAGTTGCATAACGATCACCATCTGAAGTGGTCCACATATCTGCAACAATTTCATTTGAACATCAAGTACAAGAAGGGTAGCACCAATAATGTTGCAGATTTCCTCAGCCGACCACCGATCGTGGCCATAACCACTGTTCTCAACTCTTGTGGGAATGAGACTTCTGATTGGCCGCTTCTCTACAAGAGTGAACCAAAATTTAGCTACACATACAATGCACTCTTGGGGGGTATGCAAGTTCCAAATTTTCACCTCCAAGATGCACTATTATGTCACCTGGGACACCTTTGTGTTCCTTCAAGCGAGCATGCCAAGATCATATGAGAAGCGCACTACAGTCGATTCGCTAGGCATTTTTGGGTCGAGAAAATAGTGGCAGTACTACAGAAGTATTTCTATTGGCCAAACCTTTGACAGGATGTCAGGAAGTACATCAGATACTGCATTGCTTATGCCATTGTCAAACCGACCATCAAGAAGCAAGGGCTCTATACTCCGCTACCTACCCCTAGTCAACCTTGGGAATCCATCTCCATGGATTACATGTCAAGCCTTCCTTCTACTAAGTATGGAAATGACTGTGTTTTCGTGGTTGTAGATAGATTCTCAAAGATGGCCATTATGGCAGCCTGCAAGAAGAATATCACAGTAGAAGCCATTGCTAAACTCCTCTTTGAACGAGTGTGGGTGCACTTTGGGATCCCACAATCTATCATATAAAATCGCGACAGCAGGTTCCTTAGCACGTTTTTCTCCAGCCTCTCGTCAATGTTGGACACCAAGCTCACCAAGTCCACAGCTTTCCATCCCCAAACTGATGGCCAAACAGAGGTCGTCAACAGGATCATTGTACACATTCTACGCATGTACAATTCAAAGCAGCCATGCACATGGGATGAGAGCCTTCCCTATGTACAACACAGTTATAACCGGGCTCTCCATAGCTCAACCAGCCACAGCCCTTTCAAGTGGGCTTGGGATTCCATCCACTATTTACCATTGATGTAGCCATGCCATTTACAGCTTCTCAGGCTGATTCGGCTCATGTCCAGTCTGAAGCTGACAAAGAAAACAACTTCATCGAGCGCATTCAGCACATCCGCCAATAGGTTCATGACATATTGGACACAGCCAATGCTAAGTATAAGAAACGACATGATCAACATTGGGTGCCACACAACTTCCAGGTGGGTGAAAATGTGTGGCTACATTTGCAGAAGGAGTGCCTCACTGGACCCCACCACAAGATTTTCCTGCTCCGATATGTGTCATACACCATCACCAAGGCTATAGGGAACAATGCCTTCGAGCTTAGTATTCCACCATTCCTTGGTATGCACCTAGTATTCAATGTAGACTGCCTTCGTCCCTACTTCCCACCTCTATTGGAGACCTCTGACATTACAGAAGAACTCACACAAAAAGATTTAAACCCAGACTGCATGGAAAAATCCACCACAGACTGTATCATGGACATGCAAATCAAGAACACTTGCCGACAGAAGATCCAACTATATTAGGTTGTCAAAGCTGGCCAACTCCTGCACCAAGGCAAGTGGTTCACCAGGGACCAAGTTCAACAAAAGTTTCCTCATCTCATGGAGGAACTCAACGCAATGGGGACCATTTCTTCTTAAGGGGGGAGGAATGATCCAGGTGGATATTGGTGGCCACCCGCCTATTCCACTTGGGGCCCCACCATTGTGTCTTTCAGTTTTTTTCACAACTTACTATTTTTAGCAGTTTTTCGGGTCCTGAACTTCTAGAGCCATTTTGAAGCCCCAAACGGAGATAATATGTCGAAGTTAAGTCCTTGGGAAGTTGAAACACCAATTTACCCAAATGGGGCCCATAGTTTTGGCGCTTCATCTCCTAAGGTTAGGTTTTTGGACGTTTAGAATTATCCATTGTTTCTCCATAATAAATAGGCCCTCAAGCCTCATTGCAATATAGTTCAGAGGTCTGTAGTCGCCACATCTCTTCTCAGAGATTTGCTACCAGCACCCTAGCTGTTTTATTTCAATCATGTTTGTAAGAATATTTTTTTGATTTGATATTAATGAAATGAAGCCTTATTTCCACTATATTTCTTGTTTATGGTTATTCCCGTATTCTGTTGCGTTACTGCATAAATCCGGATCACAAGCAGTGGGGTCGAGAGATTTAGATAGGAGGATGGTTTATAATAAAAGTGGGTCCGAGGAAATGATATAAAGGTGTCTGTAAATTTATATGTGAATGGGTTAGGGAATATATATGTGGGGTTTTACAATGACAACAGGGAGTTAATGTAATATAAAACTATAGGTTAAAATGATATAAAGGGGGGATCGAAAAATATGATTGGTGGAATATTAGAAATACACTAGGAATAGGGTTTAAAATGATATCAGGGAGGGGTTTTTAAAGTGGGATCCAATATACATGAAGCGCTGCAAACTTTGGATAAGTGGGATTTTCATGTTTTTTATGAAAAGGCAAGTTAGTAAAGGGGAAGTGAATTTTCAAAGGGAAATGGGTTTTTTAGGAAGGGGAAAGGGTTATAATAAGGGGAAAGGGATTTTTTACAAGGGGAAATGACTTCCAAGAGTGGAAATAGGATTTTAGCAAGGGGAAGGGGATTTAGGAGGATATTAGTGATATGAGATGAACCAATTGATGCTTTCCAGGACTTATAAAAGTCTTCTACCTACCCTTTATTTACCCTAACATTTTTTACTCCTTTTGATTGGGTGCATTTGAGCTTGCTGACCCTTTTATTTTCTTTTGATAAGAAAACTAATCTATTTCTAACCTTATAACTTCCAATGCTTCAGATTAAATTGACGAGCTCATTTTTATTCTCTACCTAACTATTGATCTGTCAAGATTAAATGGTTTGTTGAGATCTTTATTCACTAACTATCATGACATGAAATTTAAGGGTATGAATAATCAAGATTAAACTATATGATCATCATGAATTGTGGCATTTTGGACAAGATGCACACATTTTTTTTGCATAAAGTAAACTAAGAGTAGTAGCATTTGAATGTGCAACACTTTCAAGATCTATTTTTGTTTCTTTTTGTGGGGTTCATACTTTATATTCCTTTTTGATCTTCTTTTCTTTTGGTCCTTTGATATTTATTTTAGGACATACCCTCTTTTCATTTTTTTAATATGGGAAAACATGTGCAGAAAGAAAAGGTATGTACAATATTACAAGACTTAACATAGTCAATTCAAAATTATGATCCTTATTAATATAGGACCCTAACAGTGGCTCCACTTGGGGATGGAATCTCCTAGTGAGATGTTAAGAACTTTCTGATCAGTGGCCTTGGAACTTTGACTTTTCTTGCCTTGGAACTTGTTTTTGTGATCTCCTTTATTCAAACATATGATGTTATATCTATCAAATCTTAGGGCCTTCTCTTCGGGCTTCAACTTTAGAAGAAAATCATCCAATCCAATCTAAAATTTTGCTATGGTATGTACAATGAGAAAAGTAAACAAAGTAAAATGAAGTGCTAGTTAATCTGGTGAAAAATAGTGCTTAAGAATTCTACCATTGATTGGTCCTCCTGGTAGATCTGTTCCATCTAACTCTTTCAAGAAAAATGCATTGTTGCCTCTGTAACCATAAATGATGTATGGGCCTTTCCAGAGAAAGTAAAATTTCCCATGTTTCCCTTTGTCTTCTCTTATGGAATCCCATTTGATTTCTTGATTACCTATGAAAAAATCATCTTCTTTAGTTTTCTTATCAAAAATCTTCTTGATTTTGTCTTGGATTACTTGTGATTTGATATAAACTTCTTCCCTAGTTTGTTGAAAATGAATTGTCTAATTTATCTTCCTTTGGATGTCATTTGGTTCTACTTGCAACTCTTGAATCATTTTCATCACTGGCACTCCTAATGAGGATGGAAAAATAGCATCCATCCCACATACAAATTGATAGGGAGATGTACCAATATATTTCTTTGTAGTTATTCTGCCGGCCCATAAGGCATTAACCCAGCTTTTATTCCAGGTTTTCTTGTTATATTCTAACAGCTTCTTGATGATATTAACTAGGCTTTTGTTGTAATATTATGTTGGTCCATTACCTTGAGGGTAATAGGTAATGGAATGGCCAAGGTTGATATGGTATTTGTTACAAAATTATATCATTTTCTTGGATTTGAAGACAACAACATTATCTGTAATGAGCTTTTCTGGGCAGCCAAATATAGAAAGGATGTTGTTCTCAAGAAATGATATAATGATAGATTTTGTGGCTTGTCTAGAAGGGATGGCTTCTATCCACTTGGTAAAATAATCAGTGGCTGTCAATATCCATTTATGTTGGGCAGAGGTGGGTGGGTGAATTTCATCAATGAAGTGTAAACCCCATTGTTGAAATGGCATTTCTGTTGAGATAGGTTTGATGGGTAATGGTAAAATTTTCTTCTTCCTTTCAAATATCTAGAATTTGTGACAGGAGGTCACATACTTTCTAACATCTACAAAAAGATTGGGCCAGTAAAAACTTGCCCTCAAAATTTTATCAGTAGTTTTTTTCTAGTAAAGGTGTCCTCCACAGTCTCCTACATGAAATTCCTACATGAATTTATCAGCTTCACCTTTCAATAAACAATTTAATAGAATACCACCATGATCCTTCCAAAATAAAACATTATCTAAAATACAATATTTTATTGCTTTCAATTTTAAGAATCTGCTTTTGGCTCTAGATAAATCACGAGGAGCTTGTAAGTTGAGTAAAACAAATATAATATATGCATACGATGGTCAATCTATAAAAGCTTCATTGATTTGTGGAGTCACCATCTCTTCCTGATCATCTAGTTGAGAAATGAAATTTATGTCTAAGGCCTGACATTTCAATTCAGCCATGAGTTTGGCTAAACCTTGGCCTTTGATCAATTTTGTAGGCTTGATTTCAATGTCATATTCTATAATAGTGGCAATCCATTTTCCTCTTTTTCCATCATGCCCATCTTGAGTTAGAATTTCCTTTACAACTAAATTTGAAACATATGCAATTATGTGAGAGTATAGAATGTACACTTTGAAATCCTTTATAGCCTTCACTAAAGAAAGTGCTTGTTTCTCCATAATATTGTTCTTTAGTGTTGCATCTCTCAAGGTTTTACTGAAGAAAGCAATGGGTTGTTCATAACCCTCATCATTATTTTGCAACAAGACTTCTGCAATGGTGTGTTCTGAAGCAAATGAAAAAATTATGAATTTTTTTTTGAAATTAGGACTTATGAGGACAAGTATTTTAGTAGGTTCTTCTTTAACTGCTTCAAAACATTGTTTAGCCTCTACTGTCCACTTAAGTGTTGAATCTTTCTTTAACATGTTATTCAAATTTCTAAGCAACTCTACTAAGTTAAAGATGAATCTTCTAAGAAAAATTATTTTGCCTAGAAATGCTTATAATTCTCTAATATTTCTAGGATGACTGATGTTTATGATTGCTTCTGTTCTAGCTAGATCAATTCTAATGCCCTCTTTAGAAATAATGTGTCCCAAGAGTTTGTCTTCTTCTAATCCAAAGAGTGTATTTTTAGGGTTCAAGGAAATACCAAACTTTCTGCATTTAATGAATACTCTTCTCAAATGATCTAGATGTTCATTATCTATTTTGGAAAATATTGTGATATCATCTAGATAAATGACTAGAAAGTCATGGATTTCCTTTGCAAAGGCTATGTCCATAACTCTTTGTAATGTAGCTCTAGCATTCATCAGTCCAAAGGGCCTTTTCAAGTACATGAAAGTTCCCCAGGGAATGGTAAATACAGTATTTGTTCGATCTTCAAGTCAGACTAGGATTTGGTTGTATCCTGAGAATCCATCAATTAATGAAATTCTAGATGACCCTACTACCCTCTGTAGAATGTGGTCCATTTTAGGGAGGGGATAGTTATCTTTTAATGAGACTTTGTTTAATTTTATGAAATCAACACAAATTTTGATTTCTCATGTTTTCTTTCTAGTGGGAACTAGATTAGAGACCCAATCATAATATCTAATGGGTGCTATGATTTGAGCCTCATACATCCTATTAACTTCTTTCTCTATCAATGGCATAAGAACAGGGTTAATTCTCCTAATATTTTGTTTAAAGGGCTTTTGATTTTCTTTGATTGGTATTTTATGTTGGATAATGTTGTTATCATAAGACTTGAGGTCTTCATAAATCGAGGAAAAGACATCTTGGAATTATTTAAACAGACTAATGTACTTCATCTTTTTAGCTGGAGGTAATGCTTTGGATATTTTGATGAGATTAGGTTTTTCTTATGATCCTATGTTACATTCTTCTATATCTGACCTTAAAGGCTCCATTTTGGGTTTTCTAGCTACATAATTGGAGTAAAAAAGATCTTATAATGGGCTAATCCCTTAGGAAAAATGTTATATTTAAGGTTTAAAATTTCTGATTCATCATTGGTTAATTCTTCTATTTCTACTGTTTCTAATTTTTCTATTTATATTTTAGTAAATTTAGTTGCTTCTATTTTATCTACATCATTTACATCTAATTCGTTATTTATGGTATAATATAATGTACAGTCAGTATCTATATTATAGTTTTGAATTTCTCCCTCAACATTCATAAAATTGTTAATTTGTGAGTCTTGTGAAATTATTTGCCAATATTTCAAATTATCAGGTACTGTTGACCTATGTCTTACCTCAACAGTGTACTGATGATTTGGCTAAAAATGTAATCTGCATGTGGTGGAAAAAGTGGCCTAACTATGAGCTTGCATATTCTGCTTTCTTGGAATAATAGAAAAGTCAGTTTCAAGAAAACAATTTATCAAGTCTAGTATAGTATCTCTGTATTGGCTAAGTCTAGGATTATTAACAAGATACTCTCCCTTGATCTGTTTTATGATAAGTTCTGAGTCTCCCATGAAAGAAACTCTTTTGGCTCCAATTTTTCTTACAATTTGCAGTCCTAACACTAATGATTCATACTCTGCCATGTTATTAGTGCATTTGAAATTCAATCTAAAAGCATTTCCTTCTAAATGATCATTCTCTAGATTATAGATCCATACTCCAGATCCTGCTCCTAATATGTTTACAGAACCATCGAAATATAAATGCCACATAGACTCATGGGTTATATTGTCAATATCAATTTATTTGTGTTTATGTTCTACGGCTATGATTTTATCTTTGCCAGTGTCTGAATTGCATAAGAAAAAAGAGTCCATATCATAATGCAAGGAATATATAGGATAATTCTATGGTTTTTCTGCACTACTAACCACGCACTTCATCAAAATTTCTCTGTAAAGCTTTCTTTGCTGACCAAATACAGAAATTGTAGCATATGACATATCTAATTACAGTGATCCCTGTAATTTTTCTCCCCATGAGCGAGATAATGACATTCCATATTTTGGAGGGATATCAACAACTACAATGTCCATGACAATACTCTTTTCTTGACACTGGACTAGAGTTACACATAGGTCTTTAATCAGGCCAAGGAATTTAACTTGACTAGAATAAAAGGAAAACAGGTCTTTGTATGGTCTAGTGATATCTAAATTCATTTTTTCCATTACTTCCTTAGGCATTAAGTTATGAGATGCTCATGAATATAACATAGCATTGTGTAATATTTTTTCATGAATGTTCAAGATAATGTAGAATGGATATACACCTCCTTTTTGATGTTTACCATTAACTTCAGGACAAAATAATAGCTCAGGTTGATCATCATTGAGGTTAACAACATCTTCTCCTTCACCTATGTTGAGTGTTTCAGTGATTTGGGCTTTGTATGAATCATTTTTCACCAGCTCTGTTAAAGGAATTGGTATTTTCAATTTGGCTATCTCCATTTGAATATTGAATGGTATTTTAGTTTTTCCTAACTGAATGATTTCACCTTTACCAATTGTAGTTTTTATGTTTTTGTCCCTTTTTTCAGCAATTGGTATTTCAGTTTGTGTTTCCACTGTTTTATTTTCAATTTTCTTGTATGGAACAGTTTGAGTAGCATTAGATGTTATGTCTATAATCTTTGGGCTGGAAGTTTTCTCAATTTCTCTAGGGAGAATTTGTAAAATTTTGGTCACAGGAGCTTCTATTGTTTTCTTGGTTTGGGTTTGGACTGAGTTCTTAGTAGGAGCTTCTGTGTTCTTCTTGCTTCTAAGGCTATAATTTTCATAAACTTCATAGATAGAAGATTCATAGCCTTGTTTATAGTCAAAGGACTCTCTAGATTCTAACTATAATTGTTGTAACATGTATAATTCGTATTCTTCTTGGGTAATAAAAATAGTATTTTTGTCATTTATTCCCATCAAGTTTATATGGGTGTCCTAGTCTTCTTCACTTTACTGTGAACTTTCGCCATAGTTTTCTTGGAAAGGTGGTCTAATCTGTTGACCAGGTACTACTTCTCTTGATTTACCAGTATTAGGATTTTTCCTAAAGTTGGGGTTTCTAATTTGAGGACCCCGTTGATTTTTCCACTAAGGTTTTCTTTCCATGTTTTCTAATCTATCTGTTATCATCCTGTATTTTACAGTATCACTAGATGACTATGTATTTTCTACAATTTTTTGAAAATAGCATTCCTTGACTATCATCTATCTTCATAAATCTCACTGCCTTCATTATCTTCATTAAACCTTTTCATTATCTCTCATTTTTCCTCCTTCAAAATACCATCATGCTACTGAAATTCCATGTTCTGATCCTAAAAACCCTCTTCTCACCCCTTTTCCCTACCTAACGCTCCATTTTACCCATTTAAACCCCTTTTTCCATTCTTTCCAATCTTTCCCTACAAAACAATGTAAAAATCCTTTTTACATTGCTTTATGATAAAGTTAAAACAATTCGAGACCCACCCTTTGTATAAAACTATGTTTGGTTTAAAACTTGACCCTTATAGGTCTTTTAGCCCCCAGCTTTAAAAACATAGATAATCCTCCCATACAACCCTACCCTCCACTTTATAATAATCACCTCTAATTATTATTTAGCCCAGGTCCCACTTTATAAATAACCCCGCGTTATTTTAATCCCCCACCATGTATACCCCCAGGACCCACCATCTAAACCTACCCACAACTGATTCTCACCTGACTGCTGTTAGATCTCACCCCTCTCGATCCAATGACCCACGTCGCATATCACAAATCCAAAGGATCGAGGGTTAGTGACCCTAAACCTTGCGATATGGGTGGTATCCCCACCCATATCTCCTGCCACGCGGCGCCCATCCTATGGCATCGTACACCCTACACCAATACCATTTACCGCCCCCAATCCATGCGAAAACCACCACACTACCTTCCTGCCTACCAAAAAACTGTCGACCCCTTTTAAAATGATCCAAAGCCTTGTGGCTCTACGATAAGCCCTCATCCGCTATTAACACCTCTGCAAATACCCTCCAAAAGACCTGATAAGCCCAAACAAACACAGAAATCTGCAAACACAGGTTTTAAATTAATAAAATGATTTTAATGTGCAGGTGATCAAGGTAGAAATGCATAGTTTGCATTTGTAAAGGTCCTAAAACGTCCAAACAAACTCCCTGGGTGATGATCCAGCAAGTTGTTTTCATCAAAGGGACTAGGAGCACCAGATTAAAGCATAAATATTAATGGATCATGACCATTGATGGTTGTTCAAGCCATCTAACAATAGTACGAGTTCTCTATAGAGCAGAAAAAAGAGGTTAAGAGGTTAATCAAAAGGTTAAAGGTTGAAAGCAATATTAGAAGATAGAGTTAAAGCCAAATCACAGAAAGATCAAGGTTAAATCAAAAGGCAGAGGTGAATAAAAATGATAAAAGATCAGGCAAAGGAAAATTATAATGAATAGAATGAAGACAGAAATCAGATCGAAAGAATTAAATGGGAAAGCAGAAGTAAGAAAGAGACAAATCCAAGTTTAAAATCTAAATCAAAGGTTTAAAGGAAAAATCAAAGGCAGATTAACACATACGACAGATCCGAATGCTAAAGAAAAGCAACAATTACTTGTCATAAACACTTCGGACACCTACAACCTCATTTTACTTCAATAAAGGCATCTACAACTATTAAATCAGATAGAGATAGTTTTCCCAGCAACTCAGAAGTTATTGTAAAGTTAAGACAAAGCCATAAAAGTAAAAAATATCCTAAAGTTAGCTCAACAATTAAGTTAGAATTTATTATTACAGTGAGTCAGTCATAGATATTTTGCCTTGGGCCTTGCATGGTATCAAAGGTCAAGATATATTAACTCTATAATTAAATACAAATCTGCCACCCTTGGTTAGGGAAACCTCCTCATTTTGTAGATAAATACTGCATGTATTGTTCATTTTTAGTGTTGGTTGGTTGATAAGTTGTTGGTTGCTAGATGAGATGCTAGGCTGAATTAGATCAGACTCTGAGTTGTAGAAATTTTTGTACTGGAGTATTGTAACTATTTTGGACATCAGTAATACAAGAACGCTGGCAGGATTCTTGAGCTATGTTAATGGTGAAGTTATCCTTCTTTGTCTATGTTTCCCTTCTATTTTCCATATTGTTCATTATTTCTCTGATAAAAGAACAGGAAATTTAGATTAAGATATGTTGTCTTGGCACCTTAATTTTGTCTGCTTTCTTTCATCTTAATGTTTTCTTCTGCAAGGTCTGATTAAGGAATTTAGGGTCGTCCTGCTCTTTAGTTCCATCTAGCTTGTTGGCTTGAGAATTTACTCAATAGAGTCCCGCCAAATAAGTATATGGTTTGCCCTGTCCTTTGGTTTTTCTTGAAATGTTATTTTTAAGGCCTTCTTTGAAGTTTACTTAGTAGAGTCCAGCCAAAGAAGTCTATGGTTTGCCCTATCCTTTGGTTTGTCTTAAATTTTTGCTTTGAAGATATTTTAGAAGTATGAATAAAGAAGTTAGGTGTATCTTTCTCTTTAGTTTCAGTCATTTTTATCTTGAATTTTTTCTTTTTCTGAAAGAAATAACTACAGAATTCTTAACTGATCTCTAAGATTGCTAGATTGTTGTCTTAAAGGTTTAATTAGTAGAGTTTGGCCAAAGAAGTCTATGGTTTGCTCTATCTTTTGGTTTGTCTTAAACAATTACCTAAAAGGCTTTTCTTGTTGAAATATAGTTAAAGGATTCTTAATTTCCCTTTACTTTTACTGATTTCACAACTTACTGTCATTTCATATTTCATCTAATCTAAGAGATCCACTTGATATAGTTAGATTTCCCTATGAAATCCCTTGCAGAGTTGGTGAACAATTAAATCCTTTTATGACTCCATAGTCCAATGGATTAATGTTTCCCATAGTCTGTCTATTCAACTGAAACACTCAATCAATTAATCAACAAATCAAAACAAAACGAATAGTCCTAGAACTTCATAACTAGCCTAAAATCAAAACATAAGCATAAAGACATATCATTTACAAACACAAACATAGAGAGAGCCCTCTCTGAATCTAGGAAGGCTAGGTCCTTGGACTCTAAAGCGGTCTAATGTGGTTCCTTGCAGAGTTGTTCTTGCCAATATTTCAAATCACGGGGAGCTAACACTATCCATTATTCTTTCCATACTTTTAGCTAAACTATCTATCTTAATATCTGATGTGGATGGTTCTTCCTTAATGGTCACTCTCATTTCATTTCTCATCCTAGCTCTTTTAGCTAATAAGTTAGCTTCTACACTAACTACATTTGTTCTAAAGTTTCAGGGTTTCTTTCTCCTAATTGATAGGACATACCCGTGTTGAAACCATCTGGAAATTTGATTAAGGCAAATTCTGGTGGATGTTTGATATCTTTTGGAATTTCATTATAAATTGTGTTAAACATAATACAGTAATCTTAAACAAATTCATTAGGAGATCTTCTAATGTTTTCATATTCAAATAATATTTGTAAAGGGTTTTTCTTTCTTTACCATCTATTGATAAACAATCTATGGAAAGCAGCTAAATCAATAATATGACCAACAGGTAAAGATTTAAACCATTTTTTAACATCTCCTGTAATTGTTTGTGAAAATAATCTCATTTGAACATCGTCCTCATAAACTTCATGTAATTCAAGGTAATCAGACATTTTATTTACATGTTATTGAGTAGTATATTCACCAGTATCATCAAACTGAAAAATTTTACTTTGGTAATCTTGTGGCATGGCATGTAAAGGGGATTGTAAGGCTAAAGGGGAATATCTAGCTGCCATGGCTAAGATGCTAGCTTAACTGGGAGGTAAAGTAGTGGTGCTTGGAGATGAACTTGAAAACAAAGAAGCTCCTCAAAACAGAAATGAAAACCAGAACCAAAACCAAAAATTTAGGAGAAATCCCCCTCAAATAAGACAAAGAGGTCCTGATCAACAAATCAGGCCTCCTTTCCAAGAAAACTATGTTGATGAGGATGAGGGGGTGATTGAAGAAACATAGGAAAGTCACATCAATCTAATGGGAGTAAATAATGAGGATATTGTTTTTGTCACTAAGGAGGAACAAGGCATATTTTCACCAAATGAGGAAGAAATCCTAGAATTCAAAGACTATAAACAAGGCTTTGAAAATGCCATCATGGAAGTGCATAGACAGGATTACCTCAGAAGCAAGAAAACCCAAGATACTCCAAGAGAAAGAAATTTGAAATTTCTGCTAGGAAGATCCCTGAATATGTTCCTAAAAAGACAACAGAAAATCCAAACATAGTGGTTGAAAGTTCTAATAAAAGTAAAAACAAAAACAACCAATATAGTGGTGACCAAAGCAACACTAGCAATCTAGCTAGTGGCCCAAACAAAATCGTCTCAACTGAGACTCCAAATAAAAGTGAGCAAGTTGAAATTGCAGTAAAACCATTGTCTGATAAGATTGATTTGAACCTTTCAAAAACACAAACACCTTTCAGTATTGAGAGTGAAATTACCAAGATAAAAATCTCCATACCTCTCACTGAATTAGTTACTCAATATATATATAGATCCCAAGTTTTGAAAGCTTTAACATAGGAGAAAATGTTGATTCTGTAAATTTAAATGATGAAAAACCTGAACTTATGTTTGGACCAGAAGTAGAAGGTAAATTTCAAGAGGGAGGTGTTCCTCCATTTTAAGTCAGTTTGAACATCCATTATAAAATCCTCCATAATGCCATGTTAGATTCAGGAGCTTCACATAACCTCATGCCAAATGTAGTTATGGAAAGACTAGGCCTTGAGATAACTAGAACATACAAAAATTTATACTCTTTTGATTCAAGCAGAGTTAAATGTGTAGGGCTAATCAAAGATCTCTGTGTTAATTTAGGACAAATACCAGCCAAGAGCCTAGTAATCGATTTTGTAGTGGCTAACATTCCCCCTAAATATGGCATGATCCTTTCACGCTCATGGGGAGCCAAACTTCAAGGCACCCTCCAAATGGACATTACCTATGCTACCATACATGTCTTCAGTCAACCAAGAATATTATATAGGGAGATTCACATGAAATACATGGTCAGAAGTCAAGAAAAGCCAGATAACTCCCTTCTTTATTCTATTCACACTGACCTTGATTCATTTATCCTTTACAATGATGAAAACATTAATGAACAAGTAGTAGAAAATGAGAAAACCATTGTAGAGGAAGAAAAAGAGGAGGGACAGTCAGAACAGTTAGGACAAACAGAAAATGAACAACACAATAAACAACATAGCGGTAGCCACAATGACCAACATATTGATAAATTTGAAATTGAACCTCTTTGGAGTATGAGCTTTGATGGTTCTTATGGCACAACACTGAGAATAACCATGCAGAAGGTCATTCATATAAACTGAAATTTCAGTGTACAAATAACATAGAAGAATATGAGGCACTCCTTCTAGGGCTACAAGTACTCAAGAAACTAGGAGCCAAAAGGATTTCTAGTCATAGGGATTTTGAGCTAGTCATTAGGCAGATTAAGGGAGAGTATTCAACCAAACATCCTAGACTGAGAGAATATAGGAGTGATGCTCTTTACCTCCTGAAAACCTTGCAAGAATATGATCTTACCTTTGTCCCAAGAAATCAAAACATCCTTGCCAATGGTCTAGCATTTGCAGCCAGTACTTGTCAAAAAATTTATCATAACCAAAAATATACAATACAAGTCAAATATAGACTAGCAGTCCCTGATAACATAAAACATTGGCAAGTTTTTGAAGGAGATAAATAGATTGAAGACTTCTTGCAGTCCAAAAATGAGTTTGAAATGCCAATTTTAGAGTCAGAACATGAAGAAGACTACTCTGCTGAGGAACAAACTTACAAAGAAGAACCCCTTAATGAGGCTGATATAAATCTATTAGAAAAAGAACACCCACATGAAGTAGAGCTGTGCACAGATTTAGAAAAAGAAGGTTTTGAAATGCTACAATCCAAAGATAATTATTTGCCAACAGCACTGGTTTCTCTAGAGGAACTTTTTGACTTTAATGATGTTGCTAAGAAGCCAAAGATGGAATCCACTGAAGTAGAAGTAGAAGAATGCAATATAGGCAGTGAAAAAGAACCCAAAATGATCAAACTGTCAAAAACACTGCCAGATCATATAAAATAGAAATACATTGAGCTATTCAAATAATTTAGTGATGTGTTTTCTTGGAGTTATGAAGACTTGAAATCTTATGATACTGAGATCATCCAGCATAAGATCCTTCTCAAAGAAAATCAAAAGCCTTTAAAAAAAATATTGCGCAGAATAAATCCTGTACAACTACCACTGGTTGAGAAAGAAATTAAGAAAATGTATGATGTTGGAATAATAGTCCCTCTCATATACTCAGAATGGGTGTCAAATCTTGCATCTGTGATGAAAAATACAAGGGAAATTAGGCTATGCATAGACTTTAGAAATTTAAACAAATCCTCCCTAAAAGACAACTACCCTTTACCAAAAATGGAATACATACTGCAAAGGGTAGTGGGCTCCAAAATAATTTCTCCGCTAGATGGATTTTCAGGGTACAATAAGGTGCTGGTACATCCAGATGATCAACACAAGACAAATTTCACCACATCCTAGGACACCTTCATGTATGTTAAAATTCCTTTTGGGTTAATTAATGTTGGGGCCACATTTCAAAGAGCCATGGACATTTCTTTTTCTGAAGAAAAAGGTTACTTCACTGTGATTTATCTTGATGACATCACTATTTACTCAAAACTAATGAAGAACACCTAGCCCACTTAAGAAAATTCTTTGAAAAGTGCAAAAGGTATGGCTTGTCTTTAAATCCCAAGAAAACTTTGTTTGGCCTTCAAGAAGGGAAGCTTTTAGGCCACATCATATCTGAAGAAGGGATCAAGATTGACCCAAAAAGGATTGAAGGAATATTTCAAATCAGTCCTCCAAGAAACATCAAAGAGCTGCAATATTTCATTGGAAACATAAATTTCTTAAGAAGGTTCATACCAAACCTTGTAGAACTCCTTAGAAAAATCACTAATATGTTGAAAAGAGAAACAAGAGTCAAATGGACAATAGAAGCAAAGCAATATTTTGATTTGGTAAAACAGGCTCTTACACAAACACCAGTTCTAATCAACCCTGATTTTACCGAAGACTTCTTCATGTTTTCTTTTGCATCATAACACACAGTTGTTGTTGTCTTATTGCAGAAAAATATAAAGGGTCAGGAGCAGCCCATATCATTTTTCAGCAAGGCACTCAAAGATGCACCTATGAAATATAACATAATGGAAAAACAAGCTTTTGCCTTAATCAAAGCACTAAAATATTTCAGGGTCTACATTCTACATTCACACATCATTGCATTTGTGCCTCACACAGTGGTCAAAGACATTTTGACACAAGATCCTGATGGAAAAAGAAGTAAGTGGATTGCTGCCATATTAGAATATGACCTGGAAATCAAGCCCACCAAGCTAATCAAAGGGAAAGGAATGGCTAAACTCATGGTTGAAACAAATTTTCAAGCATTGGACATCAATATGATGAATGCATTGGATGAACAAGAGGAGCTGGAAACTCCACCTATTGAGGAAGCATTTCTAAACTCATCCTCATATGCTGATATATTATATGTGCTTTTTAACCTTAATTTTCCTCCTGGTTTGTCCAAAAAAAAGGCTAGATTCTTGAAGTTAAAATATGTGAATTTCTGCATTCTAGATAAAGTTTTATATTGGAAAAATGCTGGTAGTATATTGCTTAAATGTTTGCCAGAAGAAGATGTAGCTAGGATCAAACATGAATTTCATGAAGGAGAATGTGGAGGCCATCTCTATTGGAAAACAATTGTCAATAAAATCCTTAGGGCTAGTTTCTATTGGCCTACCTTCTTCCAAGACATCCAAAAAATAGTAGTTGCCTGTCATAAATGCCAAATATTTGAGGGTAAAGAAAACTGTTGCCTTTACCATTACAATATATCTCTGTTGAAGCTCCTTTTCAACAATGGGGTCTGGATTTCATTGGAGAAATTCATCCTTCTTCCTCTATCCAGCACAAATGGATCCTTACTGCAACTAACTATTTTACAAAGTGGATAGAAGCCATTCATTCCAGGACTACCACAGACTCGGCAGTTATCAAATTCCTTGAAAACCACATTTTATCTAGATTTGGCTGTCCTAGAAAGATCATTACTGAAAATGATGTTGCCTTTAGATCCAAGAAAATGGTGGACTTTTACCACAAATATCAGATTACATTGGGGCATTCTACAACTTATTACCCTCAAGCTAATGGGTTGGCTAAATCCTCAAACAAAATCTTGGTAAACATCATAAAAAAGTTGCTGGAAGAGAACAAGAAATCATGGCACAACAAAATAGTACATGCACTATGTGTGTTGGGGTTCCTATGTTTTGGCAGATTTGGCAATACCAAAAGATAATACAAAATAAAACCACTTTGGGACCTCAGTATCTAGCCCTCCTGGGTCCAGAGAGGGATCTCTCTATAAAGGTAACGAAATATATGTCTTTGAAGTTCAACTTAAGGTATTAGGCTAGTTATAAAGCTCAAGGGTTGTTGTTTTGTTTTGTTTGTTTGTTTGGTTGTTGGGAAACATGAAAGAAGGGTTCAATGGAAGGTAAAGAAGTGAGCAAAGAAGGATTTTAGGCAATGGGGAGATAATTCAAAGAACACTCGAGACCATTGGGCAATGGAGTCATAAAAGGGTTTACTTGCAATTCAATATCCAAGGCTTTCAAATGGGCTATTCATCTAAAACAGAGAATCTTTAGAGATGATAGTGTGGGATGAAATGATAAGGAATGAAAGTGAATGACAAGGAAACCTTCCAAGGTGACCACCTTAAGATCTAATCCAGGGACAGGGCATGCCTTAACTGTCTATGATCAAACTCGTAATGAGGCTAACTCTTGAGACAATAGAAAACATTAAAGATTTAATGCAAAGGTGAAGCTTGAGATCAGAGAAATACTTTGAACTTTCAATGGTTTGACATTAAACTTAAGGGATCTTAGAAAAGCTTAACTGTTAGAAAATGACCCTAGTGAGACAAAATCAACTCTAATCTCCCAGTATCCCAATTCTTTCAATTAAAACCAGACAAGAACATACCCTAAATTCAGGCATCAATAAGCAGGGAAAACCAACCACTATACTGGCTAAATTATCTTGAATCAGTTCTTAGATTGCACAATTAGTAGAAAACATCGAAAATAAAAAGAGCAGGAAGCATTAGGGTACCATGTGAGGGTATATCCTAAGCCATATTTCTAATTCTTATCGGAGAAATGAAATGTGATGAATTACAGAAGGAAAACAGAGATAAAGATAGAACACATCACCGCTGCTTTAAATCAGGATCCAATGAAACATGCTTGTCATATTAAAGAGCAACACTAGTCATATACAACATTGTCCAACAGCTTGATATTCAGTCTGAAATCATCTCCTCAGCCTATTTTACAACTGATACACACAGAACTCTATCTCAATAGAAACATCTTACAATCCACGGTTATCCAAACAACAACCTTTACAATGCATTCTCATGAGCTTTATAGCTGAAAGAGAGGCAGAGGAGGCAGATAGAAATTTAAATGAAACATTAAAATAGAGGAAGAAGAGTGGCTCGAGGCCCATTCTGTTTTAATATCTCTGCATTGAATTTCAGTATTCTTTGGATGAAAGAGTGGTCCTCGACGGCTGATAATAACTCCAAGTATGTTCCTTGATGTAATTTTCGGCTACAGTACTCTGTAGTACTCTGGGGCAAGTATTGCAGTTAAATGAATTTTAGGCCTGCCACACTGTGTAACAAATGCTCTAGTAATATTAGGACTTTCTGCCAGGGTGGTGATCTTCTCGGGAACGTTGATGAAGAGTAAAAACATTATGGGAACTCGTCCTTTCTTGGGAAAGAAACTTCTGTTGATGTGAAACACTGACAAAACTTGTTTTTGTGCCTTAGGCTTCATTAGGCCTTCCGTGTCATTCATAAGGTCTTCGATCTGTAAATTTTCCTTCTAACACTGGATTAAAGCTTTACATCTTCAATAACAGGCTTCAAATCACTTTAAACCTTCACTAATACTCTTTGTCTCTCCTGTTGACTGTCACTGTATGTGGAAATGCAGTTTTAATGGCGCTGGAGGTTTTGATAGAGTTAAAAATTGGTATTTTAATGAAATATTTCGTTCAAAAACCTTCCCAGGTGTTTTCTCTGCAATCACTGTCTCGGAATAAGATTTATCTGTGCTCTGTGTCACTTTGACAGTGACTGTGAGAAATAACATTTTTCACCGTCTATAACCCTGTAAAACACAAAAAACTTGTTAAGAAATCAATGGAGGTGGATGATGGATGCTGTGGAGGACTTGCGGAATGGCAGCGCAGCAGTGAAAACAGTGGTTGTAGCGAAGAAGACAGTGGAAATCGCTGTGTAATGGTGGAGAAGGTGGTCTGATGAAGGTCTGGTGAAAAAATGATTCTCAACCATCGGATTAGACAATGGGATGATGATCGACGGCGGAGATTTACTGGTGGAGTGGCCTTAGAAGGTCAAACAAAGAAATTATAACTTCAGTGTAAAAGATAAAGTTAAGCCTTCGGGCGAAATACACAGGAAAACTGTGAAAATCAAATGAACTGGGGCTTTGAACGGTGGGACCTGGCGGGTGAAAGGCGATTGAACGTAAGCTGTTGGATCTCAGGAGGAGATCAACGGTGGAGATCTTCTAGAGAAATCATTTGGAAGCTCTGATGGAGAAATATGGACGAAGAAGCGATGAAATGTGGGCCGTAGATCTAGATTAGATCAACAATCGGGATTAGGTTGGGGATCTCCAATCGGGGGAGACAGAAAGTGGCACATCAAACATTTAGTAATTGGTGATTTATGATTTTGCAATGGCCGTCGAATCATTGAGGGATCAACGGTGGAGATCGCGATGGAGGGAATGACAGAGGGCCAAAAGGCGCGGCGCGATTAAGCGCTGGTCGTCGGATCTAGGAGTTAGATCAATGGCCCATAATCAATCGGAGGGATAAAGAGATGGGTGACGGGTGGAGCGTGATCGAATCCTGGCCGTTGGTTCTTGTGGATTCAACGGCCAGGATCAAATCGGAAGATCGCAATCAGGGAAAACAGGAAGTGTCACATTAAGATCTTGCGATTGGCAATGGTGCGATTGGCGCTTGACCGTTGGATTTAAAGGGGAATCAATGGTCTGAATGCAGTCGAAGGGTTTATGAAGGATGCTATGGGGTGCGATGTGAGATTAGCATGGGCCGTTAGATCTTTATAGATCGACGGTGGATATTACATCCGCGGCCAATAGAACAAAAGGCAATCACATCGGAACTTTTCAGTTTAACACAGAAATACGCTCGCAATCAAACTTTTGATTGCGATTAGTGATATAAGGCTTAGTGCTTGGTATTAGCACCCAATTATATGTGGAGAAGGGGTTAGGGGCTGGGCCAAAAGGGGCTTAGCCTGATATATGATAGAAAGTGGGTTTTAGGCCTAAAAACAACATTTTTTGAGGCTAAACAGTGGTTCCGGTAAGGGGAAAGAGGGGTTTAAAAATCAAATGAAGGAATTCACATGGTTTTTTAAAGGGGAATTGGGTGATTTAGATGACTTAGGAAGGGATTTTCAAGGTTTTTAGGGGAATTTGAGAAGAGAAGAAAGGGGTTAAAATGGGGAATTTGCAGGGATACAAGGGAGCAGATGGAGGCTTTCTTGAGCATAATTTTTTCACAAAAAGTGAGGCTTTTTTTATGGAAATAGTAGTGAAGATCTTTTCAAAGGCACAAGACACATAGAGGCTTCAAGAATGAGAGATTTTCAGAGGAAAGGTATCTCTTGAAGGCTCAGAAAAATATTTAGCCACCTGTTTGCTCTGTAAAAATTTTATAGGTGGCTAACAATGTGCAGACAGATTAACAAACAAGAAATCAATTGGTATGTCTCCCTATCAGCTAGTGTATGGATGAGATGCAGTCTTCCCAACAAGCTTTGGAGTTCCATTAATGAAGATCATTCAAAAGGTGCAGTCTAAAGAAAATGATATGCAAAGAATAATAAACTAGACTGTCTAGCTACAGCAAACCAGAGAAGAAGTGTACAATAGAACTCAGCAAATACAAGAAAAAATCAAGAATATATTTGACAGAAGGACCATGGCAAATTATTTCAGCATTGGAGATGAAGTGCTGAAGTGGGATTCAAGAAGAGAGGACAAAGGAAAGCATGGAAAATTTGACAACTTATGGAAAGGTCCATACATCATCCATTCTGCAAGAGGTAACAATGCATTTTTCCTACAAGAAATGGATGGAACAGAATTATTTGGAGGTCCTGTCAATGGTAGGACGCTCAATCATTATTTCAGTTCAAAATAATAGTTTAAAGCTTTATTCATTGTATATAACATTTCTAAAACAAAACTTAGAAAAATAAGCACAAAAAAAGAAAGAAAAGAAGAAAAGAGGGCAGTTAAAAAGAAAAGGTAGAGCCCCATACAAAAAAATAATTTTTGTGAAAGTGTGCAAGTCCAAATGCCACTAATTTTGAAAAGAAAGTCTTGTTCAATCATATAGCCTAATCATGATTGAACAAATTTTGAATTTCTGCTGATAGTATAGAAAATGAAGATTTGCCTAACTGTGTAAACTTGGCTTATCAGTAGGTAGGAAGAAAAGATATTGGTTCCAAAGAAAAATATGAACCAAAAGAGAAGAAAGGGATACATGAAAAATTCCAGATCAAATCCCTCAGTTTTAGTTTTAATTTTTGCAAAAATAAAATCTGTGTGCAGCTTGTTTAAAATGCCACAAATCATGACAATCAAAATGCTTAATCTTGATTTGGTCATACTTTAAATTTCTTGTTGATAGATTAGAGAATGAAAATATTTCAAACTGTTTAATCTTGACAGACAAGTAGATTTGGTAGAGAATAAAAGAGCTCATCAGTCTAATCTGAGCCTTTGGATGATATAAGGGTAGAAATAGATAGTTTTTGCTTTCAAAAGAAAAATGATGTCAAGGGTTTGCCAGTGTAAATGCACCCAAATGAAGAAAAAATGTTAGCATATAATTATGGGTAGGTAGAATTGATTTGCAGGAAGCATGTTTTTCAAAATTCTGAAGGGAAAAATTACAAAGGATTGTAACAGATCAACAATTGCAGAATTAAAAAAAAATCTACCAAAAGAAAAAAAGGCACTGATCTACAAAATTCCAGAGATCTGAAATATGAGGTTCTTGACACCTCCTAGAGGAACTGCCCTCTAGAGATGGAGTAACTGTTATCCTCCTGTATTTTATAGTATCACTAGGTGACTATGGATTTTCTAAAATCCGCTGAAAATAGCATTCCTTGACTGTCAACTATTTTCAGAAACCTCACTGCCTTAATTACCTTCATTAAACCTTTTCACTATCTCTCATTTTGCCTCCTTCAAAATACCCTCATGCTACTGAAATTCCATGTTCTGATCCTAAAAACCCTCTTCTCACCCCTTTTCCCTAACTGACACTCCATTTTACCCATTTAAATCCCTTTTTCCATTATTTCCAATATTTCCCTACAAAAAAATGTAAAAATCCTTTTTACATTGCTTTATGATAAAGTTAAAACAATTCGGGACCCACCCTTTTTATAAAACTTTGTTTGGTTTAAAACCCAACCCTTGTAGGTTTTTTAGCCCCCGGCTTTAAAAACATAGATCCTTCGCCCATATAACCCTTCCCTCCACTTTATAATAAGCACCTCTACTTATTGTTTAACCCCAGGTCCCACCTCATAAATAACCCCACATTATACAAAATCCCGCTCTATTTTAATCCCCCGCCACGTATACCCCTGGGACACACCATCTAAACCTACCCATGACCCATTCTCACCTAACTGCCATTAGATCTCACCCCTCCCGATCCAATGGCCCACGTCGCACATCGCAGATCCAAAGGTTCGAGGGTTGGTGACCCTAAACCTTGCGATATGGGTGGTATCCCCTCCCATACCTCTTGCCATGTGGCACCCATCTTATGACATCGCACACCCTCCGCCAATACCATTTACCGCCCCAAATCCATGCCAAAACCACCACACCACCTTCCTGCCCACCACAAAACTGCCAAACCCTTTCAAAATGATCCAAAGCCCTATGGTTCTACGATAATCCCTCATCCGCCATTAACACCTCTACAAATACCCTCTAAAAGACCCGATAAGCCCCAAAAAACGTAGAAATATGAAAACTCAGGTTTTAAATTAATCAATTGATTTAAATGTGTAGGTGATCAAGGTAGAAATGCATGGTTTGCATTTCTAAAGGTCCTAAAACATCCAAACATACTCCCTGGGTGACGATCTAGAAAGTTTTGTTCATCAAAGGGACCAGGAGTGCCAGATTATAGCATAAACATCAGTGGATCATGACCATTGATGGTTGTTCAAGCCATCCAATGTCAGTATGAGTGCTCTACATAGCAGAAAAAATAGGTTAAGAGGTTAATCAAAAGGTTTAAGGTTGAAAGCAAGATTAGAAGACAGAGTTAAATCCAAATCACAGAAAGATCAAGGTTAAATAAAAAAGCAGAGGTGAATACAAATGATAAAAGATCAGGAAAAGGAAAATGATAATGAACAGAATGAAGAGAGAAAGTAGATCGAAAGAATTAAATGGGAAAGCAGAAGTAAGAAAGAGACAAATCCAAGTTTAAAAGATAAATCAGAGGTTTAAAGGACAAATCGAAGGAATATTAACACAGAATCTAGATCTGAATGCTAAAGCAAAGCAACAATTACTTCTCATAAACACATCGGACACCTACAACCTCATTTTACTTCAAAAAAGGCAGCTGCAGCTATTAAAGCTGTTACACCATTTTTTGGTCATCTAACCTATTATCATTAGATGGACCCAAGTACACCATGTAAGACCAATTTTACCCTACGTAAAATTGCTTTCACTATGTAAAATAACTTGATAAACCACATTTATTAGGTTGTTTATGGTCAAAACAGGAAACCCCAAAAGGAAATATTAAACAAACCTATATTTGTTTGATTTTCCTCATGGAATAATTAATTAAACCATAATTTAATTATTATTCCTAGTCATGTTTAACCTAAAACAAAGAAATTAATTAGATAAACCTTTATTTATCTTATTATTTTCTAGGAATAATTATTTAAATCTTATTTAGATAATATTCCTTGTTAAATATGACCAAATCACCCACAAATAATTAAATAAATCATTATTTATTTAATTATCCTTCAACCACTTCCCTAAAAAGATAAATAAATCATTTATTTATTTATTATTAACAAATAAAGGGATTTGACCCAAGTCAAATACTTTTTCCCTCCAACAACTATAATAAAATATTCCATAAAAGGTGGATCTAGATTTGGTTAACATTATTTTAATCATGCACCAAGATCTAGAATGACCCAATATTTTGTTATAAATAGGAGGGTTTTTCCTACCATTCTTCACCTTTTGTTGCTTATTAGATCACTCTGGATCTATACACTTGGTCACATTTTTCCATCATTTGCTGTGTGAGCTCCCATTGAGCTCTATTCTTTGCATTGGGTTTTCTACACCAACAAGAGAGAGAAATCTTAGATCTGAAGTGCCGAGGACTTCCAAGAACCCATCCCACTGAGGAGAATTGGATACGCCTTCTTGTTTTCCTCCCAGGTGCCCAATTAATACAAAAATTCTTTCAAAATTGTTCTTGTCTTGTCTATTGGTATATGGAGCAAACCCTTGTTTTTACTGCTTAATGTCTTTCCATGCATAGATCTGGTTTTTTGCAGCTCTTTTCTTGTTCAACTAACCGCAGATTTGAAGATATTGGCAGCCACTTTTGTTGTTAGGGCTATTAGTTATGCGTAGCTAAAGTGGTCCTTTTTCGTACACTTCGACAAAGGATTTATACTAACAAATGGCGACTCCACACGGGTTTTAAATTACGACCGCTGTCGTTTTTCATATTCCTGCATATCCAGCTACTTCAGACCCTAGGGTTTCTTTTCAGCTGTTTATTTTTCCTATTTTTATGTTGTTTTTCTCACATAAAACCCTAAAACATTAACATTTCTAACTTCCGTGTGTTTCTGGCCCTATTGCGCAGGTAAGCGACACCAGCCGCAACTGAGACGACAACTTTTCTGAAAATCTGCCGCCGAGACAATCCTGGAATCTGTCGTGACTTTTGGCCTGATAACCCGCGACCTGACCTCCAAAATGACTTTTCCGCCCCTTTTCTTCGTGACCTCGCACCGAAAATGTTAGAACCCGCGACTCGCCAATTTTTTGGGTGGATTTTCCTATTCTTCTGTTTTGCCTGCTTCGTCTGGGAGCCAGCCTCCGTCTCACCTCTCCTTTGACCTAGTTCTGACCGCTTTTACTCATCTATGTGGGAACTGAAATTTCTTAGGGGTTTGGGATTCCACTTTTTGTGGAAGAGTTTTAGCTGCTGTACCCGTCTGCCTGAAGTTTCAGCCCCTTTCCTGCATCTCTCTGGCATCTCTTCGTCGGGACCCCTTTGAACGCCTTCTTCCCTTCAAATCACGTCTTGTAGTTTTTTTTGGACCTCTCGAGGACCTCCTCCCGCCCCGTCGCTTTTGTCGATTCCTTTCCACCTTGCCTGGGCTCTGGTCGGATTCGCACTCTTTTCAAAGAAATTTCTTTATCCTTGACCTTATCTTTTGGACTCAGATATATCTTTTCTCTTTCCGTGTGTTTTGACCAGATTTTTTCCCCTTTTTCGATTAGTTTTGAGAGACCCGCCTTCTTGCCAGATGATGCACAAGAAGTCGTTAATTTTCGTTATTTCAGCAATATATACCGTCTCCGTAATGTATATTTTCGCTTACGTTGTTAATTTTTTCTTGCCTCCTCAAAAATCTTAGTGGTTTAAAAATTAAAATTAACGCACGCCACACACTGACCCTAAGTGAAGAAGCGCCTGGTTAACACCGCCTGGAAAAGACTCTAAAATAAATTGTCACTACACCTTTTCTACCCTTGACCTCACTTGATTCTGTCCCTTTTTTCCCTTGTCGATTTCCTTCTTCCCGTCGTCATTGCACCCCCAAAGCGCCTTTCCCGGAGACTTCTTGGCCTTCACCCTCAGTTTCCGGTCGATTGACCTGCTTCGCCCCGCCGTCGTCGAGCCAGTCCCCCTCCGAGTCCGCACTCCACCTCCTCTCCTGATTCATCAGGTTCTCCTTCTCCTCCTGGTTCTCCCCCTGTCACCTTCACCATGTCTGGTCCAGGGCCTAACGCTGGTGGTGCTCCAGGCCCTAATGCCGGAGTCACTACTAGTGGAACCGCCACAGGAACTACCTCGGCCATACCCTTACTGCTGTACATTGCAGGCCTCAGCCTCCCCGATTTCAATCAGTTGATCAACGACCCTATCCGCCACGATGTTGGTTGGCCTGCTATGCCAACCAAGCTCCCCTCCGACATCCCTAAGTTCGAAGGCCTTGCTGGAGAAGATCCAACCAATCATGTCCGATCTTTCCACATGTGGTGTTCCTCCAATTCCATTACCGATGACTCCATCCATCTTCGTTTGTTCCAATGCACGCTTACCGGCGAAGCTTCTAAATGGTATGTTGAACAAGCCACCTCTTCCCATACCACCTTTGCGACCCTTTCCCAAGCCTTTTTATCTTATTTCCAGCTCCCTCTCCGATACGATACTGGCACGAAGCTCTTGACTTCATTCACGCAAACCTCTTCAACCCGCCTTTCCGCCCATGTTCAGGAATGGCGACGAAGACGAAGCTTATGTCGAGCCCCCCCTTCGAAGATCGGGTTTACATGGACTGGTTCCTTCGCACCCTCTTAGCTCCTATCGGCAAAGATGTCGCCTCTCACTTTCCTCAAACTAAAGAAGCCGCCCTCCAAATAGCCTTGAAATATGACCTGATCTACGCTCAATCTGGTTATGTTTATACCGTTCTTCCTGACCTCCCCAGGCCCGGTGGCGCTAACGCCCCGGGGGCATCTCATTCCGCCGATGGTATCGTTGGAGCCCTTTCCCATCCATACGCTCAACCTCCTATGGGCTATGGTCTCCCTCAGGGAGGGGCCAGCACCTCTAGCACTCTTCCCCCTCCCGGTAGCATGTATCCAGGATATGGCATGCCTCCTCCTTTTGCCCAACCTCCTGCTTACCTCAATGTTTCCCAACCTAACCATTACCTTTATCCGCAGCCTGGTGCGCCAGCTCCTCCAGCATATGCGCTTCCATCTCCCTTGCCTCCTCCAAACCCGCAACAGCACTTACAGCCCCCTTCAGGGCAAGTATTTGCACAGCAGGGCGCGACTAATCCCCCTTCTTCTCAAAGAAGGCGGAGAGGCAATCAAAACCAATCTGCCCCTGGTACCCGTGGACCCAATTCTGGTGTGGACCCTAACACTGCCAACCAGCAACAGGGCACTCAGCCCAAGCCGGACAGGCCGCTTCGCACAAACAAGCCTTGTTCGTGTTGCGGTGTTTATGGTCATTACACCCATGATTGTCCCCTCTTACCCCAGATGCGGCAGATGTGGGAGTCTCAAGCCACATTGCGCGGACAACACGCCTCCCCTCATGCTCCTCCTAATGTGGCCACTCCCCAACCAGCTGTGTTTACTGATCCTTTCCCTCAGCAAGGATTCGTGGCTACCCAACCGCCTGACAGCCAGGTCGCCACTCCCCCTTCCCTTTCTGGTTCCTCTGATTACCAGATCCTTATGATGCACTCCGATCCTTCCCCGACCGTCGACCTTCACCTTCAAACTTGGTCTCGCCAGTACCCCAAGCCTCCTGCTCAGTCTGCCCCCGAGCCTCCTTCTTCAGGTTTTACAGAGCCTCTTTCGACACCCAGTGGCCCCTTACATATCCCTCAACCCAAAGTTGAGGTTCATACCAAGATTCCTAAGGGACCATTACGTCGAAACGCTGCTTCCGGTTGAGCTGCTCATTCGTATAGCATAGTAGATGATTTGGCGCAATCTCTTGCTGCCATTTCCACACTAGAACTCCTCCAGTCGTGCCCTTCCCAAAAGAAGGCTCTACTATCTGCCGTGGGCACTGTAGATCCTGCTGATGACCAAATGATTGTTTTTGACGCCACTCAATCGGACCATCCTCCTCTCCCTCCTTCCGTCGCCTTCCAAATCCCAGTCAAAATCCGGAACGCCAACGTTTCCCGGTGCATAATTGATGAGGGGGCATCCACCTGCGTGATGTCCGCTTCGGTTTGGAAGCAACTCGGATCCCCTGAGTTGGCCCCTTCCACGATCACCCTTCGAGCATGGGACGGCCATGCCTCCTAGCCCATTGGCCTGTTTCGTAATTTTCCTATCACCCTCGCCGGTAAGACTGTTTGCGTTGACGTCGAAGTCATAGACGCCCCGCTAGACTACAACATTCTATTGGGGCGAAGCTACACCTATGCTATGTCTGTTGTCCCATCCGCGGTTTTCCGCAAGATGTCTTTCCCCCATAATGGAAAGATAGTCACCATTGACCAGTTGACATATCATGAGCCAAAATCTCAGACCTCACCTGAGACGACCATCTCTTCTATAGCCAACAAGCAAACTGTCGATTCCTTGACCAGTGTCTCCCCCGGCGTTTACAAAGATTCCTCCCTGCTTGGAACTTTTCCTAATCTCCCCCCTCCTCCTATCACTAATCCCAGCTTATCAAATGTTTGCATGATGCAATCGTCTCAAGCTGCCCTTAAGCGGCCTGCTTCGGCTAGTTAGCAACCTCCCCCTCGCCCTCCGCAACCCGCTCCTAGCCATTCATCTCAGCCAGCCGGACCTCCTCCTTCTGGCCCTCCCCCTACAGCTGGTATCCCTGAACCTCTTTATCCTCCCGGATCGGTTCCTCCTGGCCTCAACCATCTCGAAGCCGTCCCTCCTGGTCATTTCCCTGCTGGGCAGATCCCTTTCCTAGCTCCCCCTCCCGGAGTATATTCTGTCCCCGTCATGGCCACTCTCTCTCTCCCTAACTTGACCTTGGGCATACCGGTCTGGTACCTTGATCCCCTAGCCGCCACCCCTCCTGGTCACCCCAAACCCTACATGGCTTTGACACCGGTTCAACCGGTCCCCCTCGCTTCCTCCATTGCCACTGTGCCCCCAGCACCTCCACAGGACCCTTCTCCTGTCGTGACAGCTCCTGGGAAGAAAGGCAAAGCCCGCAAGGGGGCACCCAAAGACAAGACCACCACGACTGACCCGACCCCTCCTCCGCCTACAAAGCCTTGTGCCTTGTGTGATGTCACTAGTCATGCCACCCATGCTTGTCTCGAGTTGCCCCGTATTCAACCCATGGTTAAAGTCGCGTTCCCCGAGTCTACGGTCCCTGAAGCCTCCATTCCTTCTTCATCCGTAACCAAGAACCCCAAGACTCTCCGCACCAACAAACCCTGTGCTTTGTGCGGCGTTCATGGCCATTACTCCCACCATTGTCCTCACCTGACGCATTACCGTGCCTCTTTAGAGGTGGTCCGAGAGTATGAGGTTGAACAAAATCAATCCACCTCTCCCATCCTCGCGCAGTATGCTTCAGGTCAACCTGAGGATCCCCCTGCTCCCATCGACATTCCCCCCCCTAATGTTCAGATGACAGAGTCTACTGTAACCATTCTTTACCTATCCTCCTCTACGAGACACTTGGAGCCTACCCCCCCTGCATCCTCCCCTGTTCTGTCACCTGACCACCCCTTTTCTACCCATACACGAGATCACCCCACCCGTGTCTCTGTTGACCTCCACAGCCCGAGTCCTCACCATACTTCCGATCGCCCTCATATACCACCGTCTAGTTTGTATATGAGTCATATTCATCCTACTCCTTGCACTCCCTCCCGCAGTTGCCGCCCGATGTCTTCTCTGCACTCACGCTGCCTTCATTGCCTCTCCTCCCCTCATTTGTTGTCTTGTAACACCATTCCGCAAGACCTCCCGTCCACACCCTTTATCGGTTACGCCGATGGTGCAAGTCGTTACTCCCGGAATCTAGCCTCGGCAAGTTGGGCCATCTTCACCCCCTTGCATGCCCTTGTTCTCTCTAACGGGATCTGCATTGGTTCTGCCACCAACAATCAGGTCGAATATGATGCAGTGCGTGGTCTCTTAGCCGATGCCCTCTTTCATCGCATCCTCCATCTGCACGTTCGTTTGGATTCCCTACTTCTTGTAATGCAACTAAATGGTGTTTATCGTGTGCATAACCCTGTGCTGTTTAGACACTATTTACGAGTGAAACTCTTGACACGTGCATTTGAAACCATAACTTTCAACCATGTACCTCGAGAACATAATCACTATGTAGATAGTATTGCAAACCATGTTCTAGATTGGAATTTATCACATGCATTTCATTCAAGACAATAACATTCATAATCATTACAAACGATGCATATCCATAGTATGTGTCGCAAAAAACATGTGTTTAGAGTCCATTTACTCTGATACATATGACATGCCCGCAGCATGTTACAAAAAACTCAAAACTGGGGGCACCACCTGCCCCTACATACACACTAGGGGGCACCACATGCCCCACACCTAATCACTATCTGGGAGATCCCGAGCTAATGGCTCTGACCCTGTAGCTTGTAGATCACGTATCCCCTGACCGGCCATCGCCATGCGCTGCATGACCCCTCGCCATTCCGAGGGTAGACCAATACATGGCTCTATGTACTGGTCGTCTAAGTCCTGCCACCCGCGCTCTGATACTCCGGTCAGCAACCTTTCGCATCTACGGCGGATGTCCTCTAGAAGGGCGGCTGCATCCTCATTTTGTGTTGCTCTCGACCCACTCGGACCTGCAGCTCCAGATGCTGCCGGTTGTCCCATATATCCGGCCGGTTTTACCGGCGCTATATCTGCATACCAACAGTACATGAATCAGTACCCTAGCTACTATTCAAAAAACTGTAACATGCCCATACAAGAATAGCAATCTGTCACTTACCATCGGGCCCCCAGACTCGACCAGGTGGAAGTGGTAGGTCCGGATCTCCACAATAACTCATCCCACTATAGGGATAGTCGTCTATGTATAACGACATCTGATCCCAATGGGCAAAGAAATTAGGTCGAAACACTCGCCCGACCGCCCCTCCGCCTCCTCTGCACAGTAGCCGCCCCCACCGGCGCATCTTGGGCTCTCTCGGGCCCCCATCTGGAAGCTGTACACGAGGCCGCAAGGTCGGGATCTTCTCAAAGAAGAAGGCGCACAATAAAGTCCCATACAAGCAATCGTGGTTCACTTGCCGCTTGCAGAGCGACAACTGTCGTTTTAACGACACCAGCATCATTTGGGCCCACCCATAGTAGGTCCCACTCAACACACTCTCTACCAGCATCATATGCCCCCCGGTGATGTGATGGAACCCCTGGTTGCCCAGGATACACAGCACAGCTGCGGCCACTGCACGGGTTTCTAGCCTCTCTAGATCCCCGATCGGTATCCGAGTCCCCTTGACTTGGAGACCCGGTCGACAATGTCATTCCACAAACTCCATGATATGCCGCCCCCGCGGTAATACTGGCTGCGTGTTTCCCACCATCCCCAGTGGTGGGAGACCTGTCAGGAAATACACATCCTGGACTGTCAGTTCGATCCTGTGCCCCTGCACTACAAAGACCTCATGCTCTGGATCCCAATAACTGATAATCTGGGCCAACAAGGGCTCTCCAGCTCTCATCAAAGGGTTCTCCAAAAACTTTAGAACCCCAAACCTGGCCAACACACGACGGACACCCTGATCTGCCTGGATCTCTGCCCGTAATGTACCCAGGTCTCTCTCTCTCCAGTTAACCCATAAATCTGCCATACCTGCACAAAAACATCATCTTTGTCAGCATACAGATCGGGAATACCATAACCAAACACAAAAACCCAACTCCCAGCCATAAAACAGCACCAAAACCCCCTCATCTCCCAGGTCGCAGTTTTCTGCCCAGTTCAGGACCAGGTCGTAGTTTTTGCCCTAAAACCTGTGTCCCAGGTCACACTTTTTGGCCCAAAAAGTGCGACCCGACCGTAGAGATGAAGGAGGGTCTGTTTCTGGGATTTTGGGCCCTAAACTGAACTTTCAATCCATCAAAATGAAAGAGTAAGGTTAGGCCTCTTACCTGCAACTGACGGATCTCGATTCCAACGGTCGGTTTGTCCGCTACGCTCGCCGCAAGATTTGGGGCCTTCTCTCCTCTCTACATTCACCACAACAACAATAGAAAATGAGTGAATTTGGAGGGAAAACTGCCTTATTAAGAGAGAACCCTTGTTTCTGCTTTTGACTGTTGCAACCACACCGTAGCCCCGTTTGATAAACCATCTGCACCATTGGATAGCTCTCACCGAGACCTCAAATGGGTATCTGTTAGTTTTTTATGATCTGATACTTCACCAGGACACATTTTGTCCAAGAAGGGTCACTTCCCCTCTCATTAAAATCGAATTTCCTCACTTACGACACTTGTACTCGGGGCACCACTTCGCCTCCTTACTTGTCTTTGTTCGTGTCGATTTTCGTCATGAGTTCCCATTTTGTACTCATGTTTTTATGGTCCCCCACTGGGCCTTTACTGTGTGGCAGCACCATTAAGTTGCCCTTGTTTAGAGCATCCAAGTTGAGTCATCATCGCATTCATGGAGTCTATCCCGAGTCCCTTTGTACCCCGATATAGCCCTCCATCCTTCATTGCTTGGTCTCTCTCTTGTGTCGCACCTTATGACCTTCAGTTCCACTGTCCCCTATCCCTTATGATATTGTGTCAGTCGCTGCCATGTCATTCATGCCCTTTATGCTCTAACAAGGGAAGTCGTCCATTCGCCACTCAATCCTTTCCATTTCACTATCATCATTAGTGTCAGTCTGTCCGTCGCTCTACTATTTTCTCTCGTGCCTTAGTTGAGGGTCTCTCATTGCCTCACCTATGGCGGACCTCCTTCTGTCGACATCAGCTCATTCATTCCAGAAGCCAGGTCTAGAGGGCGGTGTACCTTGGTTCTAGCTTCCACTCTTGTTCGGTGCCTCGGATCAGGCAAAGGGATCTCTCATTTCCCTTTGACTTGATTTTTTCTCCACTCCAGCTCCTTTCAGCATGATTGAGATACGTATACTTGATGGTTCAGTGATGCAGCAGCAACTCTTGGTGATTCCCAGGTGTGTGTGAGATGTCTCAGCCCTCATGAGGGGGTGGCCCTGCAGGTAGCCCCCGACATGCCCGGATGACCTCTTCCTTGCAACCTTCGATGCAGCTCCATATATTTGATGATGTTGGCCTTAGCCACTTGCAGCGCCTCTTTGATTTGCATGTATCAGTCAGATTTTGCGAGCCCTTCCCCATTTTCAGGGGGCATTTGGGTTGTATTTGTATCTCATGTGCTCAGATATTATTGTATAAGTCCTGGTTGTTATCCCAGGCACAGCATGTATGTGGGATTCCTCATTGTATTTTTATCTGGCTTATGTTTATGCCAGCTGTACTTTATGGTTCGGTCCCTTGTTTACTGGACACACTATTCTTTTGTACTTTGTCTCGGCGGGCATAGGTATGCCTCCCCCGTTGCCTTCAGCACAGGTACCCTCTCATAAAAAGAGACTTGTTGCACCTGCGAGTCTCGTCTCCTCAGGGTCTAGTTCTTCAACACACTATCTACCTTTCATTTCTCTCTCTGACTTCCCTTTTGTTGTCTAGTGATTGAGTTCTTACAACGTACTTCGGTCATACGATTTGCTCCTGACACTCGCACGCTGGGGGGCAATCTGTTACACCATTTTTTGGTCATCTAACCTATTATCATTAGATGGACCCAAGTACACGATGTAAGACCAATTTTACCCTAAGTAAAATTGCCTTCACTATGTTAAATAACTTAATAAACCACATTTATTAGGTTGTTTATGGTCTAAACAGGAAACCCCAAAAGGAAATATTAAACAAACCCATTTTGTTTAATTTTCCTCATGGAATAATTAATTAAACCATAATTTAATTATTATTCCTAGTCATGTTTAACCCAAAAATAAAGAAATTAATTAGATAAACCTTTATTTATCTTATTATTTTCTAGGAATAATTATTTAAATCTTATTTAGATAATATTCCTTGTTAAATATGACCAAATCACCCACAAATAATTAAATAAATCATTATTTATTTGATTATCTTCTAACCGCTTTCTTAAAAAGATAAATAAATCATTTATTTATTTATTTTTGACAAATTAAGGGATTTGACCCAAGTCAAATACCTTTTCCCTCCAACAAATATAATAAAAGATTCCATAAAAAGTGGATCTAGATCTGGTTAACCCATGCACCAAGATCTAGAATGACCCAATATTTTTTTATAAATAGGAGGGTTTTTCCTACCATTCTTCACCTTTTGTTGCCTATTAGATCACTCTGGATCTATACACTTGGTCACCTTTTTCTACCATTTGCTGTGTGAGCTCCCTTTGAGTTCCATTCTTTGTGTGGGTTTTCTACACCAACAAGAGAGAGAAATCTTAGATCTGAAGTGCTGAGGACTTCCAAGAACCCATCCCACTTAGGAGAATTGGATACGCCTTCTTGTTTTCCTCCCAGGTGCCCAATTAATATAAAAATTCTTTCAAAAATTGTTCTTGTCTTGTCTATTGGTATATGGAGCAAACCCTTATTCTTTCGGCTTAATGTCTTTCCATGCATAGATCTGGTTTTTGCAGCTCTTTTATGTTCAACTAACCGCAGATCTAAAGATATTGGCAGCCACTTTTGTTGTTAGGGCTATTAGTTATGCGTAGCTAAAGTGGTCCTTTTTCATACACTTCGACAAAGGATTCATACTAACAAAAGCAGTCAGAGATATTTTTCCCAGCAACTCAAAAGTTATTGTAAAGTTAAGACAAAGCCATAAAAGTCAACAATATCCTAAAGTTAGCTCAACAATTAAGTTAGAATTTATTATTACAGTGAGTCAGTCATAGATATTTTTTCTTGGGCTTTGCATGGTCTCGAAGGTCAAGATGCATTAGCTCTGTAATTAAATACAAATATGTCACCCTTGGTTAGGGAAACCTCCCTATTTTGCAAATTAATATTTCATGTATAGTTCATTTTTAGTGTTGGTTGGTTGATAAGTTGTTGGTTACTAGATGGGCTACTAGGCTGGATTAGATCAGACTTTGAGTTGCATGGATTTTTGTACTAGAGTATTGTAACTATTTTGGATATCAGTAATACAAGCACAATGATAGGATTCTCGAGCTATGTTAATGGTGAAGTTATCCTTCTTTGTCAATGTTTCCCTTCTCTTTTCCATATTTTCCATTATTTCTCTGATAAAAGAACAGAAAATTTAGATTAAGGTATGTTGTCTTGACACCTTAATTATGTCTGCTTTCTTTCATCTTAATGTTTTCTTCTGCAAGGTAAGATTAAGGAATCTAGGGTTGTATTGCTCTTTAGTTCCACCTAGCTTGTTTCCTTGAGAATTTACTCAGTAGAGTCCTGCCAAAGAAGTCTATGGTTTTCCCTTTCCTTTGGTTTTGCTTGAAATTGTATTTTTAAGGCCTTCTTTGAAGTTTACTTAGTAGAGTCCAGCCAAAGAAGTCTATGGTTTGCCCTGTCCTTTGGTTTATCTTAAACTGTTGCTTTGAAGGTCTTTTAGAAGTATGATTAAAGAAGTCAGGTGTATTTTTCTCTTTAGTTTTAGTCATTGCTATCTTGAATCTTTTATTTTTTTGAAAGCAATAACTAGAGAATTCTTAACTGATCTATAGGATTGTTGGATTGCTGTCTTAAAGGTTTACTTAGTAGAGTCTAGCCAAATAAATCTATGGTTTTCCCTGTCCATTGGTTTGTCTTAAACAGTTACCTAAAAGGCTTTTCTTGTTGAAGTATAGTTAAAGGATTCTTAATTTCCCTTTAGTTTTACTGATTTCACAGCTTACTGTCATTTCATATTTCATCTAATCTAAGAGATCCACTTGATATAGTTAGCTTGCCCTATGAAAACCCTTGCAGAGTTGGTGAACAATTAAATCTTTTTATGACTCCATAGCCCAATGGATTAATGCTGACCATAGTCTGTCTATTCAACTAAAACACTCAATCAATTAATCACATGATCAAGTAATAAACCAGTCAAAACAAAAAAAATAGTCCTAGAACTTCATAACTAGCCTAAAATCAAAATATAAGCATAAAGACATATCATTTACAAACACAAACATAGAGAGAGCCCTATCTGAGACCAGGAAGGCTAGGTCCTTGGACTCCAAAGCGTTCTGATGTGGTTCCCTGTAGAGTTGTTCTTGCCAATATTTCAAATCACAGGGAGCTAACACTATCCATTAGTCTTTCCATACTTTTAGCTAAACTATCTATCTTAATATCTGATGTGGATGGCTCTTCCTTAATGGTCACTCTCATTTCATTTCTCATCTTAGCTCTTTTATCTAATAAGTTAGCTTCTACACTAACTGCATATGTTCTACAGTTTTAGGGTTTCTTTCTCTCAATTGATAGGACATATGAGTGTCAAAACCATCTAGAAATTTGATTAAGGCCAAGTCTGTTGGAGGTTTGATATTTTTTGGAATTGCATTATAAATGGTGTTAAACCTAATACAGTAATCCTAAAAAGATTCATTAGGAGCTCTTCTAATGTTTTCATATTCAGATAATATTTGTAAAGGGTTTTTCTTTCTTTCCCATCTATTGATAAAAAATCTATGGAAAGTAGCTAAATTAGCAATATGACCAGCAGGTAAAGCTTTAAACCATTTTTTAACATCTCCTGCTCGTGTTTGTGAAAATAATCTCATTTGAACATCACCCTCATCAGCTTCATGTAATTCAAGGTAATTAGTCATTTTATGTACATGTTGTTGAGCAGTATATTGACCTATACCATCAAACTGAAATTTTTTACTTTGGTAATCTTATGGCATGGCATGTAAAGGGGCATGTAAGGCCAAAGGGGCATATGTGGCTGCCATGGATAAGATGCTAGCTTGACTAGGAGGTAAAGTAGTGGTGCTCGGAGATGAACTTGAAGTGCTTGAAGATGTACTTGGAACATTAGAATATGTAATTGGAATACTTGAAGATGAGAATGAAACTTTAGGTTGAAGAGGAAGTTTGGGGATGAATGGTTCTCTAGAATGAACAGTTGTGGATATTATAGATGAGGTGGTACTAAATAAATCTATATTTACAGTTTCAGAAGGAATGGTAGAATGCTTAGGGGTAGCAGCAATTAGGGTAGCTAATTCAATACATTGTTGAAAATATGCTTCATCTATATCTTTAATCAAATTTGAGGTCAAAACATCAAGTTTATCAAAAGTATCTAGAACATGTTGATCTAAGTCAAGTTGTATAGTTTCCTTCTTTTCTTAAATAAATTGAATAAAATTAGGGTCTATTACAATATCATAGATTGAATTTTCATATTTGGTTCTAGATAAAGAATGCACAAATCATAAATCAAATTGAATATCTTGTATGCTTGATAACTCTTTAGGAAGTGAATTTTCTTTGATTAATTGACTACTACTTCCTAAAATTTATACATTTTTAGGTTTTCTTAAAATTATGTCAAGATCATCAACAATTATAGAAATCTGAGGATCGGGATGAGCCCTTGTATAGTATGTCATTTTAGAAGCCAGAATTTTAACTTTCAATCAAAATTTTTAACAACCCTTTCAAATATTAATGTAAAAAATGAGAAGAATTGTTTCTTTTAAGATCTATTTAAACTAGTGACTGATTCTCCCCAGTATGGTTTCCAGTGTGTTATCAGTCCAAAATTTCCCAAGGGTTGTTATGTGTGTTTAAAGAAATATCAGAGGTAACTATCATCCACTTTTGGAGATTAGGATCTAGCCTTCCTAATGTTCAGAGAGGGCTCTCTCTTAATGATTTAAATTTGTTTTTAAATATATTTTAGGCTAGTTATGTATGCTTGGATTGGTTTGTTTTGATTGATTGATTTGTTGATTAATGGAATTAATTATTAGATGGATAGATTCCTTTCCATTTTCCATTGGGCTATGGAGTCAATATGCTTTTAAAACAGAACAGGATCAAATTCTAAAGGAAGTGTTACAAGGCAGGGTAGCTAAGCAAAATTACATCTTAAGGCTGAATGGTGAAGTGGTTTTCAATCGGGATCAACGAGAAATTAAGGATTCCTTAAACCGGATAGTGAAGGAAGGTGAAGGAGGTCAATCGGGATGAGAGAGAAATCAAGGATTCTCTGAACCAGATATCAGAAGAAAACATGAAAATGGATAACAGTTCAAAACATAGTGTATTTAAATAAGTTATGCAATAAAATTTATGTTATAAAATTTAAATTTAAAAAACATCAACTTTATGCAATACTTAAGAAAAGAACATGAACAATTGAAATATACTTCACTGAGGTAGCTCAACACATGAATCCTGTAAAGAAATGCCTTTATTACTTGTCATGTCTATCAACTGGAAATGATTACAATAACCCTCATGTAAATAGATCGATCAACTATAGAAATATGAATAAATCCTCACTTAATCGACCCTTAGTACTTCGAATCATGAAGTATTTATAAAACTTATTACAAAATATCATATCAACTGATTTAGGATTTAATTGAGGCAAACAAAATATCTTCATGCAAGAAGATAGAAACACCTATTTAACTAAATGCAAGTTGTCCCTGTTTATTTGATTTGTTGTTTGTTTCTCTTATGATGTCTTATCTCTCACACTGACTGTATCTTTTAAGTTGGTTTTCTTTCATCTATCTTCAACTCTAACCTGTGAATTCACTTTAAACTGTCTTCATCTGTCTTTATCTATCTGCTCTTTAACTCTGAATTTTCTTTTACCTGACTTCTTTGTTTGCTCTTTTACCTTGTATCTCTTTTACATGTTGTGTTGGTGGATTTGACGCACGGGTGTACAAAATCGCACCAGTTTAAGGGGTGTAGTCTACCCCTATAAACTATTGGTCATAGGCAGAAAGTGGTGGAGCTCAAAAGCATATAATCTAGAGGAAAAAATATATGAATGTATGCTCAAAGTAAACAAAAACTAAAACACAAATATACAGAAACTATTGAAGAGATTCAAAACAATAATAATGCAAATGATGGCTCAAAGGCCTCTTCTTATTAAACGTTTGAAATGGAGAAGAAATTTTACCCACTTTCCAAAGGGCCCCTAGGTAATGGCTCTAGGTCCAGATGCAAGGATGTTGGTTTCCAAGCTCTATCTCTGATGCAATATCCCTCTCTCTCTGTTGTGATGGACTAGGATTTTTGGGTGGCCAACAATCGAGTCCCCTATACCTCTAGCTCCAGGTCACACACTGTTGGTATTGCTTGGGCAATTCTGGCCAACATAACAATGTGATCACCATTTCTTCATCTCTTGGTGGCTTTATATAGTGGATTTAAAATCCCCCTTCCATCCCTTGGTACATGATGGATGGTGACCCAAGGGAAGGTATGATTCCGTTGTGTGCTCCAATTATTCCTTTGCGTGCTCACATAGTGTCTAAGGAGGCACTGGTGGTTGTCCTTAGGCAGCTTCATATAAGGAGTAATTATCCTTTGCTTTGTGTGGTCTCGGAAAGTGACATTTTTCCATTTCCTGGAATGTGTGCTTATCGGGAAAAAAGGCGTGCACAAGGTGCTCTTCTCGAAGGATTAAGCGCGCAATTTAGCATTTAAGACTAGTTCAAATCTAATTTTCTCAAAACCTTAGATATTTTAAATACTTCTTGATTCCATAATGTGTTCCTGCCCTGTAAATCCTTAGGCTTGACATTAATTAATGTCATCTTATGTTGTATGATTTTCCAGTGCTAACAGTTTCCCCCTAATGTGTGAGGTCTAGGAAGGACTGTATAGCCGAAATACATTATAGTTTCTTCTCTGTATCATGCACAGAGAGAGAGAGGTCTGCATGAATCTTGGAATTGACAACACCTTGCACCATTTCCAAGATGACCATGGCCTAAGGGACCCCTGCAAGCAAACAACATATACAACATATATACAAAATTTTAACGAGGCGGGCATGTCCCATACTCGTGATGCTATGGCTAGTTAAAAAAAATTGGCAGATACATGTGCTTTCTGCATCAATACCATGGTAGTGATGTAGGCGGTTGTTGACAACGACTGTTGATGCCCTCACGGGCATTTTTTCTTTGACGATAGGTGGAATGTGGTACCCATATTTGTAAACTTGGTATGGAATCTAGTGATGCAATGTATGCATATGTACTCGCTGGGAATTTCCTGTGTAAGCATTGTTGACAGAGACACTTATGGAGGCACGGGTCTTTGATGGATCTTAATCAAAGTGCAATGGTTGTAAGGTACAATCTTGACATGAAATATTTTGTCGTAGTCAAATTTCAAGAGGATCGATGACATCTGTGGACAATGATGTCTCTCACAGTGCTACTCGAGGATACCCCTTTGCATGGGGAGGGGTGATCTAAGGTACTGCTTCCTTTTTGGAAAAGAGGTGTCGAGGTTGAAAGAAAGGAAGCCTTAACCGAACCATGGGTCGTTGACCTGAGGGATTGGGGACCTAGATGTGATGGGTTTAACATAGGAATGTTGGTGAGAGGTGACTAAAAATGGATGATGGGGATTCAGTGGCCCGAGGTTGGAGTATACTTTAGCATCTTGGAGGCAATCATAGTTATTTCTGAAGGGAAAATCCTTGGAGTTGGTAGGACTTCTAGGGCAGGTGTGAACTGGCTATGAATGTCATGATGGTGCATGCGTGGGGGTGAGATAATCCGACTAAGGGGAATGAGGGACTGCTGACATAGGGGAAAAGATGAAATATGAGGGCAAAGCAGCGAAGTGCATTGTTTGCGGTCTTTGTACACTTACCAAAAGAATAAAATAATAAGGTTTGGTTTGTACAAAACATAGAGAAGGGTACCCAAAAACATAAAAGGGTTCACTCACTGAAGGTGTGAGGATAGTGTTTTACTGGGGGTTGGGATCCCATTGGTTGGTCTCATGTGTGGGGTTGATGAAGCGGATGAAGAAGTGTCGTAGATGGGATTATGCTGATGGAGGTATAGTGGGCCAAATGCGATGCGTGGATGTGCGCTTTCAATCTTCTTGTACAACCTGGTCGTCCGAGAAGAGGGTTTCAGCTTATATGGTGAAGTTGACCTTGTGCATGATTAATGGATGGCCACGAGGGGCTTCTCGGACTGAAGTGGTATGGCCATGGTGTTACTTGTGCTGTGATATATGGTATACTTTGGGTGACGAGCACCATGGAGGGGAGGCTCTACCAACCAACGCGGATGTTTATCATGTGCAAGGTGAGGTGATGATAAACGTAGTCGGGTATGAGGACCCTATGGTTTATTTCTAATGGAGAAATGATGTCAGGATATGCTAAGTTTTCTGGGACTTTATCATGCTAAGGGTAGAATGATACCTGCTCTAGAACCTTTAGTAGATGGTGTTTTAAATGGTTTGCAGGTTCCTCCTGCAAAAACAACTACCTCAAGTGAAAGCATCTTCTTTATCAAAATATTATTGAAAGTCATGAGATTTAAAAAAGAAGATGAGAGAGGGCATACCTGCCGGTGCCAAAAATTTAATTTTTTCAAGAGTGCAAATGTGTGGCATCGCCTATGTTTGCTTGGGAGTTGTTACTTGGCTCCTAGTTTTGATTTCAGTTGCGGTTGCTCCCAAATTGAGATCATGGGGGGCGTTGCCAGTTACTGCCCCGTGTCCAGGATCTCTATGTTTTTTGTTCCTCGGCTTCTTTTTGCAGCATTTGGAGGATTGTCATAATTCTCCTGGTTGTATGGTTGCTAACGAGCCTAGGAAGGCTTGCACTAGATTGACCGATGCATTACGTTGTTCCATTGGTCCATTCTCTGCAGGGAATGGGGGATATCAGTTCCCTTGTCCCTGGTTGGTATATGAGTGTCGGGGTGACTTTCATGATAGCTAGGTTGTGATATGTTCTAAGTAGAATTGTATGATTATCCAAGGTATTGATTACTGTTTCCTAAGTGTCCTTGGGCCAAAGACTCAATCGAACCATTTGCAGAATCGACGTGCATGGTGCTACTGCTGGTTAGGTGATCTTGGGAAAAAATACCCGATCAAGCCGTCTGCAGAATCGATGCGCATGGTAAACTGCTACCTAGGTGATATTGGGTCAAAGACCTGATCAAGCCATCTGCAGAATCTACCTACCTAGTAACTTCCTGAGTACCATGGGTGTTAATGCTGCCTAGGAGATCTTGGGTCAAAGACTTGATCAAGCTGTCTGCAAAATCCACCTACCTGGTAACTCTCTGAGTATCATGGGTGTTACTGTTGCCTAGGAGATATTTGGGTCAAAGACCTGATCAAGCTGTCTGCAGAATCGACGCACATGGTCAGTCCCCTAATATAGATTACTGCTACCTAGGTGACCTTTGGTCAAAGACCCAATCAAACCGTCTGCAGTAATCAATGCACATGATAACTCAAAAGGATGAGGCAACTAGGTTCCCCTTTCCCTGGTTGGTGTATGGTGGATTGGGGGTAGGGGAGATAAATGGCTATCTTTCTAGTGAGCTTCGTTTCTCTTGTAGGTACAGGATGTTATGAGGTTCATTTCCGATAGACTGGATGGAGGGATCCTCTTGATAGGATCACTCGATCGCATGTAAGGCATCCCTATATTGTGGTATCTCTGAAAATGGTGGGTATAGTGCCCATAGTTGCCACAGAGAGCGCATGCATGATTGGTACACAGTGCTTTGCCTTTACCTTTGGTGGTAGGTTCATTTTTACGAGAACACGGTGTCGAGATGTCAGCTTCGGAGCCGAAGAGTGGTTTTAACTTGTCCATCTCCGGACATATGTGGGTAGGGTGGCCTGTAACATCGCATATGTTGTAGACTGGTGAATCCATTTGAATGATGGGGGTCACCATATTCTTTCCCCTATTTGTGGTTTTCTTGTTCATGATAACCGATTTCACAATAGGAACTTCCTTTGTAAGGGTGGTCTTGACCGTTTCTTGGGTTGGTTGGGGCTCCTCAGGGCTGAGGGGATTTAACCCTATGGCAGTAATTTTGGTGGCTCTTGCTCTGGAAGGGGGGACGAGGTACCAAACTGGGAATGCCAACGATATTTTGGGTAACACCAGTGTTACCAAAACTTGCTGGGAAACGAAACCAGATGGGGGGTAAAGGAAAGGGGTTTGGGAGGTGGCGTAGGTTAGAGAGGCTACCATGGCTGATACCTTAGTGTCGTTACTACTTAAGTCTATATCTTGACTGATCTCAGTGCTTGATGTTGAAATAATGCACACTGGGGCCCCTATGGCATCAAGTGATGCCTTAGGGATAATGGGAGAATCTCCTAGGAATGACCCTAGGATGGACGATGGTTTGAATTGGCCAGGGCCATATTCTTGGTACTGTGAAAGACCATATGCGACTGTATCTACATAGGGTATAATTACATCTATTTTGGTTAGGGGATGCTTCTCGCTGGGTATCAGTTGGTCTACAGTAATGATGTGATCCTCGTGGGGGAACATCATAATGTGGAAGACGAAGGAGGCTATGGTAGACATGGTGTACATATAACTCCGCCCAAGAAGCATATTGTAATCCAAGTGAGCATCCAAGACTTCAATGTATATGTGGACCATCTTTCCAGCTAAATAGACCGGGACATTTTGGTAGAGGCCGACGGGGGTCGAGGGATGACCGTCGTAGGCTTGAATCGTTATGACTGAGGGTTTTAGTTTGGGAGAACCCAACTTCTACCAATTTTTTTTTGACATGATGCATGTCGATGCACCCTCGTCAATGACACATTGGTGAATAGTGATATTCTGGACCGATACCGGTATTTGGAAGGCGACCATGGAAGGAATCCTAGGGGTGGCTTTGTCTAAGTCAAAAACCATCATGTGCGTATTGGCAGGGTCGATAGCGCCTAATGCAGAAAGTAGGGCTTTCTGTTGCTTTGGGCACAACTGTAGTATTTCCAACGCGGACATAAAAGCAAGTGATTGAGCTGAATCGTCCACGATTCTATAATTATGGGCCGCTTTGGAGTAGTTACCTGCTCACCTATTAGGTCCCTTTGCCATCTTTGGCAATGGTTCTATAGGCATCTTTGAAATGGTCAAAGGTGCAGTCGGTGTAGTAGTAATAGCCCCTAATGTAGTGGAGTCTCGTGGGGTGTCATAACTGTGATTTCGTGTTTGGAAAAACATTCCTTCCCTAGTCATGTAAATTTCATGGCTATTTTTCCCGGAATCATCTAGGTTTTTTTGTTGAGTGCTAACCGTCCCTTGGTGGGAGAAAGGTTCTTGCATAACAGCGGGTTGCTGGGAAGGTCCTCCTTGTCCTCGGTTACTCTGAAGCTTTTTTAGCTCAGGGAGATCGGGACAATGGTGAGTATAGTGCCCGTACTCACCACACATTGAACAAGAATGGTTTGTTCATAGAGGTGGCATTTTCCCTTGCTGTTGGGCATTGCTTGGCTCCTGGTTTTGATTCTTGTTGGAGTTGCCTCCAGCCTGGGATCATGGTGGGAATTGTTGGTTACTACGCCCATGTCTAGGGTTCCCTTTTGGCTTGTTTTTTTATTTTTTCTTAACCACGTTAAGAGGGTAGTTCTCTTGGTTATACTGGTGTGGTTGATTTTGGGATGGTTGCACAAATTTCACCTGTGCATTGATTTGCATAGGTGTGTCATGTGCTTGGGACTGAGCATAACGCTGTCCCTTGTTTGCACCTGGCCGTTGGGGGGCAGCTCTTTCGTCAGTGTTTCTTTTTGCATACTAGGTCCCCTCAGTCAAAGGATAGGGTCCTCCTTGGTGATACGCTTGCGCCGTATTAGTAAAATATTGCTAAGGCATGTGATGACTTTGAAATCAGAGTTGAGACATGTTCTGGGTAGAATTATGTGTATAACTGGGATTGTGACTACTACTGCCTAGGTAACTTTTGGTCATTGACCCAATTAATATGTCTGCAGAATTCGATGCGCCTGATAATTCTTGATAAGTTTGCAGGCGCGAGGCATTAGGCAGGATATTATAAATGTATCCTGACTGCGTATAAATCAGTTCAAGCTTCTGGTCTTTACTAATTGCGTCTTCTTTGGATGTGGGGTATTGCTGCACCACATCCTTTGACATCTCCACCATCATAGTTTTCAAGAATAAATCTAAGACGACCCAATCGTCGAGTTTAGCTTTCCATAAACTGCGACACCGCCTCCATTCATGAATATGGTCAGAGATATGGATGGTGGGGGTTTGTCTAAAATGAGTTAGTAACTCCATTCCTAAATCATGGTGAATGGGTAACTGAGAATAAGTGAGGAACGCAGCAGTGAGGGCGCTAAAGTTTCCATGTGAAGTAGGAGGTTGCTCCATGTACCACTTCGCGGCTACTCCCATAAGAGTGCATTGAAATAGCCTCAATCAAATAGTGTCGTCGATGATACTATTCGATAAGCACCATAGGTGAAAGGTCATTACATGATTACCTGGGACTTCCGCTTGCTTGCCTTCGAACTTTGGTATATCTGAAGGGAGCTTCGTGGGAATGGGAAGCCATGAAGGATCGTGTGCCATGGGATCATTTGTGAGCTTGGTTAAATCAGGTATATTCAACACAGCTAAGAAGGGTGAATGGGAGGTTGACGCCATGGAAACATGTGAAGATACAAAGTTTTGGTTAGAATGAAGGTTAGTCTATGACGTACCATGATGTGTGTTCAGTTGGCTTCCCGAATGGGACATGCTCCTCTGCCCCCTAGGGGTCGAGGGGGGAGTGGTGTGCAGTGTGGTGTTGGGAGACCGACTAGGGTTCCCAACTATGGTTGCTCCAGTGAAGGATGAACCACTTACAGTGGTAGTGTTCCATATTTGACTCCTGCATGGCGAAAGACCTAGAACCCTCCCTGTAATGGAGGGAGGTCCAAAAGGCGCCTGGATTGTCAAGGTTTCGTTGGGACCATTTGGGTGTCGAACAAGTTAGGTTTTAAAAAAATTTGAGAGGATAGTGTCTATGATCACGGAAAATTTATGGCCACATACATAAAACAAAGAGAAAATGAAATGATTTTTTCCTTTACCTTAATCTATGTGATCAATCAAGCAAAAAAATTGGTTTTTGTTTGTTTGTGCGTGATACTCAAATTCCTAGAAGACCTATGCGCCCTCACACACTCAAAAGTAACTAGGCCTTGAGAATATTTCTTACGAGTTCTGGCACAACGTCCCGTAAGAGCTGGCGACACCCCCAATCAACCGAAGAGAATCCACCAAGGTAAGGGTAGAGGGTCTGGCGCTTGCCTGCACCATCACCTATAGGGTAAAGGATGCCCTAGCTTTTAGCCACTAAGAACCACCATCCCATGTGAGCGTTCGAGTCTTAGGCTTCTTGGTAGTCAACTAACAGTACCAAGTATCAGTTGGGTCAGGTAGCCCCAGGCGATCCAAGACCTGCTAATATGAAAATGACCTGAGGATGGCCTACAACTACTGCAACATGGAGGAGAGAACGCGCGTCCTCATTTGTGATTGATCTCACTCTGTTAAGCTCCACCTCATCCCTTGAGAGCTTCTTGAATAACTCTGAATCTCCACCCTCTGCAGCCCTGAACAGATCCTCATCCTCGATGCCAGTTACTTATTTTGTGTCCACATCCATGTCTTCCGCCATGGCTTTGCTTTCTTCAAAACACTGGAAAAGAAGTATCTCCTTCTCAAATTCAACTCAAAATGGCGTTTTGACTATTGTCAGCACCCATCACTCCCCTCGTAACAAAAATAGCCTTGCAGCTTTTCCTTCTTGCAGAGCTACCAAGCTCCTACATGCCAGTAAAACCGATGCAAAAAATTACTCAATTCATGTTGTGTCTTCTGCGCTCACAGACCTCAGACAGGCCCATCTCTCACAATGGATCTGATCTGACACATTTAAGCAAATTTTGCACAATATCCAGTATCTTCATCCAACGTCTTCACATCGGTGGTTTCACTATGCAGCAACGAAATTATACTTCCATCTCAATATGATTCTAAATTCATACATGTTGGCACCAATGTATTCAGCAAGAAAATATCACATCCATCATCTAGGAATGCCATTGACTTATCTGAAGCCAAATCTGCCTCCAGAATACTTCATCGATTTCATATGGCCATGACCTTGAAACCTTTCTAGGATCTCACATCGGTTTCCAAGCTCCAAGCTCCAAGGTCTATGCTTTGTGCCATTCTCTTTCCATCATGCCAATACAAACCCTTGGCAAAAAAAAAAAAAAAACGTCCATCTGAGGTCAAAACCTGAACCATGGCTCTGATACCAGTTGTTAGGAATTTACCAAAGAAATAAAAAAATTTACAGAGAGAAAATTACACATACAAAACCCAGCAACAAATCATAAACATAAACACAATGTTTAATCGGGAAAACCCCAAATTTGGGGAAAAACCCAACCAATGAAATTTCATTAACCATTGGCCAAAACCCTGACCAATCCGGCCAAGTGAGCCTTCATCGCTCACCTCCAGGCCTACATTACAATGAAATATTCCCAGCCTTTTATAGGCTCCATTACATGCAATACCATGGGCCAAAACCATGGGTGCACAAAACCATGTGCCCCAAAACCACTACTATTTACCCTAGTCAACTTTGACTCTATTCTGAGTCAAGTTTACCTAACATGAATCGGGTCTCTACCACACTCGGGTTTTCTTTTCCATGGGCTAATAGGTGGATTTGAAGCTCCCTAAATACAAAAATTCTATGTTTCAATATGAAGTATGATCAAGGCGGCGTATTGGATGCCTACCCCCTTGATCCTAACTTAAACTATAAATTATTTTGTGGCCCCTGTGGGGAGAATTTAGTGAGTTTGGTTAAGTTAGTTTTAGGTGTCTTCTTTTTCTTAGCGAGTGAGTGTGTGAGACCATATGGTGAACAATCTCATATTTTTAACATATGGATATCAGTGATCCTTTACAAAATTCCCCTAGTTAAACTATGTGATGTTGTTCCTGGGTCAAATGGAAAACATTTGCGGATAAAGGGCCGCTTTCAAATTTTCCTAGTTAATCTATGTGAATAACTAAAGGGAGATGGAAAAATGTAAATATAGAGTGTTCATATGCTTACCTAGGATCACCGAATGGTGCAAAGGTAGCATAGATTAATTGCTCGAATCGACAAATTGGTCCTAGTCCCGCAATCCCTAATGCACAAATTGAACTAAACTTAACAATTTCTACACTAGAAAATAAAACTAGCTTACTTGGACTAGTTAATCTAAGTGTGCATACCAGAATTTGCAAAACATATATCATTTGGAAATTAATGGTTAATTTCCCCCCTACTTAAACTATGTGAATATTTTTCGCAAAAAACCAACTTAAATGAAAACTAACTCTAAACCTACAGAAGGCAGCTAAAAGTAAGTTCTTAGAAGCTGTGGGATATCAACACAAGTGCTAGTAGATACATTAGGGGCTTCCCAACACACTTAAAAGCAGAAAAATGTAGAATACAGAGAAAAAAAATCTCATTCTATGATTTTCATGGAAAAATCTCTGACAGGTGCACTTCCCTGCGCGAAGTTCAGTCCTGAACCCGTGCACTACGCATCTGTGAGAAAAAACTGCGCACAAAAATCTTGCAAGTAAAAAGATTAGGAGTTTCCTTCTTCAGTATGTCACTCCAAGTGAATCTAGGGACTGTAAGATGGATCAGACGACTATCATCTCCACTCTCTAGCATAGACAAAGGTCTCCTACAAGAGATGGCACAACCACATAAACTTGTAAACCATTAGTGGAGTCGCCAATCCTGTGTTGGTGGATTTGATGCATGGGTGTACGAAATTGCACCAGTTTAAGGGGTGTGGTCTACCCCTATAAACTATTGGTCACACGTAGAAAATGGTGGAGCTCAAAATCATATAATCTAAAGGAAAAAATATGCAAATGTATGCTCAAAGTAAACTAAAACTAAAACACAAATATACAGAAGCTATTGAAGAGATTCAAAACGATAATAATGCAAACGATGGCTCAAAGGCCTTTTCTTATTAAACGTCTGAAATGGAGAAGAAATTTTATCCACTTTCCAAAGGGCCCCTAGGCAATGGCTCTAGGTCCAGATGCAAGGATGTTGGTTTCCAAGCTTTGCCTATGATGCAGTCTCCCTCTCTCTCTGCTATGATGGACTAGGATTGTTGGGTGGCCAACAATCGATTCCCCTCTACCTCCAGCTCTGGGTCACACACTGCTGGTATTGCTTGGGAAATTCTTGCCAGCATAATAATGTGATCACCATTTCTTCATCTCTTGGTGGCTTTATATCGGGGGATTTAAAATCCTCCTTCCCTCCCTTGGTACATGATGGATGGTGACCCAAGGGAGAGGTATGATTCCATTGTGTTCTCCAAATATTTCTTTGTGTGCTCACATAGTGTCTAAGGAGGCGATGGTGGTTGTCCTTAGGCGGCTTAATATAAGGAGTAAATTTCCTTTGCTTTGTTTGGTCCTAGAAAGTGACATTTTTCCATTTCCAGGAATGCGTGCTTATCGGGCAAAAAGGTGCGCAGAAGGATCTCTTCTCTAAGGATTAAGCGTGCAATTTAGCATTTAATACTAGTTCAAATCTGATTTTCTCAAAACCTTAGAGATTTTAAATACCTCTTGATTCCATAATGTGTTCCTACCCTGTAAATCCTTAGGCTTGACATTAATTAATGTCATCTTCTGTTGTATGATTTTCCAGTGTTAACACCTATCACAGTAAATCACACCATTTTTCTTAGGCTTCTTCATCTGGAAGTTTGATTTTTTCCATCCTCCTATAAATCTCATCAGCCTCAGTATACTTGGAAAATGTAGGCTTATTCACAAAAGGGTGATTTACCTCATGCTAAAGGAAGAAGAAGTTCTCTAAAGTCTGAAGGAGTACTTTGCCTGTAAAAACCCCTTTCATTGCTAAATTGTTGGAAGTCTCTTTAGCTACTTCCCTAAACTTTTTATCATATTCTTCATGCCTCATTTGTTTATCATTGATTACTAAAGGATTAGGAAACCTTTTTGCCTCAAAACATCAAATTTGTTCATAAATCTATTTATTGCAAGCTCCATTGTTTGGCATTTTTCTTCAATATGTATCATCATATTTCTCTTGGAAATCAATTTCTTGACCTCTAATATGTTCCCTTTTCTATCTCTTATCCCAAGTTCTTCTAATTCCTTCTTTTTTTTTAAATTTAGGAATTGTACTATCTCTGTGGCTTCCTCTGGTTTCTTTCCAAGCTCTTTTTTGACCTTTTGGATTGCATCACTAGCCTCCTTCATCAATTCCTTCTATTCAAATATAAACTATATAGAAGGCCAACCATCATTAACCGAGTTAATGATATTGGCCCACAACTGTTTTTTTTCTTGGGCTAGTGGCTCTTTCAGTGATAACTCCTTTTCTAAGTTATCAATTCTTTCAATTAATCTGTTGGATTTATGTGTTTCAGCTTTATACATTACTTGAGCCAAATTCTTTTCATCTTCCATATTTTTCACGTGTTCTTTGAGCCTATTGATCTTAGTATTTTGAATTGACATATATTGCATTGCCTTAATCAATTTAATTGCCTCATTAGTGGGATGGTGTGATGCTATTGTTGGTGTAGTTGCTGGAACTTCTGTTGTCACTGGAACTATTGTAGTAGCTGGGACTACTGTGGGTAATAAAACTGATGAAGAAGCTATAGGAATGGAAGTAATAGGAACTGCTTCCATGTTAGCTTGATTTCATCATTTCATCCTTTTGATATTCATTTTCCAAAAATTCTTTAGTTTGTGGATGTTTTTTTGTTGGTAACTTAAGTTGTTTCTTCAATGGAGCTATGTCTACATTCTTCTTCGTGATAATCTCTTCTACTGCTTTGATATCCTTTGGATTATTCCAACCTCCATGATCAGTTCTTCAAGTGATTTTATCCTATTATCCTTTGCTTGTGAAGAAGCTTTCTCTAGTTTTAACTGTGTCCTGATATTTTCTAGAGAGTTCTCTAGTTTTTTTACACTGAAAGCCTTGTGTGTCATAGTGGAATAGATCATTTCTCCAACTTGTTTATGAAACTCAATCTGATCTATTGGATGTACATCTTTAGCAAGAACTTCAAAGGTCATTTTCTTGTAATCTACCGATGATTTTGGAACCTACATTGTTGGCTATAGAAATTTCATTTGCATCTTTCTATTTTTGTAATCAAAAGCTAAAAGTAATCTATTTTGGTTAGTAGGAGTTTGTTTCCAATACTAGGCATAAGTTACAACTTTCAATGCTTCATTCCTGATTTTGATTTCTTTGTATTTTTCCATTATGTCTTTCTCTTTATCCACTGGTTTTCTTGATGATGAAACCTCTACACTATGTTTTTGCACTGGAGGTTCATGGTTGATGTGTTTCTTCTGAAACTGTTGGAGGTGCATCATCTCTGACAACTATATATGTATCAATGACTTCAACTGTATCAATTATTTCTTCCTGTCCTATCACTGAATTCAGTTTGGCCTTCTTCCTGTACATAATTTTGAATTTGGTATCATAAGTGGTTTCTATAGAATATGAGCCTTCCTCTCTTGCCCTCTTTGAATTTTTATCCTGTGGGGTTGGAGTAAGTAGGATGGAACTAGTATTAACCTACTTCTCCATCTCATGTAAAGTATTTTCCAACCACTCTGACTAGTTGGAATACTTTTCAACTTCAGGCTTTGACTCATGAATGAAAGGGGTCAATTTGAATTTGACTCTTAAATTACTTATGAATCCCAAGGGGTCATATTGGCATTTGAAACTGCTACTAAATTTGAAATTTTGTAAATATTTGTCTGCTTGTTGACCAGCATGCCTATTATTTCAAATAAAAGGACCTAGTTGGTTCTTGATCTTGAATTGAGTTGTTTTCTTAACTGAAAGGAAATTGAACTCATCTCAATTTAGGATTTGTCTCATGTATTCCAAAGAAAATAACCTCATTTGAAGGTACTTGGCAAGTTTGTATGGAGTTAGCTGGCTTCCATACACTCTAATTTATGTGTGATCCTGATATAAATACTGGTCCCCTATTTTAATTTGTTCTGAAAATTGTAACACCTTTTTTATATCGGACATGCTGGGGTGTGAAATGATTCATGGGCCGTTAGATATAATTGGATAGGATCGAGCGAATGGATGAGTTGGTGGATTTCAAGTGGCCGGGTCGGGAGATTTAGATTAGGTGGACAGTTTATAATAAAAGTGGGTCCGGGGAAATTATATAAAGGGGGTCGGGAAATTTATATGTGAATGGGTTAGGGAATATATATGTGGGGTTTTACAATGATAGTGGGGATTTAATGTAATGTAACACTATAGGTTATAATTATATAAAGGGGGGTCAAAAAATATGATTGGCGGAATATTAGAAATACACTAGGAATAGGTTTTAAAATGATATCGGGGAGGGGTTTTAAAGTGGGACCCAATATATATTAAGTGCTACAAACTTTGGATAAGTGGGGTTTTCATGTTTTTTATGAATAGACAAGTTAGTAAAGGGGAAGTGAATTTTCAAAGGGAGATGGGTTTTTTAGGAAGGAGAAAGGGTTAGAATAAGGGGAAAGGGTTTTTTTACAAGGGGAAATGACTTCCAAGAGTGGAAATAGGATTTTAGCAAGGGGAAGGGGATTTAGGAGGATATTAGTGATATGAGATGAATCAATTGATGCTTTCCACAACTTATAAAATTCTTCTACCTACCCTTTATTTACCCTAACATCTTTTACTCCTTTTATTGGGTGCATTTGAGCTTTCTGACGCTTTTATTTTCTTTTGATAAGAAAACTAATCTATTTCTAACCTTATATATTCCAATGGCTCAGATTAAACTGATGAGCTCATTTTTATTCTCTACCTAACTACTAATCTGCCAAGATTAAATGGTTTGGACAGATCTTTATTCACTAATTATCATGACATGAAATTTAAAGGTATGAATAATCAAGATTAAACTGTATGACCATCATGAATTGTGGCATTTTGGACAAGCTGCACATAATTTTATTTGCATAAAGTAAACTAAGAGTAGTGGCATTTGAATGTGCAACACTTTCAGGATCTATTTTTGTTTCTTTTTATGGGGTTCATACTTTATATTCTTTTTTTCTCTTCTTTTCTTTTGGTCCTTTGATTTCTTTTGGACATACCCTCTTTTCATTTTTTTATATGGGAAACATTTGTAGAAAGTAAAGGTATGTACAATATTACAAGACTTAACATAGTCAATTCAAAATTATGATCCCTATTATCGTAGGACCCTAATACTAACCAATAAGGCTTAATTTTACTACATATTGGAGAATACCTCGAAAAAACATATTTCTTAACCCCCTACCAATACAAATCCAATACAACTTCCCAATTAAAAAAACCGATACTTTCACTAGATATTGTAGGTATCCCTTTTTCCATTAACATTTTTTATAACCCTTCATATTTTTTCATTAACTTTGATCCCCATTTTTTTATACCTGTCAATATAAAAACCATTTACTCCCTATTATATGCTCAATATATTATGTCATTTTTTCCTCAATATCTATCCCCCAATATGAATGCACATGATATGGTATTGCTCCCCCAATGAAGCCCCTGTGGGAATGACTATCTTGAGAATTTCTTAAATGGCTGTAGGGTTAATAGGAAACAAGAATATTCCATTCTTAGATACAATAGATTTTTTAAGGGTAAATAATGCTCAACACACCAAGAAATGAATTCAGGGTAATGACATGTCTAGTGAATGATAAATTTAGCAAAATAAGATTCCCCTATCAAGGAAATGTCTTGTTGATCATTAAATTATTAAAAATCCCACTCCTCAAGCTCATACAATTCAAATTCAAAACATTCACATGAATCTTCTTATCTATCTATTAATGGTAGGTCTTCAAAGTATACAAGATGAGAAGAATCTAAAGTCTATGGTTTTGTCACTTAAACCTTAATTTTACTGAAATCAAATGAAGACAATATTAAATAGTTTATATGGTAATCTTCTATATTAGGTAGGGATGTGTTTGAAGATAAATATATCAACATATTTGTTACTCTTATTGGCTTCACTCATTTTGGAATTTGTTTTCTCCCTCCATGTCCTCGTATTTGCAATTTCCTTGGTTATTTTAAATTTTATTGCTCATATGGAAATAGTATTGAGCTATATAATTCTTTTCAATTTTAGTACATCTCATAGGGACATTGAGGAGCATAAACACCTCTCCATTCACTCCCACCACTTTTAAAGACCCAATATTGAAAATCAAACTAGAGTATGGTGAGAAGGAAGGTTCCTTTTCTCACACTTATTTTCATAGATATAACTAACCATATGACAATTGATATAGAGAAGTGTCATTTATATCAAAATATTAATCCAAGAATGGGATATCAAATGGAGGATCACAGACAGAAAGAATATACTTCATGCATACTGTTGAACCTTAGAATTACCCTCTCTTTGACAGTTTTTCTCAACTCTTTCCATCACTTTCTCATAAGATCACAAACCCTAATCAATGATAAATGCTAGGTTTTGTCTTAAGGATGCATTAAAATTATTTCCATATTATATTTTCATTTTCTTGATATTTGGATATATTTTTGCAATTTAGTTACAGAATGCAGCTTGTTCTGCAGCTATCTGTGGATTCCATAGCTACTCTCATGGTTTGGCAAGTTCCAGGCGTCAAATGAATAAATGGGACACATGGGTGTTTCTAGAATCATCTCTACATGGATTCTATCGTATTCACTCAGTCCAAATCGACAAAAAAGCATGCCTAATATCATGGTCAAACATATGGGAAAAGTACGTTATCTAAAAGCAGTAGGACTCTTGATTTGCTCTATCATAGCAAATCAAGAGTCTAACAGTCCTATTGCAAGTATAAGTCAAATTAAGCCACCTGTAGCAAGTTTATCTCATAAAATGTTATGTATTTTCCTTTAAATATCGGTTGTAAAAGGCTGAGAAGACAGTTTAGAATTTAAGTGTTAAGTTTAAGCTTTTTGTTGATAATCTGTATTTAGACTTCATTTTATCATAATACAAAGTTCGTGTTGCAAATGATTGTTTAGCGTATCTTTAACGAGCTAGTAGTTTAGCCGAATCAGTTGCAGAGGGCCCCTGCACTTGAGAAGGTTTTTCCTTTGTTGTTTTTAGTTCAATTCCCATTACTCTGTTTTCAGCAAATCTGTTTTCCAACTAGATTGATGTTTAATTCCAGTTCTTGATCAATAGCATAACATTAAATCACAATTGTGCAGCCTTGTTCTTCTAAGATATTTCGTTAAGTTGGATAACTCTGTTTTCAAAATTGAATTAAGATTGGAGTAATAAGATTACACAGTTGCCTAGTTTCCTTACTGTTTTGTCATTTATTTCCTTAGAACAGAATTATCAATTAATTGTGTCAATAGATGTTTTCAAAAGCCATTTCAATAAAATTATCCTAAACTAAATTTTTAAATGTCTAATTCATACAGTGGTTGAATTTACTTTGCACATTGTCATTTTCTTTCTAGGAACTTAGAGACTAAGACATAATTGACTTCTCACATAGCATCTCAAGAGATTAACACTTCACATTGAATTTTGCAGAAAGTTCAAATATACATTAATTGCTTTTAGTTAGTCTTACATGCTTTCATATTTTTCTTTCAGATCCTCACTTAATTGCATCAATGGTATTCCTAAATATCATTCTAAAAGAGATTGATTTAATCATGTTTCAAGATTGAATGGTTGAATTTTTAATGAGTCCAATTACTGAGTTAACTTTTGCAAACTTTACTTAGTTTTCTAGTTCATTAAGTATAATTGGTTACTTAACACTGTCTCAAGAAGATCACACTTCATAATTGAATATTGGAAGTAACTAAATATACATTAGATGTTTTCATTACATTATTTGTTTACTGTTCTAGGACATTAGAAGATTAAGCTCAAACGGTTATTTAACATCATCTCAATAAGGTCATACCTCATAACTGAATGTTGAAGTAACCAGAAGTACATTAGTTATTTCATTTTCTTCTTTTAATTAAGACATGAATTGCAGTTTCAATATTATTTTTAGAATTAGATCCATGGAATAGAACTAATGATAATATAAAATAGATGCTCCGTTTTCCAAATTAGGTCTTAACTAGCCAATAGTTTTTTGTTAGTTTTTATGAAAAATAGACTAACTTAGGAACACTTCCTTTTCTTCATTCTAAAATTAAATAGATTCATTCAAATATTTTCATAGTTTTAGACTAAACATCCTTAGACATCAAAGAACAAAAACCCCCCAAAACAACATGAAATACAAAACAACGAAGTAAGAAATAGGTTAACTAAGCACATATAGTGCACCAAACTTCATCAGTTTACAAACCTCGGTTGATAATTAATGAAAGCAATTTAAGACATTAAATTGAATAAACATTTTGGTGTCGTTGCCGAGGAAGTGTAATTATGTAATCTCATTTCCTACATCTAAAAAAAATGATATACGTAGAGAAAGAGACTCTAGGGGCAGATTCATAGCTAGAGGCAGTAGTTTAATCCCTACAACACCACTCACTCCACCAAGAATAAGAAGTGATACACCTCCATCTCAAACTCATATTCCATATTTCACTAGCCACAAACTCCCTGAAGTTATAAGGTTAGAAATCCAATTAGGGGGATCCCCTACTTCATCTACTTATGCAGTCTTAGAAGAAGAAGAAGATCCTAGGTCTCCAACATAAGGAGTAACCTTTTTCACCTCCATAGGAGAAAACATTTTAGCTGAAGAGTTAGAAATTCCTAGTGGAGAGGAATAAGAAGAACCTTTCTTCAACATACCATTGATTGAAGAACCAGAGTAAGAGGAGTTATCCTTACAAGTTAACTCTCATATAAGCTCTGAAGAATCTATAATGGCAGGAAGAGGAGAAGGAGAAATCTTAAATGGAGAAAATGTAATATTTGGAGGAGGAGATAGAGGTAGAGGTAGAGGAGGAGATAGAGGAAGAGGTAGAGGAAATGTAGAAGGAGGCAGAAGAAATAGGGTAATTGAGAGTTCTTTTGAATTCCCTATAGTTGATGAAGATACAAATGCCACCATAAAAAATATCTCACCTTCTATCCTCCCAAAATTTTATGGATTTAAAAGTGAAGACCCTGAAACCTTTTTATTTGAATTTAAGTCTTGTGAAAAAATTATGATTCTTACAAGACTCTCAAAAACTAAAATTATTTCCTTTAACATTGAAAGGAGTAGCTCTAAAATGGTTCATGAGTCTAATCACTAGGTCTATTAGGATATGGAATGATATGAAGAGAGCATTTCTAGAAAGGTATTTGGATTATTGCATAGCTATTAATCACAAGGAATAAGTGTTTAAAATGATACAAAGAGAGGATGAAATTTTTTAGGTTTTACTTGAAAGATTCAATTATAACATAAAAAGAGAAAAAATGGAAAACGTAGATCAGGACACTTTAAAAGCTCTTTTGTTGAAAACCATTAGATATGAGTGGATAGATATCCTTAAAATGATGGGGAAGGAGGAAATCTCTCAGCTCCCATTACCTGACATTGGGGAATTATGTATTCATCTCTCAAGAGGAAAATCAAAAATAGGGAAAGGTCCAAGATATCCTAGTGTTGCTAGGGTAAATAAAATTGCAACTAGAACACTGAGTAGGGAAGAAATTGGAAACATGCTTGATGAATTTAAAACATACATTTTAGGGAGTCTTAGTGAACAGATAGACACCCTTAAGTTACAAAACAATTAGAAAGCTGAGACTGATGCTTTGTCTATTTTCTGTCCCAAATGCAAAAAGAAGCATTCTTTAAGAGAATGTCCTCTTGATGAAAAAGTCATAGAGACCTGTATGATTTGTTCAGAAATTCATGAGACTAAGAGTTGCCCTTCAATTCCTAGTCTTAAGGCTATTTTTCAAGAAGAAAAAACTTCAAATCCAACATAATCTCTTTTCTTTGTCTCTAGAAGACAATGGTAGGGGCCACAAACTCAAGGTTTTAATAATCAAATGTATACTCAGCCTGCACCAACCTATAATTCTTAGCAGCAACCTTGGCCTCAATCTCAATCTCAATCTCAATCTTGGGCTCAAGGAATGCAAAATCCCTATGGAATATTCTCTCAATACTATCAATATCCTCCATCATATCCAAACTATCCTACTCAACAATATCCTCGATAGAGTTAACAACCCCAACTCCAAAACGAAAACCAAAATCCACAACTCTCTCTACTATTCCCTCAGAGACCAAATCGGTTACCTGCACAACCATTACCAAACCCCAATAATAAAAATCCTCAGAATACCTACATGATAGAAGGACAACAATTTCCAACCTACATGATTACTTCTCTAGATCTTAATGATGTCCAACTTATATCTAGTAGGATATTATAATAGCAAAAACCTTCTGTAGTCATTCAAGAACAAGACAATTCAGAGGAAGATTCTCTGCAACCCAATAAAATTTTTGAAGAATGAACATCTCTCCAAACCAAAATTCTGAAAATGAAAAACAAAGAGAACCAATAAACTCAACTCCTATCATAGAGAAACCATCAGTATCTACTTCTAAACCTCCTTTTCCTGAAATATTACAAGTTGGTAGAGGGGTAGAAAAGCATATTATGTTGCCTAGTTATGATTTTCTAGATGAATTGAAAAATGTTTGTATCAAAATCCCTTTGTTACAAGCCATCAAGGAAATTCCAATTTTAGCTAAAACAATAAAGGAGTTGAGCGTGAAGAAGCCAGGAAGAAAAACAAAAGAAATAAAAATAATTCATCTTATAGGAAAAATAGAAAACATAATGATGGGAAAAATTGCCATACAAAAATATTTAGATCCAGGAAGTCCAGTTGTAAAAACACATATCAATGGAGTTGAAATTCCAAATACATTGATTGATTTAGGAGCAGCAATAGACATCATGAGTAAACAAACCATGGAACAACTCAAGCTTTCTAATCTTCTTTATACACCTACATTATTACAATTAGCAAATAGATCTGTAATCAAGCCAGATGGTGTGTTAGAAGATATCTCAATGTCATTAGATTCTTGGGAGTACCCTATTGATTTTATGATCTTAACCCCTAAGAATAATCTAGGAGGACACCCACTCATATTAGGAAGACCTTGGTTGGCTACAACTGATGCTTTCATTAGCTATAGATTTGGTTACATGTATATTTCTGATGGTAATTCAACTAAGAAATTCACTCTATATCCTCCATCAAGAACAACCACATAGATAGATGACAAAGAATGGATTGATGATGAAGATGATATACAACCTCTCTTTACTATTTCAACCATTAGTGAAGATAGTCAAATCTTAAATACAATAGAAAATTATGAATCATCTCCAGAATATGAACATGATCAATTTCAAGAAAAATCCAATATTGAATATTTATCATCTAGGTAGATGTCTCTTTATTCTATGGAAGAATTTGGTAGCTCTACAGTTGAAATATTTCCATGGAAAACCTTGAACATAAACAATAACTTGGAAAAATTACAACAGGAAAAGCTAATCAAAATATTACAACAACATTCTTCTGCATATGAATGGGAATACACTGACATGAAAGGAATCAATCCTAAGACTTGTATACATCACATTTACATTGAGGAAAATTTAAAACCTATCAGACAACCTCAAAGAAGGATGAATCCAAATCTTAGGGGAATTGTGAAAGAGGAGTTTCAAAAATTGATGAATGTAAACTTCATTTACCTAGTTTCAGATAGTCAGTGGGTTTCTCCTCTAGTGATTGTGCCTAAAAAGAATGGTAAATGGAGGGTATGCATTGATTATCGAGAATTGAATAAAGCTACCCTAAAATATCATTTTCCTTTACCCTTTATAGATCAAGTGTTGGATACATTAGCAGGTAAATAATATTTCTCATTCCTGGATGGTTTTAGTGGTTACAATCAAATTCATGTAGCACCTGAAGATCAAGATAAAACCACATTCACCTGTCCATGGGGAACTTATGGCTACTGAGTACTTCCTTTTGGATTTTACAATGCACCTACAACATTCCAAAGGGCATTACTAGGAATTTTTCTGATCTAATACATGATAATTGTGTAGAGATGTATATGGATTACTTTATAGTTTATGCTAATACATTTGAAGAAGCTTTAGAAAATTTAGAAAAGGTTCTTAAAAGATGTAAGGAAGAAAACCTTTCACTAAGCCATGAAAAATGTTTCATGATGTTTACAGAAGGGATTGTTTTAGGACATCACATTTCAGGGGATGGAATTAAAGTTGATAAATCTAAAGTTGAATTCATCTCCAAACTATCAATTCCAAATTGTCAAAATGATGTTAGAATTTTTGTAGGATTCATAGGATATTATATAATATTTATAGAAAATTTCACCAAAAACAGCATCCCCACCCTTCAAAATACTCATCAAAAATTGTGAATTCAGTTGGAATCCTGATTGCCAGTTAGTATTTGAGACTTTAAAAGAAAAAAATTATGAAGCACCCATCCTAAGAGGTCCAAACTGGAAAATACCTTTTCAAATTTCAAAATATGCTTCAGATATAGCTCTAGGAGTTTTATTAGGACAAAAAGATTTGATCCCCTATGACATCTATTACACAAGCAAAAATTTGACTCCCACAGAGTTAAATTACATTGTTACTAAAAAGGAATTCTTAGCTGTTGCTTGTGCTATAAAAAAATTCAGACATTATATAACATGCTATGAAACCTTTGTTCATACTGATCACTCTGCAATTAGATACTTAATGAACAAATATATTACTAATGGAAAAGTTACAAGATGGTTATTACTCCTGCAATAATTCAACATTACTGTTCTAGACCGACCTGGAAAACAAAACACAGTTGTTGATTTCTTGTCTAGAATTCAAAATATCAAAGATGATACTCCAATGGAAGATAAATTTGCTGATGAATATATTTTTGCAATAACTACTCAGACTCCTTGGTTTGCAGATATTACCAATTACTTAGTTACAGGAAAATTACCTTCACATTTTCTTTCTAGAGATAAAAGAAAAATCATTCAATTAAGTGCAAGATAGTCATGGATTACTAATGAATTGTATAGGACAGGTCTAGATCTCATTATCAGAAGATGTGTTCGAGAAGATGAAATGCCTGAAATTATTAAAGCATGCTATGATGAACCTTGTGGTGGAAATTTTACTGACAAGATGACAACCTATAAAATCCTTCATTTAGGATATTATTGGCCATCCATATTCAGAGGTGCCAAAGAATATGTCAAAAGGTGTGACAATTGTCAAATGATAGGGAAACATGCTCCATCAAATGAAATGCCACTACAACCTCAGGTACTCACAGAACCTTTTGAAAAATGGGACTTGGATTTTTTTGGACCTATTAATCCTCCATCTAAACAAAAGAAATATATTTTGGTATGCACTGATTATGTCAATAAATGGGTAGAGGCTAAAGAATTACCTTTTGCTAATGAAGGATCTATAGTTAATTTTCTTTTTGAGGATATCTTCACTCGTTTTGGTGTTCCAAGAGAAATTGCAACAGATCAAGGACATCAAAGGTGGTGAAAAGGCTCGTGGAAGATTACAAGATTAAGCACAGAAATTCCACTCCTTATCATCCACAGGCAAATGGTCAAGTTGAATCTATCAATAAGGTGATTGAAATAATTCTCACTAAGACTGTTCATCTACACAGAAGAGATTGGGAAGAAAGGATTCCTGAAGCCTTATGGGCCTATAGAACTACATGGAGGAACACAACAAGACATACTCCCTATGAAATTGTTTATGGGAAGCAAGCTCTGTTCCCTATAGAGTTTCAGATCCGAACTTTCAAGATGGGAGTCCAATTAGGACTTGATTTGGCAGAAGCATAGAAACATAGATTGGAGCAGCTCAATGAGCTTGATGAAATAAGACAAAATGAAATTCAAAGAACCAATATAGTCCAACAGCAAAGAGCTAAATTTTATGATAAATATATCAAGAAAAAGAAGTTTCAAGCAGGGGATTGGGCACTTTTGTTCAATTCAAAATTCAAAGATTTTCAAGGAAAGTTTCAAACTCATTAGCTTGTGCCATATGATATTGAAAAAGTCTTTGATAATGGAGTAGTAAAGGTAATGAAAATAGATGAAGAAAAGGTATCTCTTCTTGTGAATGGTCATCGGTTTAAAGTATATCATAAAACACTTTCAAAAGTAAAGTTTGTCAAGATTTTCCAAGATAACATTGATATGAAGTTAGTGAAGAAGAATCCTTCTTCTTCACTAACTTAGCTTTTATTTTTTCCTACATTATATATATATATATATATATATATATATATATATATATATGAAAACCAATCAATGATTGGCACACTTATATAGAAAATATAGGGTGAAAATCAGAGATTTATGACATCCTATATTTTTCATTTTCTTTTCTATAATAAGTATTGGCACAAAACAACATTCGTTGCAGTTCATAATCTGAAAATTAATTTCATTTTACGGTTTCATTCCATCACACTCCACTGTCATTTTACAGTTTCATTCCATCTCACTCCACTTCCATTCCATTTTTCACACTCATTCCATTCCATAACTCATATTCCACTTCCATTCCATTTTTACATTGATTCCATTTCATATTCATGTTCCATACTTCATTCTTTTTACAGATTACATTATGCAGCTAAGCACATTCTGCAGCTGATTACATTCTGCAGCTGACTGCATTCTGTAGCTAATTCCATTCTGTAGCTAATTTGATTCTGCAGCCACTTCAACAGTTCTGACACATGGTGATTTCAAGGAATTGAAGGATTATGTTTTGAAGACCAACATGCTAAAAATGGTACCTAATGATCAACACCAAAGCAAACAACAAACAAAAAAGTTAAGTTCTAAAGGTAAAGTGAAAAATTTTATTTTTAATAGCAAGGTTAAAACATGAAACATGTATAATATGAACATTCATATGTTTCCTTGACAACTCATCATTTGATTTGATTTCAATCTCCATTATACTACATATCAGCCACATCCTCTGTATTAAGTTGCATGACGTTCTATCATTAACTCCCTCTTTGATGACTAATGGTCATGATCTATGACGTGACATACTTGTCTATGTCTCTCCAAGACCCTACCATCTATTTATTCCTACAAACCCTCCATAACCTTCCATCATATCCACAGCCAATTCATTTCCATAAAATAGAAGGGTAATTCTGAAGGTTGAAGAACTCTGCATAGTAGAAGGATGGGGCTCATTGTCAGATTAAAACCAGTTGGAGAAAAGTACATGGAAGGATACCCACAGCTTAAAGAATTGTTACAGAAATTTGGATGGCTTAGGTTCATAGAGAAATTTAATGGTTTTCATAAGGAGATTACAAAATCCTTTGCTCGGTCTTTTGATGGCATCGAAGTAGAGATTGGAGATATCAAGTTTGCAGTGATTGAGTCATTCATCGCCAAGGCTATATAAATTCCAAGGCACGATGAAATATGGTTAAAAGATAAGAATTTCCACAGTGAATCATGGAAAGTAATACTCAAAAACCCAGGTATGGATGTCTCTGTTTTTAGAAAAGGAATCCCAAGTTCAACTCTTAAAAGTAAATGGATGAATATGCTCTTGATTTTACAAAAAATTATAACTTGTGAGGGAAGGTTTGGCTACATGTATGTCTACCATATCCGTTTACTAATGAATTTCCTAGAAAATGGTGAAATCAATCTTCCTTTATTTCTACTAAATAGTTTAAGAAGGATGGCCTCAAATGTGCAAAAGAGAATACAGTTCATAGATACCACCATGCATCAACATGGGTTGATAAAAATATTGATTGAGTTTCATTTAAGAAGCATAGGATATAACTGGGAGGATTTCCTTATTATAAATCATTTTCAAGAACCACCAGAGTCACCCAAGGAAGATAATGTCAGAAGAAGCAGAAGAAAGAAGACTGATATAAATGTTGAAAATAGACTTGAATCCTCATTACAGAAGAATGATGAAAAGATAATTTCTGAATAACTGAAAGAAATTAGAAAGCAAATAAATACAAGAGGAAAAATAAGAAAGAAGAGTAAGGAAATAGATGAGGAGAATTAAAGTCCTCCAAAATTGAGAAGAAGCTCCAGACTCAGAGGGTCTATGAAGAAAATATTATCAAAAGGGACGGAGCTTACAAATTTAGATGAGGAAACCCCAATACCTTCTCCTGCTAACATTTCTCCTACACACAGTCCTCAAAATTATCCTATTTATCATTTTGAAGGTAGCCCTAGCAGAATATCTCCAATCATAGACCTAGTTCAACAACAAATATATGATTATGTAGAATCACTGGAGAAGAAAAATGCATCAATGAACCCAGAACCTTCTGTCAATCCACAAGAACCTCTAGTAGATGCTCTTAAACAAGATATTTATGAACTACAGATATTGAACAGACATATCAAATAGGAGAATGAGGCCTTGAAGCAACAAAGAAAGTTGGACAAGGAAATCCATGACAATACCATTCTACATCTAGGACTGTGGTATAAGAAAAACAAGAAATTGAAAAGAAAGAACAAGTTACTACACAGAGCAGTCATTAACCTCAAGTATAAGATTCTTATGAGAAGGCCCAGGATGACAGTCACTTCAAAGGTGAACAAAAGAAGGAAATTGGATGTGCTAGTAGAAGTGTCTGAGCAAATTCAATAGGGAAGAAGAACTCACAATTTTGGAAAATTTCATGAGTACAAGCACTGACTTTGTAGTGGGGGTATGCTGAACCTAATAATTACCCTCTCTTTGAAAATTTTTCTCACCTCTTTCCATCACTTTCTCATAAGATCACAGACCCCAATCAATGATAAATGCTAGGTTTTTTCTTAAGTATGCATTAAAATGATTGCCATATTATATTTTCATGTTCTTGCTATTTGGATATATTTTTGCAATTTAGTTACAGAATGCAGCCTCCTCTGCAGCTAACTGTGGATTCTGTAGCTACTCTCATGGTTTGGCAGGTTCGAGGTTTCAAATGAAGAAATGGGCCACATGGGTATTTCTAGAATCATCTCTACATGGATTCTATCTTATTCACTCAGTCCAGATCAACAGAAAAGTAGTCCTACGATCATGGTCAAACATATGGTCAAAGTATGTTATTCGAAAGCAGCAGGACTCTTGATTTTCTCTATCATAGCAAATCAAGAGTCTAACAATCCTATTACAAGCCTAATTCAAATTAAGCCACCTGTAGCGTTTATCTCATAAACTGTTATGTATTTTCCTTTAAATATCAGTTGTAAAAGATCGAGAAGACAGTTCAGAATTTAAGTGTTAAGTTTAAGCTTTTTTCTGATACTCTGTATTCAGACTTCATTTTATCATAATACAATTTTTATGTTGCCAATCACTGTTTAAGTGCATATTTAACCAGCTAGTAGTTCAGCCGAATTAGTTGCAGAGGGCCCCTGCACTGGAGGAGGTTTTTCCTTTATTGTTTTTAGTTCAATTCCCATTACTCTGTTTTCAGCATCTATTTCCTAATTAGATTGATGTTTCATTCCAGTTCTTGATCAATAACATAACATTAAATCACAAATTTGAAGCTTTTTTCTTCTAAGATATTTCGTAAAGATAGATAACTCTGTTTTCAAAATCGAATTAAGATTGGAGTAATAAGATTATACAGTTGCATAGTTTGCTTACTGTTTTGTCATTTATTTCCTTAGAACAAAATTTTCAATTAATTGTGTCAATAGATGTTTTCAAAAGCCATTTCAATAATGATCCTAAACTAAATGGTTAAATGTCTAATTCATACAGTGGTTGAATTTACTTTGCACATTGTCATTTTCTTTCTAGGAGCTTAGAGACTAAGGCATAATTGACTTCTCACATAGCATCTCAAGAGATTAACACTTCACATTAAATGTTGCAGAAAAGCCAAATATACATTAGTTGTTTTTAGTTAGTCTTACATGCTTTCATATTTTTCTTTTAGATCCTCACTTAATTTCATCACTGATATTCCTAAAGATCATTCTAAAAGAGATTGATTTAATCACGTTTCAAGATTGAATGGTTGAATTTTTAATGAGTGCAATTACTGAGTTACCTTTTGCAGACTTTAATTAGTATTCTAGTTCATTAAGTATAATCGGTTACTTAACACTATCTCAAGAAGATCACACTTCATAATTGAATATTGGAAGTAACTAAGTATACATTACATGTTTTCATTACATTCTTTGGTTACTGTTCTAGGACATTAAAAGATTAAAATACAGACAGTTACTTAGCATCATCTCAATAAGGTCATACCTCATAATTGAATGTTGAAGTAACTAGAAGTACATTAGTTGTTTCATTTTCTGCTTTTACTTAAGACATACATTGCAGTTTCAATCTTAGTCTTAGAATTAGATCCATGGAATAGAACTAATGATAATATAAAATAGAAGCTCTGTTTTCCAAATTAGGTCTTAACTAGCCAATAGTTTTTGGTTTGTTTTTATGAAAAATAGACTAACTTAGGAACACTTCCTTTTCTTCCTTCTAAAATTCATTAGATTCATTTAAATCTTTTCATAGTTTTAGACTAATCATCCTTAGACACCAAAGAACAAAATCCCCCAAAAACAACATGAAATACAAAACAACGAAGTAAGAAATAGGTTAATTAAGAACATACAATGCACCACACTTCATCATTTTACAAACCTCGATTGATAATTAATGAAATCAATTTAAGACATTAAATTGACTAAACACATACAATCTCCAAAGACTAAACATAGGAATGTCCTAAGGCTTCCTTCCATTAGACATACAATGAACTTCTCTTTTCCACAATAAAGAAACAATGTGATAATATCCTCCACGTATATTAGGGAGGAAAAGGAGGAGAACCTCTCAACTTGATCTTTCATTACACCAGGAAGCTACCTGATTGTTCCTTAGTGCTTCTTCATGACACCATCCCCTCATTACATAAGGGTGAAATATGACTTCATTTGTTATTTTGTGAAAGCTTTCAGTACACCAAGAAGTTCTAAGGCTCCTTTATTGATCCTCTTATTACTTTGAGAATTGAACTATCCTTTACCTAAAATAACCAAAATAAATCAACTTTAATGTGAACACCGACCATTTTGGAATGAAGGTGATACAATAATGGCAAGGAGGGGATGATCCACTAATTCAGTGCCCTAATTATTACCTTAGAGTTTCCAACAATTATTACATCACTTTAATCATTCTCCTTGAGAAATCTAACTCCTTGACAAGTAGCGGTGACCTCTACTTCATTGTTTGTTGTGCATCTCAAACTCTGAGGAATTGAAAGATTCTAATTTTGTAATTAAGTGTGTTGAGTGTCTCTCTACAACCCAATGTGACATATATGTTGTAGCATAATGTAGCTTAACATGGATAACGTTAGAACATGTTGGCTCATTGAAAAAATAATTTGAGTGTGTGTGTCTTTGTTCATAAAAAATAAATATGATATATACTCACATCTAAAATTAAAATGATATCTATTAAATTTGGTAACCAACCTAGATCAATTTTAGCTCTAGACTATTAAGATCCAAGATAGTTCAAATACCTTAAGATGCAGCTTTTTTTCAAAGTGCAAAATGTAAAGGAAGGTTTGCACACAAACCATTTGATTCCTCTCAACACTTAATAGATCTAGAGTTAAATTAAGTATAACTATATACATCTAATCATATCCCTCAAATTTTCGATAGCATGTCACATAGTTCCACTTGATACCATGAAAATATGGAGGTTTATATACTTCATATGTATATATCATCAAAAACCCCTAAATATACCTTAAAATTTGACTGATTTTGACCCTCACCCATTTTCTTCCACATAAAAGAAATCTTATATTGTTTTTCCTAAACATAACATTTTTGTCTTGAAAATACTGGTGATAGAAGATATTAAAGATGTTTCCACTATGATCCACTAATACTGAAAATAATAAAACACCGTGAAAATTTATACGTCACCTTGTCTTCTGGACTAGAAATATTTAAACACATAAAACAAAAAATGGTAGAGAAATTTTAGAGATTCGACCATCCTTTTATTCCCATAAGTTTCATTGACAATCATCCGTGAATGCCCATTCTTGAATATGCCATCCTCTAGCTCATTTTTTCATGCCACATATTTTGGTCATATGTAGCTCAAACTTTGATTTTACTCATCATAGTAATTCATTATTTAGTATCTATTTCATCTTAGTTAGATTGATATAGACATTTGGGATGTGTACATTTGGACCTATTTATCTATTAAACAATATTATTTTTATTGCTATAAGCTCATGATAATGAGAGTTATTTTTTTCACTTAAAAAAGAAAACTAATATGTGGAATTTTGATACATAAATACCAATTCGAAATTATGTTTTAAATTTCTAATATCTATGCAAGACATTGTGTAAATAAGCATACATTTTTTAGTTGAATGCCACTACAAATATGGACTTTCATATGAAATTTGTGATGCATTTGCATGGATATGAATATTGGTGAGATAACATATAGGTTGATGAGTTATGCAATACTGAAATGATTGTAATGCTATGGAGCAACAAAGCTGTAGGCTTGTTGACTTAATTGTAAAATACACAAGAGGTATTCGTAATAATAATATATTATATATAAAATATATAAGAGATGATAAAATGTTACAATGAGGCCCTACTTATATACCTACGCAGATGGCCCTTCATGACTTGGCATGTCTTTTAGACATGCCATTTCACTAACTTAATGACTACTTACATAATCCTTATTTAACTATTAATAACTATATTTATTATATTTGTTATGAATTATATTCATAATGTTGCCCCTTCCTTCAAAAGCTTTGTCCTCAAAGCTTATAGTTGACACTTTTCTTCAGTTCAATCACGCACAGTTTTCTTAATTTGCTTGCGTCATTTTTTTTATAAGTGTAACGGGTCACAATTTTATTTTATTCATGTTTTTCATCTCAACATGTATAATTTTTTGTCATACTCCTTTAAAAACCCCTTTTTATTTATTTATTTATTAATCTAATTAATTAAATTAATATATAATATAACTTTACTATATGTCTTCTAACCAAACTTTTAATGTCTTGCCCAACCTTTAATATGATACTTTTATTTATTTATTTGTTATTAAGTAACTTTATAAAAAAAAATTTAGTAAAGTAACTTTATAAAGTTATAAAGTAACTTTATTAATTTTATAAAGAACTTAATTATTAAACCTTCTTTGTTTTATTAAATTTATGACTAATAGTCATGAGAGATTCATAAGGTTGTGTCCTCTAGAGATGCAGGCATCCTGGAAATATCCTCCCACAAAAAAGAAGAATTTGAGGAGTTTTTTACGGAGTTTCCAAATAATAAACAAACGTGTCTAAAGGTTGTACGAGACCATTAAAAGCTGAGACCTTACTGGTATTTGATACCTTCTCTATTCCACACTCTGCAAACATACTCCACTGAGACCTGAAGCTCCAGAATATTCTTGTCGCACCCAATGGAGTCGTAAAACTCTACGACTTCGGTCTCGCCTGAATCGAAGACAACCGGATGACCCAGTTGGTGGTGACTATCTTATACAGGGCACCAGAGCTCCTATTCATAGACGACGCCATTGGCAACGACGCTGAAGAGGCCTTCGACACCAAGTGTTGTTATGGCCCCGCCATCGACATATGGTCTCTCAACTATATTTTCGCAGAGCTTCTAGGCCATGACAATGGTGAATACAACGCTCTCTTTAGCAACCTGCGCGAAAATATGGAAATATCAGCGTCCCTGAAAGAAATATTTAGTGTGGTTCCCAAGCCCTCCGACGACGATCCCATCGACTTCATCTACAACGACGCCATCCATTGCTACATTCGCTCTCTGTTTCCCACCATGCCCATGTGGCTCTCTATGAAAATCATGGTTCTACATGCTGAGCCCGAGGCCGTGAATCTGCTGGAGAGAATGCTGGCCTTCGACCTGCGAAAAAGGATCACCGCTGTGGAGGCTCTTCCGCATCCGTACATGGCTGACATCACTATCGATGTTCTTGCACGGTCGCTCAAGTTGTAGCTTGCGGAGGTCGAGATATTGAGGAATGACAGTGCTCCCACAACCAAGTGCATATCGTACACTATTATTCTTGTTGACAGTCTGTGCTAGAGGTTGCAAATGGAATGAATCACATCCAACACTTTGGTACACATAAGACAATTTCAGAGGTGTGTTTTTCATTGTATTTGCAGACGTGAATATCCGTACAAACACACGAATATAAAAATCTACTGAAACAGATAGAACTGGGACAATGTAGTGTTTGTAACGGTTAGCATGGCTCTCAATACAAGCAAGAAGGATTCTTAAAGTCATCTCATGACAATACTTTTCACGACTAGGATATGAACCATATTTTGAATAGCAAACTTCCCCATTATTCCCACAAAGAACTGCCATATCAGTTGTTGTGCACAGTAACATCCCCCCATCTGCAACTGATTGTACTGCAGAGTCCAGAAAAATAGAAGGTGACCCACAAGGATCAAGGTCAACTTGGATAAGATTGATGGAACCCGTAGACTGCAGAAAAAAACATCGTGGTTGGTCAAAGAAAATGGCAAGAGTTGTTTCTGCAACTTCTAAAGAAAAGACATGAATTACCCATGACCTTTCCTTAGAAAACCCTTCATATTTTGGAATACCAAGGAAGGTTGCTACCAATTGGGGTTGATATTCAAATTTAGCTATAATTTTCCTTTTGCCATGTAAAAACATCCTAAATTTAATTTTCTGCATATTTATTCCAGAATTAGTCCCTAACATATTCTTCTCTTCTTACCATATGGTTTGTATGGGTGAAGGATTTTTTCCATGTTTTAACTCTGATTGGACAAACTTCCAACTATAAAGTTTTCTTGTGGCCCAAGTGTCTGGCACTAATATTGGTGGAATAACCTCATCTTCATTATGGTTTTCTCTATCTTCCTCCTCATCATAATCGTTGTTGAGATCAATTTCATCTTCATGTGGATATTTTTCATTATGATCAACTTTATCTTCTCCATTATTAAATGTAATGTTTTGTGCATTATTCTCATCATTTTGATCTTCTACAGAGTGTAGTGATTCTTCATGATTATCTTCTGAATTCTCTTAATCGACTAAATTATTCTGTTGACTATGTCCAATATTCAGAAATATTGGTTCTTGAGTCAGATTTATCTTGTCCCAAATGGAATTTATCTTCTGCATTGATTTGTTATGATTTTATGTGGCCTCGCTATGATTTAGCCAAATTTGTCTTTCTATCTGATCTGTTGTGTCTTGAAGTTTTTTGATGTCGTCAAAATGTCTTGTAGACTTATCCTCAAGATTGATTAATATTTTAGTGAACTTATCGGAATTTTTATTGATCTTACTCTCAAGATCGATCAAATTTTGTTGAAATCTTCCATCGTCATTGATGAAGACATCGAGTGGCAACGATTTCGAGGCACCGCATGTAACAGCTGAAGGCAGCCAACAATGGCGTAGGTGCTTCCTTCTAGGCGAGAAGATCGTTGCTCTAATACCAAATGGAGCAACAAAGTTGTAGGCTTGTTGACTTAATTGTAAAATACACAAGAGGTATTCATAATATAAATATATTATATATAAAATGTATAAGAGATGATAAAATGTTACAATGAGGCCCTGCTTATATACCTACGTAGGTGGCCCTTCATGACTAGGCATGTCTTTTAGACATGCCCTTTCACTAACTTAATGACTACTTACATAATCCTTATTTAACTATTAATAACTATATTTATTATATTTGTTATGAATTATATTCATAACATACTAAGATCCCTCAAATGTCTTAGACATCCAGAAGAATGCATTATAAATTTTACTTATTATACAATTTATAAATTAAAATAATGTTATGAACAGGTAAGTGTCAAATTTTGATGGGATGCACAAATTTCCAACAATGGTTATTAAATGACACGACTCTAAGAATAATACTTAAAAAGTATGGCCTAATGTAGGATGTCGACCCTAGTTTTACTCGGAAGGGTGGAGGTATTAACCACCAAATATCTTGCCAACCTTTGTTTTATCCAAAGGGATGGAGGCATTTTTGAAAATTTATCCTTCGAAAGTTAGCTTTCATGGGAGGGTTATATTAAGCCTTTCTCCCCTATAATTGTGATAGTGACTACTAATTTCCTACTAGTGAAGCTTCGTTAGGATATATGACACTACTATTTATGAGTTCTATTTAGGGTTAGGTCAATGTATTTTATGCTCCAACGTGTTTCATAGATGAAAGGATAGGATGTGGAAGATTGAAGTAGGTTAGGGAATAAGGATGATTCAAATTTAGTTGAGAATGGTGCTTGGGGATTAGATCTGCTGCTCTTGTTTTCATTATTTTGTTCCTATTATATTTAGAACATTTGTTTTGATTCACTTTTGATAATTTTTTTGTTGATAATCAATGATTGATAAATTATTGTAATTTTTTTATGTAATGTTGTTGAAGTGCTTTCGGATCCATCGCATGGGATTTTTTTTGTATCGATGTTGATGTTTTTCTATACCTTACATTCATCCCAATGATGAGCCACATATGTTTGCTCAAAACATCAATACATAAAATCGCTATGTGATGGATCCAAAAGCACTTCAACATAATTCATATCACAAAAGTCTTAAATCTTAAGTCTTTGTTATTTAATGTTATTGAATGATGCCTCTATTCGGTTTACCATTTTGCATACTTTGATGTGAATGTACAAGAGCTATGCATTAGAGGTAGTGATTGTTTATCACTAATACAAAATGTAGGTCATGTCTAGCTATCTACACATATTATGCACATGTACACTAGTATATTTAATTGATGTATTAATCACTAAACTATTTAATTAAAATTTTAATGATTATGTAAATTATATTTCACACATAAATATGTGGTAGCATTGGATACCCTTAGTTGTTATGATAGTTAAATGGATATGGTGGGTTATGTTAGCCACCTATAAAATTTTGTCAAAGCAAACAGGTGGTTAAATATGTTTTTGAGCCTTCAAGAGAAGCATTTCCTTTGTAAATCTATCATTCTTGAAGCCTCTTTGTGTCTTCTATCCTTTAAATAATCTTCACTGTTGTTTCCATTAATGAACCCTGCTGTTTGTGAGAGAAGCAGTTCTCAAAAAGGCCTTCATTTTCTCCATTTCACTCCCACAAATTTCCCCATTTTTCATCCTCATCCCCTTCACAAAAATTCCTTTGAAGACCTTCATTTCAACCTCCATCTCATCCTAAACCGATTTTAAACCTTATATTTCCCTGCATTTGGTTTAAAAATCCCTTCTTTTGCCTATCGAAACCCCTTACTAAACCTCAAAAACTCTATTTTTTACCTTAAAAACAATATTTTTACCTTATAAAGGGCTTAAGCCCCTTTCAGCTTAGCCCTCAGCCCCTATTCTCCATATAACCTAGAGTTGTGGCTAAGTGCTAAGTCTAGTTGCTTCATCGCAATCGACAATCGCAATTTTCCTTTATCTTTTCTCTTTTCCTCCTTCGATGCCGATCCTCTGATTTAATCTCAGCCGTTGAATCCACAAGAACCGATGGCCAGGATTCAATCACGCCTCATTCGCAACCCCCCATCATCGCATCCTCTGATCTAATCTCAGCCGTTGAATCCACAAGAACCAACGGCCGGGATCTCATCGCGCTCCGCCCATAACCATTCACCATCCTGACCTCCGATTAAATCTCCACCGTTTATCATGTTTGATCAGATGGTCCACATTACTTCTGCTCGTCAAACCCTGCCCTTCTCATTTCTCTCCCATCGACAGATCCCGACCGTCCGTTCCAAAGATCCAACGGTCAGGATTTAAATCACCATTGACCCCCCCCTACCTTTCTGCCTCGTGCATCTTACCTCCCATCACACAAAACCCACAACGTCTGATCAAAACCAAGAGATCCGACAGCCTAGACCCCGTTTCGCGTTTTTTCTGCACCCAGGGTTTAACGTTTCAAAAAAATGCGAAATGGGTGGTTTTCTTTTTCCACGCATCACTCACTGAGTGGAATCGCGTTTTTTTGGGCATTTTCTCTTTCCCCCTTTTTTTTGCACGAAAACCATTCCGGTTTTCCACCTTACCACCCTCCGCAGCATAATTTCTCTTTTAATCCTGGCCGTCGATCTCTGAGATCACACGGCCCAGATTATATCGTTGTTTCTTTTGCCCACCATTCATCTGATCTCCCAATGACTCCATCCACAGATCTCTGCCGTCGATTATTCTAATCCAGCGACCCACGTTATATCGCATTTCCACTCATCTACCACCCAAAAAATCCTCCAAACGACTTCATCAATGAATCCCCACCATTGATTCTTCTAATCCAACGGTCCATAATGCACGTTGCACCCAAAATCCCAATCATACCTACTTTCGCCTTCCACCATGATTTTCATCACATTTTCTGCTACATCCTCCTTTTTCCCTCAATTCTCCTCCATCCTCACGGGCCTCCGAAGCAGCCATCCTCACTCCCTCAGGTTTTTATAACATGTTTATCATGTTTTGCAGGGTTTATAGGGGGTGAATTCATTTTGTCTCCACAGTCACAGTCATGGTGATTTAGAGCGCAGAAAGACTATCATAGAAGCAACAAAGAGTATCAGAAGAAGAATTAAAGGATTAATACTCAATGTTGAAGACTTAATTCTTATAATCTAGTTTTTATATGGATAAAGGACATAGATAAAGAATTGAAGATGATCAAGGAGGCTTAACGAAGCCTAAAGCACACATCAAGCCATATCAGTTATTTAATATCAACGGAATGTTATTTTTCCTAAGAAGGACAAATTCCCACAACATTCTCTATGCCTCATCGAGCCCATAACAGTTATTATTTTGACAGAAAGCTCCTGGAACTGTCAGTGCATTGGTTATGAATTATGGAAGACCTAAAAGACAAAATCTTCACCTTACTTGTCACAGAAGATAAGATAGAGTACCATAGCCAGAGGGTACTTCAAGAGACGTACCTGAAGTTATTGCCAACCTAAAAAAGACTTCTAAACTAGCCTGAAGGGTACCAACATGTTGATGCAGAGCCATTAAGCAGAGTGGGCATTCAAATACTTCCTCCCCTCTATCTTACTGGATCATTTAAGTTCATATCTACTACTCCACCTCCTCATTCACCTATAAGTATTCATTGAAAATTCATTGTAAAGTGTTGGGATTTTATTAATTATTAGAACTATTATTGAGGGGAAGTAGCTGAGTAGTTTGTAATATAGTAGGCTGGGAAGAGAATTTTGGACTGTAAAGAGCCATTAGACTCAAAGTCTGTGACTGGTTTTGCACATCAATTAAACAAGCAGATTCACGGGATCCTGGTCTATATTATCGATGATGTTTTCCTTACTGTAATTGTCTCCTTTCATGTTTTTCATATTGTCCATTATTCTTTGATAAAGAACAGCAAGCATAGATTAGGACATACTGTTGGAAGTACCCTAAACCTCACTGTCAAATCTTTATCTTTATGTTTTCCGTTGATTGTGTATTTAAGGATAATTCTATATAGTATAACCAGTCAAGAAATGTGGGTGAGCCCATGTCTTTCCAAGTACAACTTGGAGTATTGTCCTTGAAAGATATTTTCATTTCATGCTAATTAAGGATTGAACTAGGGAAGTCTATGGTTAGCCCTGTCCTCTAGTTCCTTCTCAACCAATTTGTCTTGAGAGTTTCCCTTTGAGTTGGTGTCAAAAGCAGAGAAGGTTCAAAGTCTTTCTCTGATCTTAGGCCTTGCTTTGTGTTAAATCTTAAATGTTTTCTACTGTCTGAAAGCGGTTATGAGGACTGTTGGATTGTCTCCCTTAAGAGTATGCTGAAAGCAGGTTAGGTTAAAATTCCCTCCTTGATCTTAAGCTACCCTTTGTGTCTTTACTGAGAGTTTCTTTTGTGAGTAGGTCAAAAGCAGGATAGGTTCAAAGTCCTTACCTGATCTTAGACTGCACTTTGGTTTCTTTCCTTCACCCACTTCTTAATGTTCCATCTCACAACCTATCTAAAAATATCCTTTGGTATAGATGACTTGCCCTATGGAAACCCTTGGATAGTTGTTATGCAAGTAAACCCTTTTATGACTCCATAGCCCAATGGATTAGCACTTCTCTTGACCTATCATCCCATGCTAAAACATCCTTCTACTTATTTCCTTCTTCACTTCACATAACCTTCTTAGTTAATGATCTCTAACCAAACAAACAAAACTAAACCCCTATGCTTCATACCTAGCCTAATACCATAAACTGACCTTAAATATATATCATTCTTTACATTTATAGAGAGATCCCTCTCTGGATCCAGGAGGGCTAGATCCTAGGATCCCAAAGTTGTTTGATGTTGTCTTGTCTTTTGGTCTTTCCAATCTGGCCAAAACACAGGAACCACAACAAATGGCGACTCTGATAGGGACTTATGAGTGAATTTCATCTTAGATACCTTTAGTAACTCAGAAGACCCATAATCTCCTTATATTGGTATTCAATTGCTGATGGTGGACAGCAACTCATCTCAAATCTTTGAAATCCTCCACCTGGCGACTCCACAACTCCCAATAGACCAAATGAATCCACTGGTAGAAGACCCTGAACTGGTTCAATAGACACAGTGACCTCTTATGATTCCAAGGATACAACGAAGATATGCTCCAATGAGTAGAGAACATATCCCTGCGTTCCCACATAGATTCCCCAAGTGATTTGGGATGATAACCTTACTATTTTTCAAGGTGAAGAGTTTGAGGACCCATTTCTGCATCTCATCAAATTTGACATACATGTATGGAAGGTAAAGACTGAATGGCATGAAGGCTGCCTTATGAAAATGTTCATGTTAACATTAGAAGGAAAGGCAAGGGACTGGTATGAATGGCTAGAACCTGGGAGTTTGTTTTCTTTGAAAGACATGCACCAAGTATTTTATGAGAAATACAAAGAAAACCCCTCATCCATACCATGGAGTGCAAACTGTTGTGACTAATCTCAGAACCTCATATAATACCTATTAGATGTTGATGAGAATTTGGTAGACATGCATCCTGAAGTTCTGTTAGAATCCATTCAAGATTTTTATATGCATCCTAACTACCACAAGAACCCAGATGAATCAGTTGAGGAAGAAATCAGTCAAGAAATAAAGGACCTTCCTCAAGACACGCCTGGAAGCTCAAATATTGATTCATCATCCCTTGTAACTGAGGCCCAAGAAGACATCCTGCCTCAAACTCAATCTTCACAAGAAACAGAGAGTTGCTTCCCTTCTGCTCAAGGAAATACAAGAGCATCCTCCCCTTTGACAGAAGAAGAAATAGATCAGATCATCAATAGACAGCTAGCCTCTGAAATGTTTTACAGAACAAGCATTCTTGTCCATTCATCTTCTAAGCTTTGTTGTACAGATTTGGAAATCCCCCCTGTAAATCAGAACGAGGAAAGATATTATGATAATCCAGTCTTTCTGATTGGTAGCATTACCTACTTTAATTATTTTCCTAACTTTGATTCATCTAGTGATGAGGTTCTCCAAACAGAAGTTGATCTTGCAGGGCCATCATCAGTAGATTTGTGGGAGGAAAATCAGTTCCATCAACTTCAAGAAAGTAATGAGCCCATGCAGGCTATTTATGATACTGATGAGGAAAGTTATGAAAGTCTAGCAGCAGATGAAGATTCATTGAATCTCCACTTTGTTTTATCTCAAATCATCAGTAACAGTTTTTATGTGGTTGAAAATCAGCAGCCTTTCATCTCAAAGGATGAAGAGGAAAACCATGAAGAAATTTTTGAGCAAGTTGAAACCAAGGAGCCTTCTCTTGAAAAAGAAGAAGCAATGGAACATACCCCTGCTCAAGAATTCAGTGACCTTTTCACAGAGCTCAACCCACCAGATCAGGATATCTTAGAGCTACAAGAGGACAACCCTATAATATATGATGAGTCCTCTAATTCAGATGATAACAAAGATGAGAAAGAGGTTCTTTCCCAAAAGAATCTTTATCTTGATCCAGTGGAATAGGAAGAAATCCTGGTTGAAGCCTACTTGCCAAATACTCACAACCAGGTATCATTTGAAGATCCTTATGCTCATTTCCTATAGACATTTGAAGAAGGATCAAAGGTCATCAAGAGCAGCTTGTTGTAGACAGCAAGAAACATTTTAGAAGTTGCTGCTAAAAAACAAAGAGAGTGGGAGTGGCCCTACCTATCCAACATGCTCAAAGAGATGAGTAGAGATCAGTCATGGATCATTTGATTGACTGGATGTATTGGAAAAGAGAGTTTGTCAGCTAGACATGTAAATATTTCAAGTTAGAGTAGGGTAGGTAGGAAATTTCAATAAGCTCATCCTGTGAGAATTTAGTTAGTTGTTTTCAATTTCTGAAAAGTTCAGTCCATGTGCAGCTTGTCTTTATGCCATGGACCCGTAGCAAATCAAACAGTCTAATCCTAGTTTGTCTGTATTTAAATTTCTATTTTAGAATGTAGAGAATGAAATCTGTCAGACAGTTTAATCCTGGCAGATATTAGTTTAGGTAGAGAAGCTATGAGTCCAACTGTTTAATTTGGTCTCATGGAGGAATAAGGGTAGAATTAGATTAGTTTTTCTTTCAATAAAAAATTATAATGTGAAAGGTTTGCAAGTCTAAGTGCACCTGGAAGAAAAAATGGTAGGACAATAGGATGGGTAGGTAGATGTTTGGGAAAATGTTTCTGCTGATATAATGACCATCATGTTTGTAGCAGCTGATCAAAGAAGAAAAATATGGTCAAGTACCAGGCATCTGGCCTACTTCCAAAGATCATATCTGATATTCTTGGCACCTTCAAGAAGATGCCATCCCCATGTGGAGCCACTGTTAGCCACCTATAAAATTTTGTCAAAGCAAACAGGTGGCTAAATATGTTTCTGAGCCTTCAAAAGAAACATTTCCTTTGTAAATATATCATTACTGAAGCCTCCATGTGTCTTCTATCCTTTAAATAATCTTCACTGTTGTTTCCATTAATGAACCCTGTTGTTTGTGAGAGAAGTGGTTCTCGAAAAGGCCTCCATTTTCTCCATTTCACTCCCACAAATTTCCCCATTTTTCATCCTCATCCCCTTCACAAAAATTCCTCTGAAGACCTTCATTTCAACCTCCATCTCATCCTAAACCCCTTTTAAACCTTATATTTCCCTGCATTTGGTTTGAAAATCCCTTCTTTTGCCTACCAAAACCCCTTACTAAACCTTAAAAACTCTGTTTTTAACCTTAAAAGCAATATTTTTACCTTAAAAACTCTGTTTTTGACCTTAAAAGCCCCTTTTGGCTTAGCCCTCAGCCCCTGTTCTCCATATAACCCAGAGCCGCGACCGAGCGCTAAGTCTAGTCACTCCATCGCAATCAACGATCGCGATTTCCCTTTATCTTTTCTCTTTTCCTCCTCCGATGCCGATCCTCTGATTTAATCTCAGCCGTTGAATCCAAAAGAACCAACAACTAGGATTCAATCGCGCCTCGTTCGCAGCCCCCCGTCATCGCATCCTCCGATCTAATCTTAGCCATTGAATCCACAAGAACCAATGGCCAGGATCTCATCGCACTTTGCCCATAACCCTTCACCATCCCGACCTCTGATTAAATCTCCACCGTTTATCAAGTTTGATCAAACGGTCCACATTACTTATGCTTGTCAAACCCCGCCCTTCTCATTTCTCTCCCATCAACAGATCCCGACCGTTCGTTCCCAAGATCCAATAGTCAGGATCTAAACTACCATTGACCCCACCTACCTTTCCGCCCCATGCATCTTACCTCCCATCGCACGAAACCTGCACCGTCCGATCAAAACCAAGAGATCCGACGACCTAGACCCCATTTCACATTTTTTCTGTGCCCGGGGTTTAATGTTTCAAAAAAACGTGAAATGGGTGGTTTTATTTTTCCACGCGTCACTCACTAAGTGGAATCGTGTTTTTTTGGGCATTTCTGCTTTCCCCCTTTTTGTTGCGCGAAAACCATTCTGGTTTTCTTCCTTACCACCCTCCGCAACATAATTTCTCTTTTAATCCTGGCCTTCGATCTCTAAGATCGCGTGGCCCAGATTATATCACTATTTCTTTCACCCACCATTCATCTGATCTCCCAACGACTCCATCCACAGATCTCCGCCCTCGATTATTCTAATCCAACGACCCACGTTATATCGCATTTCCGCTCATCTACCACCCAACAAATCATCCAAACGACTTCATCAACGAATCCCCATCATTGATTCTTCTAATCCAATGGTCCACAATGCACGTTGCACCCAAACTTCCAATCATACCTGCTTTCACCTTCCATCATGATTTTCATCACATTTTCCACTGCATCCACCTTTTTTCCTCAATTCTCCTCCATCCCCATGGGCCTCCGAAGCATCCATCCTCGCTCCCTCAGGTTTTTATAACGTGTTTATCATGTTTTGCAGGGTTTACAGGGGGTGAATTCATTCTATCTCCATGGTCATATTCATGTTGATTTAGAGTGCAGAAAGACTATCATAGAAGCAGCAAAGAGTATTAGAAGAAGAATTAAAGGATTAATGCTTAATGTTGAAGACTTAATGCTTATAATCCAGTGTTTAAAGGGATAAAGGACACAAATAAAAAACTGAAGATGATCAAGGAGGCTTAATGAAGCCTAAAGCACACATCAAGCCATATTAGTGATTTAATATCAACAGAATGTTCTTTTTCCTAAGAAGGACAAATTCCCACAGCATTCTCTATGCCTCATCGAGCCCATAACAGTTATTATTCTGACATAAAGCTCCTGTAACTGTCAGTGCATTGGTTATGAAGTATGGAAGACCTGAAAGACAAAATCTTCACCTTACTTGTCACAGAAGATAAGACAGAGTACCACAGCCAGAGGGTACTTCAAGTGAAATACCTGAAGTTATTGTCAACCTGACAAAGACTTCTAAACCAGCCTGAATGGTACCAACATGTTGATGCAGAGCCATTAAGCAGAGTGGGCATTCGAATACTTCCTCCCCTCTATCTTAATGGATCATTTAAGTTCATATCCATTACTCCACCTCCTCATTCACCTATAAGTATTCATTGAAAATTCATTGTAAAGTGTTGGGATTTTATTGATTGTTAGAACTGTTATTGAGGGGAAGTAGCCAAGTAGTTTGTAATATAGTAGGTTGGGAAGAGAAGTTTGGACTATAAAGAGCCATTGGACTCAAAGTATGTGACTGGTTTTGCACATCAATTAAACAAGCAGATTCACAGGATCCTGGTCTATATTATCGATGACGTTTTCCTTACCGTAATTGTCTCCTTTCATGTTTTTCATACTGTCCATTATTCTCTGATAAATAACAGCAAGCATAAATTAGGACATACTCTTGGAAATACCCTAAATCTCACTGTCAAATCTTTATCTTTATGTTTTCCGTTGATTGTGTATTTAAGGATAATTCTATATAGTATAACCAGTTAAGAAATGTTGGTGAGCCCATGTCTTACCGAGTACAACTTGGAGTATTGTCCCTAAAAGATATTTTCATTTCATGCTAATTAAGGATTGAACTAGGGAAGTCTATGGTTACCCCTATCCTCTAGTTCCTTCTCCAACAGTTTGTCTTGAGAGTTTCCCTTTGAGTTGGTGTCGAAAGTAGAGAAGGTTCAAAGTCTTTCTCTGATCTTAGGCCTTGCTTTGTGTTAAATCTTAAATGTTTTCTACTATCTGAAAGCGGTTATGAGGACTGTTGGATTGTCTCCCTTAAGAGTATGCTGAAAGCAGGTTAGGTTAAAATTCCCTCCTTGATCTTAAGCTACCCTTTGTGTCTTTACTGAGAGTTTCCTTTGTGAGTATGTCAAAAGCAGGATAGGTTCAAATTCCTTACCTGATCTTAGACTGCACTTTGGTTTCTTTCCTTCACCCACTTCTTAATGTTCCATCTCACCAGCTATCTAAAAAGATCCTTTGGTATAGATGACTTTCCCTATGGAAACCGTTGGATAGTTGTTATGCAAGTAAACCTTTTTATGACTCCATAGCCCAATGTATTGGCACTTTTCTTGACCTATCTTCCCATGCTGAAACATCCTTCTACTCATTTCCTTCTTCACTTCACATAACCTTCTCAGTTGATGATCTCCAACCAAACAAACAAAACTAAAGCCCTGTGCTTCATACCTAGCCTAATAGCATAAACTGACCTTAAATATATATCATTATTTACATTTATAGAGAGATCCCTCTCTGGATCCAGGAGGGCTAGATCCTACGATCCCAAAGTGGTTTGATGTTGTCTTGTCTTTTGGTCTTGCCAATCTGGCCAAAACACAGGAACCACAATAGGTTACAATAAATTTTGGAAAGAAATTCCAAATTTTTATTTATAAGCTATCATGAAAAAAAATACTTTGCATTTTATTTTATTGTTTTATATGTATTTTATTTAGAAATTTATTTTAATTAAGTTTTTCCCACAATATATTGTTGGAAACTATGAAAATAAGAATCAATATTTTATTGATCTTGATTTTATTACATTGTTCATATCTAAAATTTCAATTGGTAAAATAAATAGAGTTTTTTAGGTACATTGAATGATAGTGAGCTCATAGAGTGAGGGTCCCTTTTGTCAAGTGTAAGGTTTTTTCTCCCACTAGTTTTGCATTAAGACAAAGTATCATGCTCTAAGCCTACTAAACCAAAATTTCCACCTAAGTTGTAGTGATCGACTTATCCAATGCTTAAGGTACATTGAATGATAGTTAGCCAAGTAGAGTGAGGGTCCTTTTTGTAAGTATAAGGTTTTTTCTCCTAGTAACTTTGCATTTAGACAAAGTATCATATGTTTATTTGTGAGATCTACATCATAGAGTTTGACATTGAAGATCATTTTGCATTCAAATACTCTTCCTATTAAGATACTCTCCTGCTTTATAAATTTAAATAATGACACTAGTGTTTGACATTGAAAACCATTTTATATTCAAATACTCTTCCTATTAAAATGCTCCCATTCTTTATCCTTTATAAATTTAAATGATAACACTTTTTTTCTTTTCAAAAATTCACTTAATTTTCTCTAAATACATATAATTTATTAAAACTAAAAATAAATAACCAAACATTCAACTTTTATTACTAGCTTATAAATCTCAAACATATATTAAATAAATTACCTCACATTTCTATCTATTTAACATTAATAAAAAACAACCTATAACCAATATTGAGGTTCACATTATGAACCCATACAACATCGTAATTGCAATGAAAATCATAACCTCATACCCAACACATTTTTTTTTATAATCTAAAATAACAAGAAGACTTAAATTTTACATGAGATGTGTTCTTAGGGAAGATCCCCTGAAATTTATTCATCATTCCCCATACTAATTATCCAATTGATTGCTTATAAAAATATAAATACTCAATACACTTCAAAATTAAACTTTAAACTTTTTTAAAAGACACGACACTCGAGCAAACCTATACCCTTTGGTGAAATGACAAAGTTGTACACAACTTTTCCCTGTACCCACCTTAGCACGGCCAGTCTTATTTCAGCTGCCATAGGCCCATTAATGCGCCTAGGCAGCTGATGCCCGCCCTCGGATTAAAGCGATAGATCATCGTCGTGCGGCGGGCATCGGCTGCCTGGTGCGGCGGCATCAGCTGCCTGCTGAAATAAGACTCGCCCCTGGCACCCTCTCACTCCGGAAACGCACACTTTTCTTCTTTTCGATAATTGCTATTTGCTGTTACTCTGTTAAATCTGCAGCGCAAATAACACACAAAACAAGAAGATGAATGTGGGTGATGACGTTCAATACTTTTTCGTGATGGCTCTGCTGCCTCCGCTGCCTGCCTCGCGATATCAAAACAAGAAGCCGCCAACGGTATTGTATTTGCGGTTTTCCAATAGCAAATCTTCCTCCCAACTTCGCTGGAGTTCACCATTGTTTTTTTGTTGCGGTAATCTCACGCGGCTGTATTTTAAACCCCAAAACAGGGGGTGGGGGTAAGAATGGATTCTCCCACCCCGGCTACTCGTTTTATATGTACATAATGACAGAATAAGATAAAACCCTGTAACTCTGTATGTTCAACCAGTCGTTTATTTATTTTTCTCAAGCAGACATTCATTGTACGTTTGATCTCATTCTCTGCAAATAGATAATATGAATTCCCACGTTACCGCAGCAGACTTGGCGTATGACAGGGAGGAGTATTCGGGCGATGGACACAACCCTAAAAAATCTGATACAGCTCAGAGGAAGCCAGCAATTTCCCCAAGGTATTAGTCTGCCCCAACAACAAAATATTTCTGTGATAAAAATAGCCAACAGCATGTATCTGTGTGTATATTTGATTAATATATACTCATGTTATGGTATTGATTGGTTTTGTGTTATTGCAGTGTTAGGGCTTTATGTTCTGCATGCGCGCAGCCCCGATGGGAGAGCGACTGGAAGTTCAACATAGAAGATGGGTTGGTCGTCAACAACAACAATAACAAGAAGTCGTGTAAAACTGGAGATGCGATGAAAGACAAAGCAGGAAAAGGAAGGGGTATGGGAAGGGTATTTTATCATAGGCAGTCCCGTGCTGTTCTGCTCTCTTCTTGAAATATTCAAGTGCCCCCACAATTTTTTTTTTTTTCAGAAAGGCTAAATCTGAGTTAAACGCAGGGATCTGTATTGAACTGGATTGGAGATTTTATATAGGTGAAGTCCCAAAGGGGCAACCTGAGTTTGGATGTATCTATGGTTTTACCAAATTTATGCATATTTTTTCTGTTATTCCACTTAGGGATTGGTCAATCTGAAAGTTATTCAAATGGATTCATTGTTATACAAGTTAATTTAAATGTTTAGCCTCAGTAGAAAGGAATTAAACACTCTTTTATTTTATTAATTTGAGTAGAAAGGAATTGAACACTGTTTTATTGTACTAATTTGATTAGATTCGTTGCATTAATGTTTTTTAACAGATCCCAATATAGTGCTGAAGCAGGTTGATTACTAGTTCTTAAAAGCTAGATTATGACTAATTACTAACCACAAATTAAATGAAATTTAGACTAAGTCACATGGATTTGAAGCATGCACTTCCTTTTTAAACAACTGGAGTGGTTCACAATAATAAAGTAATTTTTCGGTGGGTGTAGTTCACAATGAGGAACACGTTTTCACATATTTATATTTATTTGATCACAAATTAAACTTAAATTTAGACAAAGTCACATGGAGTTGAAGCATGTACTTCCTTTTTAAACAACTAGAGTGGTTCACAATAATAAAGTAATTTTTCAGTGGGTGTAGTTCACAATGAAGGAACACATTTTCACATATTTATATTTATGTGGATTTTTTAATGTGGTATTTTATAATATAATTATAAAATAAGTTATTAAATAAATTTAATTTTAATATGTTTAAAGTTAGTTATATTTATTTTTAATGTAAGTTGACATTTATTTGAAAGTAATTTATTATGTATTAATTTTATAATTTATAATTATTATTATTATTATTTAATTTTAAGGTTATGGTAAACTCAGACACTAAAGTGGTGTATGAGACTTTTTTGTTTATGGGATAAGGGACTTATCCGCACTCATTGATTTAACTGCTAAGTCTATAAAGGCATACATACTCTAACCCCCTCTTTGTCTTTAGTGAGATTTTTTAGAAGTTTTTTTGGTCTAATTTCTCTACAATCCAATGGGTTTTTGATGGGTAATCCTGCACAATTGAATTTCCCTAGGGATTTTCCAGAGTGTTGAATACATAATTGAACCCTTGACTTCACATCAAGGGGAGTGACCGTCTATCCAAGAATCCATAGACAAGATTGAATAAATTTAGTTTGTTATTATTGATATTTAATTTATTAAATATTTTGTTCAAAATTATAGTTTTATTTGATTAATAATAGTTTTGATCATAAAACTTTTTTATTACAAATTATAATAAATTTTAAGAAAGCTTTAAAGAGTGTTTTAAAGTTAGAACTTTATTTTATCTAATATGTTCATATAAAATGTTGAATTTGTCTATCTTTTAATTGAATGTCTTGAAAATGTGTTATGAGTCTATCTCACTAGGGATATATGTTTATTTTTATAGTTAAAGTTCCCTTTTCAATTATTTTGCTGAGATTTTAAATAATTAGGATAATTCCTTTAGTGGAGGGATTTTTATTTTAAAATAATAATAAAAACTAATTTTGTGAGTGACAATTTTGTCCTGTGCTTAAAATCACTGCTTCACCCAATGATGCCAAAAGTGACTAAATTGCAGGTCCTTTAGGTAGGGAAAGGCTTAGGTAGAGGAAAACTGAACAAATTTTTGTGCCAAGTGTGGGAAAAAACAAGAATACTAAACAAACCCATTTAACACATTGTCTAAAGTGCAGAGGTGAAAAAGAAGAAAAAACTTTCTTCCTTAACAACTCCACACTATGCACAAGTAACAATTTAGTATACTAATCTAATTCATTTTCTCTTGTGATGAATACTAGTTTGAACATTGGTTGCAATTGGAAAGTGATATGCCTTCTTCCCAATCAAATCATTGAACAATACCTTGAATTTGTAATAAAGGTTATATACATAAGACCTTGTCATTTGAACATTGGTTGCAATTAGAAAGTGACCTGCATTCTTCACAATCAAATCATTGAACAATAACATGAATTTGTAATAAAAATCATATACATTGATAATACCATGAATTGAAAAGTGACCTACATTCTTCCCAATCAAATCAATAAACAATACCATGAATTTGTAATAAAAATAATATATATTGATAATACCATGAATTTGTAGAGAAATCATATACATAAGACCTTCGAGAAAAATGATAAATCAGATGCTATAGTACATGTTAGAAAGAAGCTCGAGGTAAGTGAGATTTGGAGTCGGGACTTTTTAAGATGATCTAGGCTTGAACCTAGGCTCGGGAGTCTCATTAGCATTGGGACTTTTTAAGATGATCTAGGGTTGAACATAGGTTCATTAGCTTTGCATTGAGACAAAGTACCATTTGTTTCGATAGTATTATATTTATCAAAATGTCAAATCCACACTATAGAATTTTACATTAAAATTATTTTGCATTCCAATGTTTTTTCTTCTTAAAATGTTCTCCTTTCTTATGAATTTAAATGATAACTTTTTTGTATTTTCAAAAATTCATGTTAAATTATTTATTTAATTTTTTAATAACATAATCCTCTTACATTGAAAAATATTCCATTTTATTTATCAGTTACCATAAACTTGATCTCAAAACGAAACATAAACCAAATTGATTACTTCTTCAATGTAGTACTTCTTCTTTCTCTCTGGCTCTTTCTCCTATGTACATTTGTGGAACTTATCCATAACAAAAAAAATTATCTCTTTACTATTTGGAAGACACATGCTCAAGCAAATACCCCATTTACTAAACCATTTGTTATTTTGCAACATCCAAGTATTCTTTCTTTTGTACAATAAACATAACCTTAGGCGACGTACCCTTTTTCATTTGCTCAATTTTTTTCAAATATTTTATGACTGGCACCATAGCAATTGCTTCAATAAAAACAACCCCTATTTTACTTAACAAGATAGCATAAGGAACTACACTTTTAATTTTGAATTTGTTTGTAATCAAACTCTTCGGAATTTTCTCAATTTGTTTCCACTGCATCTCGATTATACTACGGTTAGCCCATGATTTAAAATAAGAATTATAATTACATTTAAGAAAATGTATAATAGACATTTAAAAATTTTAAGTATATTAAAATTGAATTTTATTTTATTAAAAAAAATATTTATATAATATTAAATTTGTGAGTTTCAATCAAGTAAATATGTTTGCAAAGTCATATATTATAAACAAATATTAAAAATTAAATAAATATATAAAATGCAAGGTCAATATTTTAAAGCCGTATATATTAAAAAAATATATTGCTAATTAAAAGTGTTCTTGACATCAAACTGTATATTTTATTTAATTATTTTTCTTGAAGGTAGGTCCAAATTAGAGGATAAATGTAATGATATATACCCAATAACGACTCATAGCACTAGATTGGTTATTATCCAAAACAATGTTTTCTCCATTAATGAAAAGCATTTAGAATTTTTTTTTTTTTTTTTATGTTATTGATGGTTTGTTTTTGTGTGTTTTTTAAATAGTATAGAATAATAATGCAACAAAATTTAATTTAATTTTTAAATAATATATAGGAGATATAATATTAATATTTTTGAAAAATTAAGATAGGTAAGATTATTTTTATTTTTTAAATAATTAATATAATTTTAAATAAAGTAATATTTATAATTTATATTTTGGGTAGATTTTTTTTTAGTAAAATAGTATAAATGTTTTTAATTTTGGATTTATCATGTATTGATAGGATCAGATTATTAGAGATGTTTTTTTTTTCAAATTGCAAAAAATTTAACGAAATGTGTGCACTTTGAGGAATCTGATTTTCTAGATACATAAAAAAAAACATCTTGATAATATATAAATAATTTAATTGAAACTTTATTCGTGGACTGGTCTTCACACTTAATCTATAATGGAACTTAGAAAAATGAATCAATATGAACAAAAAAGATGTAATAGTTGATACAAAATTTTATGTATATAAATTTAAGGATATACCTTTTTCAACTTCACATTACTTATGCTCTAAACATTACAGAGCTCTACTTGAAATTTGGTTTCAATAAAATGTCATGAATTCATTATGTGGATCATATTCTCTATTTTCTCTACTTCATTAGCAATTGAAGTTAGACATCACGTATCCATGTGAGGTACTATTCAAAAGATTGCAAGCATAGGAAAAAATGAGTCTACCCTATGTTACTACGTGGGAGGTTGTAAAGAGAGTTCTACTCGCTACTTTCTATGTTATGTTTGGATATGTGCGACATTAAACATGATTTTCATATGAATGATGGTTTGTGGTATTCAACATGATTCTTATATAGATAGATATTTATAGTTGTTTTTCATTTGCCTATTATAGTGTTCTTCATGTTTCTACATTGGATATATGTTTTTGAAATAATTTTTTTGAGTTGCTACACATATATTATACGATGTTTGTAAAATTGATTTGGATTTTGTTGATATTCCTTCAATTATGTAATAATTTAATTTCATTGATTTGGTAATCTCTTATTAATGTTTTTTATATTAGACATTTTTGTTTACATAAAAATTATCTTTTATTTATGGACCAATATCCTTAACCAAAATTCCAAATGGATGTTGGGAAAGTGGAATTGAATATGATCCTTTGGAAGTTCACCCTCCTCTTAGCTTGGCATTTTTACTTTAATGTGGTTATAGGTCGCATCATAGAGTAAGTCTACTAGTTAAAGAGTGAAACAAACACCAAAGATAAAGTCGTGAGCCCTATAGTTCCCCAACAACACATTTGTTCTTGAGCAAGAAATTCCCCAAGTTGGACTTGGAGATTTGGATGGATAACTAACCAAAGCAGTGGGAAGATGATGGATGGGACACCATTTAGCTCATCCATGATCCACAATTTATCAAGGGGGGCTCCAACTTTGATGATTGTGAATCATCTGTAAATCAAGGGTCCGTCATCACTACTTGAATTTGTGACTATATTTATTGTGACCCACTAGACATTTGGATTAATTTTAATATCTTTCTATATTTCCTTTTCTCCTCATAAAAAATCGTAATTTTAATTAAAAAACTAAAATATCATTCTTCATAATTCTAACACATCATTCAATCAAGCCTCATAGAGAATCTTGGATACATCACAGTAAGGGCCACATATCATCCTCAACATGAAATATAGTCTTTTTAACATAATAGCCCATCCAAATATGGCCCTAAATATAACATTAGTCCTTAATTTCCAAAATAAAATTACCATAATAGTTGGTATTAAATTCATGTCAACTTCATCAAAGATACACTTTATGACAATTAAAATAATAAAATTATATCTGTCCTCTAAAAAATCACTCAAAAATAGTTCCACAATAATAATTAAAGAGATATAGAGGAGTGAAATTATTCATGAAAAGGATGGTGACAATATCTCATGCTTTTTAGGCTACCTATCTTCTAGAATATGCCAATTCCCCTAAGAAAAGGAGGCCCTATCTATTGAAAGAGCATCAACAACAACATGTATTTCCCTAAAAAATGTGTATGAACACATTACAAAAGCCACAAACCTCTTCCAACAATAGTGACAAAAGAAAATTTAAGTAGTTTTGTTCCCCTTTCACCCACTAAAGTACATTGAAAGAATCACGAAAGGTCTATGAATTTTCAACTCCCTTTTCACATACCAACAATAGGAGAATTCTCAAGGCCATAAGCTTAACATATTTGGCAGTACCTTTTTTCAACACAGTTTTGAACTTCAATTAGTGGAAGTTAGTGAAAATAGGTGTTATACAATATTTTGTTGCACTACCTATCTCATGCCCCGAGCTATCGAACTTAGTCCCAAAAGTTACAAAGTGACAAAATTTGTTAATGTGTTCACCATGAAAACATGATCAGAGAATCCTTGAAGAGAAAAAAAGAAATTCCTTGAATCAATTCTCGAAAGGCTTGCCAAAAACCCTATTTGCAGGCCCAACATGGTCCCCAACACTAGAATGTAAGTGAAAAAGCATGATTCTCCTCTTCGTGCAGTTTCTCCAAAAATGGAGGAGAAGCTTCTCTTACTAAAAGCCTCGATAACTGAGAGTTGGTTATAGGTGAATAAGGATTGGGTCGAGATCTCCCATTTCAATCCTTTGATCCGACTATTAGGGATCTTTCCCTTAAGATGTGGACCTTATTCCCCTATTTTTGGATCCCTAACCCCCCCTCCTTCCCTATAAATGAATTCCCTACTTTCCTCAAATGGTTGATCAATGCTAGTTTCCATCCTTGTGCTCAATTGTGCCTAAATGCTGCCATTTTGTGAAGGAGAAATGAGTGCTTGAAGGTCTTGGTTAGGACTTGGAAACTCATCCAAACGATGCTTCCAACATCAGAGCTTAAGTGGTTGTATGTTTTACTTACTTTATATTAATAATAAATTATATGTTTGCTTCCCATAAATGTGTAAATCATTACTCATTTAGTGTGATACTCTTTGATCTAACGTATTGTTTTTTGTTAGAATGAATTATGCTATGTATGCTTTTTCTATTTCTGTTTGATCATCCTTATAGATATTCATTCACAATGACATAAAGAGGATTGGACTTGGAAGGTAGAAGATCGGGAAATGACACAAATAGGCATTAGCATTAGAGTGAGCTAGGCCATCTATCTTAATTTGTACTTTTTGATATAAGCTAGGAAATTTTGCACATATTTGTCTAGTTTGTTGCTAGATCCTTCCCTTAGAACTAGAGAGATCGCTTCTGTCCATAACAGGGATTATTTGTACAACAAAATGGCGACTCCACTGGGAGCCTATAGCCCTTTCGACCCTCCTTTTGCATTTGTTCTTTTTTCTTAGTTTGGTCAAATTTTAAATGATCCTCCATTTTAAGTGATTTTGGGTTTGTACTGTGAGTAGTCTATATTTTAGGGTATCAGGTCTAGCCTTTTTCTCAAACTTTTCTTTTTTCCTAAGCGTTTCTCGCTCAGTGCATTTTTTACCAGAAACACTCGCGCTGTCAACAATGATTTTTCCAGAAATAGTCACGCTTGAACCTTTGGTTCTAGCTATCTTCCCACGTTGGTCTTTGAATTTGAGAATTTTTAAGGTTTATGCCTAAAGGCCTAGTGTGTCCTACTCTCTGAATTCATCCTCCTGCTCTATGTGCATTAAATTTTGTCTGTTTCATTCCAGTTTCTTTCTAGATTTCAAAATTCCATCCCATACTTGAATTAATGAATTTGAATTTTGGTTGGTTTTTAACTCGTTGAGACCATTAAAATTGTTGTTTGTTGCTTGTATGTTTGGAAGGAATATCGATTTTTTGTTGGCTAAGCAATATTAGTTATTTTGAGGCCATAAAAGAAATCAAATTTCCATTCATTTAGTTTTCATCTCAAAGTTTACCTTTCGTAAAGTGCATTAGATCACATTGCATTGAAAATTCATTTTGAGATTGATCATTGAACATAGATTACATTGTTTAGTGATTGAAAACTGAAAAGTGAATTGAGTGCATTCTCATTCAGTGAAAATAAAAAGGAAAATTTCCATTATATTACATTTCATTTGAAAGTTGTTGTTGAGAATTTCATTGAGCATAGATTACATTTCTTAGTGTTGAAAGTTGATAAATGCATCCTCATTTCAGTTTAAAAGGAAATTGTGCATAGATTACATTTGCATAATTTTTAGGGGAATCATGCACAGATTACATTGCATGGTTTGGCATCTTTTAATGCTTTGAACTGAATTGGAACTTTGAAAGTGAAAGATATAGTTAGGAAGCTCCTTTTTGTTGCATATTTGTTTGATTACATCAATGTTTGAATTTATTCCTTATGCTAAATATCCCCTATCAAATTGGAAAGAGTCCTTTCTTCATATTTTCATTATAGGTATGTTCAGGTGACATCGATTTTAAGCCTTGAAATTGAAACATAATTCAAGATCAACTTAAAATATACTGAAAATAACCTAAGGAACATTTGGAACATCAAATAGGAACTACTCCAAAGGATAAGATTTTTCCCATTATTTGAGGGCCCATATCCTCCTCCTCCATTGTTATATAGGGAGACCTCTTTCAAGTCTGCTACCCTGGTTAGAAGTAACAATCATAGAGAGAAGAAGCAATTATAGTGCTATTATAGCTTCGGGAGAATAGAGCAGAGTGATTATTTTTGTGTGTTAGGAACATAGTGAGATCTTAGAATTTTTTTTATGAGGGTGTTGCAAACGTGCTTGGATATGGACCTACCGAAGGAGAGCCTCAACATCAAGGCTTGGTTGTAAAATCCCATTGTCTTTATCATAATAAAATGCAACTAATGTTTATATTCCACTCTTGTTTACATTTATAATGAGATTTATAACATTCCTTGATCAATTAGATAGGTTGTAATTATTTTATGTTTGACGTGATTTTACACTTGTTGTGGTGTCTTGACTATCTATACAAGTAATCGAATGTTGGTAGCAGCGTGTATCGAGCTTGAGAAGAGAGACACATCAAGAAGCTTCGACGGAAGACGACAACATAGCATCAGAACAAGGTAGGTCATCTTCCTTGCTTTCAATTTCATTTACAATCTAGGAAGGTAGATGTTAGTATGTTCCCTTAGTTGCTAGACCCACCCTAGGGCTAGTAGGATCGCCTCTGTCTATAGAGGGGATTTTCCTACAAAACAAATTGGCAAATCCATTGGGGAAATTCTTTGAGTTTGTCATTCTGGGAGGTCTTAGTCATTCGATGAGTTTAGTCGAACAACCATTTACCTATTTGTTCCTATTTTTTTCATCAATTACAATCTTTAGTTTTTGCTTGAAGTGGTGATTCTGCTCCTGGTTAGGAGAAATTTTTTTTTTTCTTTTTTCAGGATTCAACGATTTTATTTTTCTGACAATCGCGTCGATTGGCTCTAGTTTTTAGTTATACAATCACGCCAATTGGCTTTTCAGCGCTAGTTTTAGCCCCAAAAGTCACGTTGATTCCTGTGTGTGTGAAAAATTAAGGTTTTTCCCTAAGTCTTTCACCAGTGTGTCTTTCCCTTCTGGTCCTTTTCTCTGAATGATTTACATTTTCTCCCCTTCACTCAAGTTGGTTTGATTGGCTCGTTGGCTTGGTTTTTGGTTGTTTTTTTTTTCTTTTCTTTCTGTTGGGACATGTATCCTAACACCCTAGGTTTTTCTAGGATTGTGCATCAATTTCCTGGTTGCATGCTTCGCAGGACATCGCCCTGTTGATTGAGTCAATCTCCTTGCTTGGTGAGCCATCTCTAGTTGATTGCCTTTTGCTTTTTGGTTGATTGAGTGATCAAGTCTCAAGTGTCTTTCCAATTTCATTTGGTCTTCTTCTTCGCTTGTGAGCATAGATTGCATTACTCACTGTTCAGCTAAAAAGTATTCTTTGTATGATTTTTTGATGTAAAAGGGAATGAATGCCTTGTTTTGAGCTCATACTTTGGAAGCCCTCTTTGTGCTTGAACTCATATCTCTTGTAGCCTTTTGAGGAATTTCGTTACAAAGTTTTCAAAACAAGATTGTATTCTTAATGTTTGGTTGCATCCTTTTTGCATTAAGAAAATTTGCATTCATTTAGTTTTCGTCTCAAAGTTTTATTTTCGTTAAAATGCATTATATCAAGTTTCATTGAAAATTTATGTTTGAAATTTACCATTTAACTTAGATTACATTTTTTAATGATTGAAAACTAAAAGTTTCTTTGAGTGCATTCTCTTTCATTAAAAGTATGCATTAAGTAGATTGTCATTTCATCGAAAAATGCATTGAGTGCATTCTTATTCATTCAAAAGAAAAAGGAAATTGTGCATAGATAACGATTGCGTAGTTTTCAAAAAGAGAATATTGCATATATTACATTGCATAATTTGCATCTTTGAATGTTTTAGATTACTTTGGGATAGTGAAAGTCATCTAGTTGGGAAGAAGTTTCGTTTGCAGTATTATTGTTTGTTGCATCATTGTTTGAGACTCTTCCATTAACTAGATAGCATTCATCAAATTGAAAGATTTATTTTGTCATATAACTTGATATAAAAGTTCTCCAATGACAGTGGTAGGGCCTTGGAATCAAAACATAATTCAAGATAAATCGTTAAAATTCACTCAATTAACCTAAGGAAGCATTGAAACTTAACGCTCACATTTAGTGTGTTCTAGGCTAGAGACGTGTTCCAGCATCTTAAAGCCTAGCAATTGTTGTTCACAACAATCTTTCATCAAAAAGCACTAGCATAGACTTGTGCTCCCCATACTGTCGTGTACATAAAGGGAGACCCTTATAGGTTGCAATCCTTTATCCATAAGAAGTCGAATCTGCTGCCTTTTAACCATGGTACATTGAACACAAAATTCGGGGAGATTGGCTACCATACGTCAAGTCCTTGGTCATTTCTCTTTCATTTGATGACCAAGGTGTATATTGTAATTCACGATTACTTGGTAATGCTTTATGCCTAGAATACCTTGAGTAGTCATTTTTTATATTTACTGACTCTTTAAATTTGAAAATATCATCGAGCACTTGTCCTTTCGAGCTTGTTAAATCCAAAAGCAACTAGAGTCAACTTTTGTCCTTTTCTCGACTCTTAAAACACAAATGGAAAATTTTTGTTTCAGTGTCTTAAAATTGACCTCCCACAAAATATTCCTGGTTAAATTTATATGCCTTAGTGATTCTTTAGGGTTTATTTCAATGGAAAAGTTTTCAAAGTTCACCAACCAAGAAATCCCCTCAGATGGGAATCCTGGTCCTTTTCCTTCATTTGGGAATTTTGGTGCCCCATATATGGCAACGTTGTCCCTCCCAAGATTAACCATTGGTCTGCCAGTTTGGTTATTTTCGACCCCTATGGTTTTGAACATCCAAATGATTTCTCAAAAAATGTCTCCTCTGCCTTAACCATGTCAACCCCATGTTGATCTTAAGGTTGACCCCTCACCTTATTCTCCTATTTCTTCACCTCGTTCTTCCTCTTCACCTGGTGAAAGTCTGGATTCTAGTAACTAGGTGACTAAGAAGAAGAAGAAGAAGTCAAGGAAGGAGTAAAATACGCTAGGGGGGAAAACAAAAACTATTGCTACCCATGCAACTAATATTGAGAAACCTCTCGTTGTGTCCCGTACAGTCAAATTCCCTTGCAATCTATGTGAGGGTGACCACCTTCTTCGTGATTTCCCTAGTATTCCCAAGGTGCTAGAAGTGTGGTCCATTGGTGTGATTCATCCTTCATCATCAACCTCTGGGCATCATGCTGATGATGAGCCTTCAGCTAGAGATAATGAGTCTCATAAGAAATAGGGTAAGATAAAATTTCCCTGTAGATTGTGTGAAGGGAACCATCCCATTCACCTCTTTCCTTATATGGATGAAGCTTCTAAAGTGTTGGATACCCTTTCTGCTTCTGAGTCCTGTCTTCCCATTGGTTACCATAAGTTTTCCTCGAGTCTTCTACTAGTTGATCAATTCATTGATCGGGATTCATCCCCGATCAATTCCACTCTCTCTGAAATTTAGTCTCCCGAGTCCATTTCCGACTAATCATTGGTTGATAAAAAGGTCAACCTGATTCCACTAATAGTTCATCATCTCTTTTATGTCAAGATTGGGTCTCATCCCAGTCAAGTTCTTTTTGTTTCCTCTAATTCTCCAGGATCGGAGGGCGATCCTCCCTTTTCCATGATCCAGGAGGGTGATCCTCTGACTCCCGTCTCCATAGTCCAAGAAAGTGACCCTCCTTCTCTCATTCTCGAAGTTCAGTAGGATGGTCTTTCCGCTCCCATAATGCAAGGGTATAATCATCTTATTCCTATGGCACACCCTCCATGTAGTTTGGTCACTTCCATTTAATGGAGTCGATTCACAAGATACTGTCTTCCTTCTTACGTGCCCTTTGAGATCACTGTATAGGCCTGCGATATGGTTGTACCAGGCACAATTATGGATGAATATGCCTCAGTTAGTATTCTATCCTCAAATACCTAGTAAGCTTTTGGTTCTCCACAGCCTGTGCCTCTTACTTAGAATTTGTTGCCTTTTAACAGAGGAACAAGTCAACCATTAGGGATCCTTCCGAAGTTGCTATTACTTTGGGAGGGAAAACCATCTATATAGACATGATGGTTGTCGAAGGCCCCTTGGTTTTTAACTTACTCTTAAGGCATGACTATACTTATTTCATGGGAGCACTTGCCTCCTCTCTCATTCATGTGATCTGTTTTCCACATGAAGGTCGAATCGTGACCATTGATCAACTTTCATTCATTGGTGTTAATTTTTCTCCTGGTCCACCATCATCCCTCATTGGTATGTACTTTTCGGTGGTATCTCCGCCACCATAGGTCAACTATGTGGCCACTTGTTCCATGTTCACATCCACTGATAATTTAGTCAGTGAGGTAGTACACCATGTACTGGGAGAACTGGATCCTAATTTCGAGAGTGTTGTTCTCCCATCGAATGAGAAACTCTTGGAAGCCATGAATTATTATTCATCATGATCAGATCTTTGGAGCCTAGTTCATTTTCTCTTGTCAAGCTCCTTAAACAATGAAAAAATCTTGTCAGAGCATAGTTCATTTTCTTGTGTCAAGCTCCTTAAAAAATGTAACAAGATATTCAGAGCAGAGTTCTTTTCTTGAGTCAAGCTCTTTAAAAAATAAAACAAAGTGTCACGAGGATAATGCACATACCCTTACTACATGCTAACTGCTTGTAATTAATACAGGGAAGCCTTCCTTACACCTATACACACACAAAAACTTTACCTGCTATTCATGACTTTCGGGTCCAGGTTGTGGGTGGGAGTCATTAGCAGATTATGAATACTAATTCACTTATTCACCTACAACTTTGCATAGGGATAAATGAATGACAGGTGGAGCCTTTATAACCTGATTCTATAGACTATATGCTCAAGACATATAGAACTAGAACTTTGACTTGCCCTGACAGCCCTTTCTCCCTCCAAAGCACTTGCCCATGCCCTGACATCCAATCCTTCCTCAAATGCCCTTTCCCTTGCCCTAGAATCCCTTGCCCTGACAACCCTTCCTCCCTTGACATCCATTAGGGGTTTCGCCCTAACCCTTATTGCTTGATGTACTTTTTTACTATTCCAACCTCGTTAAAAATGAATTAGATTTTATGAGGATAGTTCTTTTACTGTGTCAACCTCGTTAAAAAAATCAACGATATTTCCCATTCAATTCAAGTCTTTGGTTAGATATCATAAAATCCAAGTCGAGTCTTTCATCTAATCTCGTAATTGAACCTTCATTCCATCCACCTATTAGTAACAAGTAGTCTACTCAAGTGAATGCCATGAATTTGGGGGGCATGTACCTTGCATTGAGTCATCATGCTGGGGGCATGCAAACTTATTTCAAGCATAGTTTGTTTCCATTTCAAGCTTGCGTAAAAATGAAACTGGTTTTAAGCATAGTTTTCTAAAACGTTTCAAGCTTGTGTGAAAATGAAACCATTCGGATTTCAACTCTTATGATTGCCATTTTTTATATGCCCCTTTTTCCAAATGAACCTTGGTTTTCTCACTCCGTCATCACCATCTTCTTGGCTGATTATATACCTTCACTTGATTGTCTTACCCATTCATGAGGAACAACTGCAATGAGTGGTCTTTTTAGCTAGCCTCTTGACCTTTACTTGTTCTAAGAAGCTCCACCATCACCAGAACCAGTTTCTACCCTTAATGCCACTCATTCCTCCAGGAGGAGTCAACTTTCAGCTCTTTTCTGGCTCTCAAAAATGAAAAGATTGCCAAGCTCTTGAAGTTTTGAACTCGTTAAAGGCTATGAAACATCATTTACTCAATATAAGTTTACTTATTTTTTAGGTTGGGATAAACTATTTATGAAAAAGGAATACCTTAGCCAATCGTGACCAAGAGGTTCTATCAGATATTGTTTTCTACCTTTTCGGATCTGAGAGACAACCTACAAAAAGGGAACTTTTGGAATTTTCTTTTCGCCTCTTTTAAAACTCTCTAAATATGAAAAGACCTCGAGTTTCACCTTTTTCAGGCTCATTAAAATTTAACGACATTGGATCCTTCATCATAATGACATCGAGTTCCTCCTTCCTAGGGCTCGTAAAATGTACTAGGATGGATTTGTCCAAAGGACAAACATATATGACAAGCATATGCTATCCTCTTCAAGCTTGTGTAAAAATAAAGAGGTACTCACCAGAAATGGTGGGGGAAAATGGAAGTTATTTGTCAACTGTGTCGGCACTATGTCACTCTTGAACACGACACTTATCTGCAGTTCGTGTTGGGTTGGGATATCTTCACTCTGTCACTTTGCCTCCCTGGGCTTGGGAAATTTGTTTAACTCTTATTTGACTACCAATATTTTCAACATGACCTTTGATCCTATTTGAGTCAAATGCTACCAAATTCTAGTGTTGTGTCGCCGATATGTTGAAGAGAAAATTCTTCTATAGTTTGTACATTCCCTGATCCTTTGTTTCAGTCTTGATTAACACTCATTTTACATTCTCTATTTCATGTCGATGATGCGGGATTCATTATGACCCTACTTCGACAGATCACTTTTGTCAACTTCAGCTCATTATCCAGGAATTCGATCTAGAGACTCCTTTCTGGTACCTTAGAGCTTGTATGCCCTAATGGAAATTTCTTAGCATTCGACAACAAGTTCACATCAATGCACTTTGATCAGGTGATTTCACAGGTGTTCGACTTCAATTCCTTATTCATATTCCATGGATTATACTGTAAGTACCTTGAGGACCTTTTTCATCATTGGTGGTTTCTCTCACACCTATTAACAATTTACATCATTTAATGGTAATCAAGAAATTTTCCTGCATGTTCAACTTTAGCTTATTTATTCGCATGCTTGAAATTGTACTTTATCGGGTCATGACGGAGCGCAAGACCCTAGATTTTATTCTCTATAGTCTAGGTTGTGAGGCGATATGATTTTTCCATAATTGGATATATGGTTCTTTCAGATGGATGGCTACGACCATACCATGTGTCTATATGTTATCCTTTTCAGATGGATGGTTGTGACCATACACTGGTCTCTTTTACGGATGGATGCGTCCATACCTTGATTCATGTATTTTCATCATATATTCCAATTATGTATATGTATCTATTCTTGATTTGTGGGTCTCCCTATGGCAACATTTGGTTCCTTGCACATACTCGTAAAGAATTTCACCCCTCACTCATGTTCAGACTTCATACTTCAGGGGGCATCTCCTACATATCAATTTTTCACTACCCCTGTACTGCCTGTTCCTTGATCATGGAGGACCCATACAGTGACCCTTTTGTACTTTCCAAGCATGGAGTACATACCCCTGAACCACACTTTGTCTGCCAATTCAACTCCCTTTACAACGTTTCTGGAAGATCCCTATAAAAACCTAGTTTTCAAGGTCAACGCTTTGTCTCAGTGTTTGACCTGCACTGATAATAGATATTTGCACTAAGACCTGCACCGATTGGCGCTCTGTCTTAATGTATGACCTGTGCCGATCCTCTTTTGGAAATTTTTTTAAATAGAAACGAGATTTCCATGACTAGAAGCTTCGCGAAGCGAAGCGCTGGAAGTTTGTTTTGAGGATATGGCCGAGGAATTCCCCTTTGGGCTTCTTGTTCACATAAAATAGGAACTACTACAAAGGATAATAATTTTCCCATTATTTGAGGGCCCATATCCTCCTCCTCCATTTTTATATAGGGAGACCTCTTTCACCTTTGCTACCCTGGTTAGAAGCAACAATCATAGAGAGAAGAAGAAATTATACTGCTATTATAGATTCAGGAGAATAGAGCACAATGTGACTGTTTTTGTGTGTTAGAAACATAGTGAGATCTTAGACCTTTTTATATGAGGGTGTCACAAACATGCTTGGATATGTACCTGCCGAAGGAAAGCCTCAACATCAAGGATTGGTTGTAAACTCCCCTTTGCTTTATCATAATAAATGTAACTGATGTTTATCTTCTACTCTTGTTTACATTTATAATGATATTTTTGGCATTCCTTGATCAATTATATAGGTTTTAATTGATTTATGTTTATCGTGATTATATGCTTATTGTGGTGCCTTGATTTTCTATATAGGTAATCGAACATTGGTAGCAGTGTGTATCGAGCTTGAGAAGACTGACATGTCAAGAAGCTTCGATGGAAGACAACATAGCACCAAAACAAGGTAGGTAATATTCCTTGCTTTGAATTTCATTTCCAACCTAGGAAGGTAGATGTTAGTATGTTCCCTTAGTTGCTAGACCCACCCTATGGCTAGAGGGATCACCTTTGTCCGCAGAGAGGATTTTCTTGCAAAACAATTTTTTTCTACCTTTTCGGATTTAATAGATTATTTACGAAAAAGAGACATTTGGATTTTTATTTTCTACTTATTTTTCAAATTCTCCAAACATGAAAAATGTGTCACGTTTTACCTTCATTAGACTTGTTAAAATAATTAAACAGTGATCGACTTGTCAAACATGAAAATATTGAGCTAATCCTTCTTAGGGCTCGTTAAACTTACTAGGATGGATTCATCCGAAGGGTGAACTTATATGCTAAGCATATGGTATCCTCTTCAAGATTGCAATAAAAAATAAAGAGGTACTCACTAGAAATAGTGGGGGAAAATGGAAGGAAACACATATCCTGTATTTTGTCTAAAAGGAAGCAAGTCGCTCTTAGACATGATACTCATCTATATCCATGTCAGGTTAGGGATATCCTCACTTCATCACTTTCATTCCTGGGTTTGGGAAATCCATTTTCCATTCATTTGATTATATCATTTCGTCATCATGAACTGTGATCCTATTTTGAGTCAAATGATGCCAAATTATGGAGTCATGTCGCTGATATGTTCAAGAGAAGTCCCCATCTGAAAATCCAAACCACTTATACCCAGTTTGGTCCTCTCTACATCAATCCTGAATCACTCTTATCAAATTTGTAAATCGTATGTTTTGTTTTGACACTGTTGTAAACATTATGGCCCTCCTTCAATGAATCACTTCATGTTGCCTTCAACTCATTATCCAGGAAGATGATCTAGAAACCCCCTTTTCAGTACCTTGGAGCTTGCATGCCTCAATGGAATGTTCCTCGCATTTGATGATAGGCTCACATCCTTGGCCTTCGATCGAATGATTATGCAAGTGTTCGACTTCAACTTCATTATTCACACTGATAGATTGTGTTGTTGTACCTTGAGAGCCATCGTCATCATTGGTTGTTTATCTCATGCTTGTTAATGGTTTACATCATTGTTATAGCATCATTTATCACCTCTATATACTTGATGACTTATGCATTGGCATTGGGCAGCCCTTCCATTCAGACTTGGTCACATTTCCCAAAAGACAATATTTTAAAATCCGTACACAACTCTGCCTAGTTTTTTCCACGTGCACACGTGGGTCCATCCATAGCTGACTCGTGTATGTTATTTAAAATATTAAAAAATATAAAATTTCCCTATTATTGAGACGTGGTTTATGGTATTTTTTGTAACTTAACTACCCCAACCTATGGATTAACTGTTCCCCAACTGAAAAAACTAATTTGAGGAAGTATAAATACCCCTCAAGGGAATAGCTTAAGGGAGGAGAGAGAGAATATTATTGATATTATAGCATGTTATAGCCCTTATCAAGTCTAATATTTCCCCTGTGCCTCCTGCACTTCCTAGATTTCAAGAAACCCTTGTTTCATTGTGATGATCACCCTCATTCTATGTGATATCCTTTGTGCACCATTTACGGAAGAAGATTTGTGAGGCTAGGGTTAGACGAATCCGGAGGACGGTTTTTCTCAAGGCCTTGGCAGATCTCTAGTGATTTCTCCACTATTATTTTTTGTACATGTTATCAATAAAATAAGTACCATCCTATTCCTGATGTTCATGCGTTATATGTCTCTTATACATGCTAAATAATCTTGAATAGTTTATTTCATGTTATATTTATGAGATCATGTATGCTAATTTGGTAACATCTAGAACATATAAGTTGTATAACTAGGTTTTGTGCTTGTTCTTGACTGATTTGTAGGTTTCTAGAGAATGAGGAGTTGCAGGGGGTTTAACCCTATGGGATATACTACAAACGAAGGATAAACAGGTAAGATCTGTAATCCTCACTTTCTAGTTTAAAGAATTGAAGTTGGTAATTAGAGTTCTTCTTGTGATGACATGCCCTTGCTCTATTAGGTCTCTCAACCCAAGACCTTAGGGTAACTTTTCCTGTAACAATCATTGACCAGTAATCAGGTGTGATCTACCCTGTTTGAATTCATCACATATATTCACACGGTTAGATTCATACTTTGGATGGGTCAAGATAGAGGCGAAGACCCTTGGTTTCCTTTGATAAATCCAGGTTGCATGGAGTTATTCATGATTGTACACATGATCCTTTCTAGTTGGATGGTTGCGCCCATTCTGTGGATTCATGTATTCATATATTTATGATCCTTTTCAGCTGGATGCGTACGTCCATGTCGTGGGTCTCTATATTTTTAGATTCATGCTCAAAGATGTATTGTTAGGCATAATTACATCAGAGATGTTGTATCTATTGTATCATGTTTTATTTGCAGGTCTCCAGTCAATGGTTTTCTAAATTCCTTTCCTTTAATTATAAAGCACTTCATCCATCACTTCTCATTATAACTTCATGTTTTAGGAGGCATCTATTATACATTATTTTGTCGCACTCCCTGTCTCATGCCCTGAGCTATCAAACTTTTCCCCAAATGTTGCAAAGTGAAAAATTTTGTTGATGTGTTCACCATGAAAACATGATCAGAACATCCCTGAAGAACAAAAGAATAAATTCCTTGAAGAAATTATGGAAAGGCTTTCCAAAAACCCTATTTATAGGCCCATCGCAGTCCTCATGGTTCATGCCTCATGCTTGTCACCTTCACCATTATATGTGTCTGTCATTGCCAGTGCGGGAATTTAAGTGAAAAAGTGCATTACTCCTCTTCAAGAAGTTTCTCCAAAAATGGACGAGAAGCTTCTCTTACTAGAAGCCTCAAGAACAGAGAGTTGGTTATCGGTGAATAAGGATTGGGTCGATATCTCCCATTTCAAGACTTTGATCCTACTATTAGGTATATCCCCCTTAGGATGTGGACCTTATTCCCCTTTTTGTGGATCCCTAACTCCCTCTCCTTCCCTATAAATTAATTCCCTAATTTCCTCAAATGGTTGATCAATGTTGGTTAATCAATGCTCGTTGTAATCATTATGCTCAGTTTTTCCTAAATGCTTTCAATTTATGAAGGAGAAAGGAGTGCTTGAAGGTCTTGGCTAGGACTTGGAAACTCATCCAAAGGAGGCTTCCAACATCAGAGCTTAAGTGGTTGTATTCTTCCTTTACTTTCTATAAATAATACATTGTGTTTGCTTTCCATAAATGTATAAATAATTACTCATTTAGTGTGATACTCTCTAATCTATCATATATTTTATGTAATAAATAATTATGCTTTGTATGTTTTTGTCCTCTTTGTTTGATATTCCTTGTAGGTATTCATACGTAATGATGTAAAGAGCATTGGACTTGCAAGTGAGAAGATCGGGAAACGAAACCAATGGGCATTAGCATCAGAGTGAGGTAGGCCATCTATCTTAGTTTGTACTTTATGATATAAACTAAGAAACTTTAGACATATTTTTCTGGTTTGTTGCTAGATCCTTCCTTTAGGACTATAAAGATCACTTCTATCTATAGAAGGTATTGTTTGTACAAAATTTGAAATCCTCTATTTCCAAAAATATTCGGTTCATATTGGTAATCCCCATCAAACTAATCTCAATCCCTAATGTTATCCACTTCCTCTTCAATAACATACCTTGGAGGCTTATCCATCCCCACTCACAGGAAAGTCTCATGCCCCAATCTACAATTTTAGGAAGGGTTCTAATGTCTTTTTTAGCTTGGCTACCACACCATTTCCTTAAAACCCCTTCAATTGATCTTCCAACCCATCCTTTCTTATTCTTCTCATGGTTTTAATTTCTTTACAAATTTTTAATTTTTAGTTCCTTTATATCAAGCACTAGAAAATATGACTTTTTTCTTGTTGTGCATTTAAGGGGTAGGATCTCTATTTCTGATATGCCACTTGTGATCCTTTAGCTACTAGTTTTAATAAAATTTAAAGGGATCATTTTATTATAAATAAATAAATAATTAAACTCATTGTATACAACTACAATACGAAGAATCCATGACTCTCTTTGAATATACTCTCTCATCCTAGTACTCTTAAGTAGTAACATAAGGCACCTATTTGGGGGTAGATTCAGAAAGTTAGCCAAATAAGCAACCAAGTGTTGTGTAGTACATAGACCAATAGTTAACTCATTTATCTCTCTCTGGAGGATGAGGAAAAGAAGAACCTAATATCCTTGAAATAATTTTCCTATCTCTGAGGGTGAGGGTGTGTTTAAATAGAAAAATTTCATGACAATCCTAACGCTTAGGTGTTTCACCCATTTTGGAATTTTTTTTTCCCTACTTGGACCCATATTTGCAATTTCCTTGGTGAGTTTGATTACATTTATCCTATGGTCATATTGATGTGCTTTATGCTCCTTTTAAATTTTAGTACATCTCATAGGGACAATGAGGAAAATGCACACCCCTCCATGGACTGCTAATACCCATAGATGTCTAAGATAAAAAAAAACTAGAGTTTGGTGAGAAGGAAAGCTCCTTTTCTCACATGTGTTTTAATATATAGAATTAAACACATGTCAAATTATATCTATAAAAGCATAATTTGTAATAGAAAATACCCTATGAAAATCTTTCTCCAAGAAATGTAAATCATTTGAAATATCCTAAGTTGGAAGAGTATGCTTCATAATAGTTTACCATTTAAGGCTAAAAATGGGAATATCTTACATTAGAAATATAAACATCTTCTCCTTTCAACAATAAAGTGGAAATATGAAAACAAAATCACATTTTTCATTATGTTAATACATCATTCCATCAAGCCTCACAAAGCATCTTTGATACACCACAATAAGGACTAAATGCCATATCAACGTGAAATATAGCCTTATGGAATACCAACCCATGTATATGACCCTAAATATAATGCTAGTCCTAAACTTCCCAAAGAAACACAACATAATAGTGGGTATCAAACACATGTAAAATTCATCAAAATGATACCTTTACAGCGAAAATTAAACTAATGAAGTCTATATTCCCTATGAACAAAAGACATTGAAAAGTAATGTCATCATAAAAACTTAAGAGATCTAGGGAATTGAACTTATTCAGGAAAAGGAGGTGATAATAACTAATGCTTTTTCTATCATTCTCATCTAGAAAACGTCAATTCAATTGAGCTAGTTGGATGCAATATTGTGAAACATAATTAAAAATATATATTTATTTCTTTAAAATTGTGTATGCATGAGATACCAATAAAATAAATACCAAAACCAGAACTTCTTTTGCTAATATAGATAAAATAAAATGTGAGTAGTTTGTTTCCCCTTCAACCACTTAACCACATTTAGAGAATCGCTAAAGATTTGTAAATTTCCAATTACCTTTTCATGTGCCAACAAAATTAGGAATTTCAAAGCTACAAGCTAAATATAATTGTTAGTAACTTGTCCCAACTAATCTTTGAATTTGAGCTAATGGAACTTAAAAACAAGACTCCTTTAACTCCACATCAGGGAAAATTTTAAGGATGGATATCTATTTGAAAGTTAATAAACCTTGGTGAATCTTAGTAATCTATAGTAGAAAAATTATACAATGTTTTATGGTATTTTTGTTAAAATATCTAAAAATATTATTATATGATATTAGCCTATATAAGTTCTTGGTGACTTTTAAGGTAAAATAATTTCATGCTATAAAACTTGGGCAAATTATTTTTATAAAAAATGGAAATTCGAGAATATTTTTTTGGAAAAAGTATAGAAAATTAGCCCACTTATGAATATTAGCCCCTAAACCTTTCCCTGCTCCACATATCTTGGGTTCACCTTGGATTACCCCATCCAAATAAGCTCAATCCCTAGTGTTATTCATGTTAACTTTTCTTAGGGTTGTATTATTATTTTCTTTGATAATTGCATTACATCATTTACACAATGAATTCATACCAGAGTATTATAACATTACATATGCAATTATGTAGAAAGAGCATAATTATTAGTAATGCAGGAAAAAAATAAAAGAAACAATAGAATAAAAACAACCATGCATAGGGACACCAGGATTGGTCGGAGACCAGGGGAGAATCCCACAAGGGGGAAAACCCAAAATTATTCTTCTTCTATTAGATTTCATCAAATTTTCAGCTGAGATACAAGGTATATCCATAGTGAGATACATCATTACATAATATTGAAGGTACATTCACAAAAAATCATAATCATACCAAGCTAATTCTATATCATTACTGCCATAGATCAGGGCCAAACCATATCCTATCATAGTGATGTGAAAAAATGTCTTTTGTGTCTGCTATACCATGTCATTGTCATACATGCATTAAGGGAGTCTACTATATATGTTATACAGATCTTTGCCATGCCACAAGGATGTATGCCATATATTAAGGATGTATGTTATGCCAGAAGGACGTTTTCCATGCCAAAATTATGCCAACCATGTCTTAAGGATGTATTCCATGCCACAAGGATGTATGCCATATGTTATCACTCTAGTAATTCTTAAGTTGTGTAATTTTGGTTTTTAGTCAAATAATTCTAGAGGTAACCACAAACCTACTTGAAACTCTAGGATCTAGCCTTCCTAGGGTTCAGCGAGGGCTCTCTCTTTAAAGTTTAATATTTTTTTAAATTTGTGAATAGCAGGCTAACTATGAAAGTGAAACTTTGGTTTGGTTTTGTTTGATTTGGTGGGAAAAATCACTTGAAAGGATGGATAGTGGGAAATCTATTTGTCCATTGGGCTATGGAGTCAAAATCAAGCTAACATGACTAGGATCAAGGGAAAAAAGGTCAAATGTCTTCAGGGAAAGATAGATAACCCTTGGAGATCTTGGAAAGTTGTTTTTGTGAGGTGGTATGATCGGGATAAAGGGAACTTAAGAATCCTTAAATACGGAAAAGGGAAGTAGTAGGAGAGTTAAAACGAATGAGGGAGAAATTAAGGGTTCCCTACACTGGAAATCAGAGGAAAACATATAAATGATAACTAGTTAAAAACAGGTCCTAGTTATACATTCAGATTTAGCATAAACATAAATGGATGCATGTAACAGAGAAAAGAAGAAATGAAAAGTGAAGAAAATACTTCACTCCAAATACCTCATCACAAGGATCCTGAAGTATGATGCCAATTTTCTTTGATCCAGCCTACTGCTAGAAGTTTTGACACACAAAAGCTTTAAAGTCCAAGAAGAAATGACTATAACAATCCCAACAATTTTATTCCACCCAAAATACTTCTAAAGATGAAGTATTTATACATAATGTTTTACAAAATATCCTAGATGACTTCTAGGAATTAACTTAGGAAAATAAAATATCTTTACAATAAAAATAGAGACAACTACTTAAAAAATCAGCAAGTTGTCCCATTTTATCCATAATAAATAGAAACAATTTTGAGGATAAAGCAGGTGGCTGCCTTGGTGTCCTCCTTGCTGGCCTTTAGATATTTTCTGAAATTTGACTTGCCTTGTCTAATACTCTTTCTCGGATACTCTTTAATTGATACTCTTTTAACCTTTAGTCAAGATTGTTTCCTGCTATAAATAAAATCTGTTTTGACTGTCTGTTTGAAAATTATTTTTTGTCTTTTTTTCATCGGCTTGTTTTTATCCTTCATAGTAAATATGTGAGAGCTTGCCAATCCTCATTTTTAGGAATATTAATATTATTTAATTTTCTAAAATTCTCATAAGCTTCTGTATATCTAGCAAAGGTGGGATTGATGACAAATAAGTGCTAGGGATGCCTTGACCTATTGGCTTATTTACCTGTTCCTTGGCATATTCTCTTATCTTCTTATCATAGTCATTTTGAGGCATTAACTTATTATTAATGACCATGATATCTGGAAGTCCTTTTTGTCTCATATTTGTGAACTTAACCATAAATATAGTTATAGCAGTATTCATACCTTCACATTTTTCTTCAAGTTGCCTCATCAAATTTCTCTTTGTGGTGACTTTCCTAATTTCTAGGATAGTTGTTGTTCTATTTGTTATTTTGAGCTCTTCCCATTCCTGTCTATTCTTGTTGTTGATTAGCCTTACTACTTGTTCTGGTTTGTCAGCCAAATCAATCTAAGTCTTTTGAATTTCTTCCTAAGTTGCTAGCAATAATTCCCTTTGCTAAAAAATTACCTGAATTGAAGGCCATACATCATGGATGGCTTCAATGATATTATTCCAAAGGTAATTTTTTATTTATGATATCTGACCCTTGAGAGTTAATTCTTTTTGCAACTTCTTTAGCTCTTCACTCAATCTGTTGGCATTTTGTTCATGTGTCTTAGCATTTACTTGAGCTAATTTAGTTGACTTTTCAAGATTTTCAACCATTTTTGTCAATTTGTGAATTTAATTTGTCTTCAAAGACATCTCTTCCATTGCTTTTACTATCTTACTGGCATCATTTGTAGGTTGTACTGCTATGGTAGATGATTCAATGGCTGATGTAGAGGAAGGAGTCATTGGCACTATACTGGCTAGTGGTTCTTTGGGTGCCAACTTTTCTTCTAAAGTTGAAGGCACTGCTGTAGTGATAACTAGGATGACTGTAGGAATCACTTCTTCTTTTACTATCTCATTTTCTTGGATAGGTTGGTCCATCTGTATTTCCATTTCCTTAATCTGAGATGTCAACTAAAGAATTAAAATCATCATTTCATCTTTTTCCTTTTGTTCCTATAAGACTTCCTTTGTCTGAGGATGCTCACTTTGAGGAATTTTGAGTTGATTCCTCAAGGCTGCTATGTCCTCATTTTTCTTTTTCACCAATGCTTCAATTGCTTCGATGTTTGTCTGATCATATCCTACCTACAATACTAATTCTTCTAAGGCTTTTATCCTTAGATCCTTAGCTTATAATGAATCTTTATCCATATTCATTTGATCTTGCATGTTAGAGATAGTGTTTTGAAGCTTATGAGCACTCATAGCTTTTGTTGTAACTATGGAATATAACATCTCTGAGCTTTGCCTGTGAAACTATATTTGATATAATTCATGAATACTGTCTGTAGCTACTTCTAGATCAAATTTCTTATAGTTAGTAATTGTCTTTGGAACTAATACTGTGGGTTGAAATACTGACATAATCAATTTTTTACTTGAGTAATCAAATGCTGATAGTAATCTATTTTGATTACCTGGCTTTTGTTTCAAGAACTGAGACTAAATTTCAATTTTGATTTCCTCATTCTTCAATTTAATCTGCTTGTATTTCTCCTTAATATCCAAGTCTTTTTTCTCAACTGAATGTTAGGAAGAAGCTTCCATGATTTTCTGTCTTTCTGTCAATTGTGTGTCTTCATTATTGATTTATTCATTCTGATTTGGCTCATTGATAATTACAATAGCTACATTTGTCTCTGGAAAATTTGTGTTGGTATTAAGAGGCTCTGTTTCTTCAACATCTATTGTTACCTTTCCTTTACCTGCTGTATCTAATTTTGGCCTTTTGTTATAAATGATCTTGAACTTTTTTTCTATTGTAGTCTCTGCCACATAGGCTCTTTCTTTCCTTATTCTTTTGATGGACTTCTCTAGTTGATTAGCAGTTTCTAAGGTATGACTAGTATTACCTTTGCTTACTGCATCTATTAATGTGTTTTCAATCCATTCAAGCTGATTGGAAAAATTTTCTATTTCTGGTTTAGCTTCATGTATAAAGGGTGTTAATTTTCATTTTACCCTTAGTTTTCTCAAGATCCCTTGTGGATCATAGTTCCAAGGGAAACTCTCTTCAAATTTATATTCCATAGTTGATTTGATACTTCCTTTTCTACATCCCTGTGATTGCATATGAATGGCCCAATTTGATTTTTAAGTTTGAATTTGGGTCTTCTTATTAGCTGCCATGAAGTTGATTGGATCAGAATTTAGGATCTTCCTGATATACTCCAAGGTGAAGATCCTCACTAAAGGATGTTTGGGTAACTTGTAAGGTAACAAGTTTGTCCCAAAGACTCTAATTTCAGTAAATTTCTCATACAAATATGAGTCACCAACCTTACTATGCTTTGATAACTGTAATATTTTCTTCATTTCTTCACTTATTCTAGGCTGCTCTGCATTGGTCAACATGGTAATCACTAGATGTAAAAATAACTCTGAAAAATTTGAATAGCTGAAATCTGTACATTCTTTTCTGAATAATGATGTCCAAACAATTACAGATAGAGGATTTGCCTCTATGTCAATTTTTTGAGGAGTGATTGGAAAATTATCTGATTGGAGGTACAAAAACATATGGAAAAGGTAGTAGGTATATCTAAACACTCCCTCTATTGGCAAATTTGTCAATTGATAATGGATACTATCAGCAATGAAACTAGCATAATCAAATATGACTGAAGGTGGTTGACCTAGAGAGAAGGTGGACAAGAATCCCAAGATTGATTCATCAGTGTGTTCATCAGTGAAATATCCAATTATGAAAGACAACATGGAAATAACATGTCTTAATCCTTCAGGGAATTTAGCAGTAGAATATGGAGTATTTAACTTTGGAATTTCTACATGCAGAGGCATAAAATTCTGAAAAATCATGAACCTTTTAGGAAAATATAGGCCAATGTATAGCTTGGTGAGGGCCTCAATAGACAAAAGTACTGCTTGGGGGTTAGGTTGAAGCTACAACATTTGGTTAATTGACTCTACAGCGATGGTAAATAGGACTTCTTTAATGGCATTCACAATATCTCTTTGTTCAGGAACATGGTACTGCTGACACAATCTAATGATCTCTTGACAAGGGTGAGTCAATGGGACAACATACTTGGGTAAATGGGATTCCCAAATATGAACTTCCTCGTGATCATCTAACAAGTTCTCATAGCACCAGTTATGGATATCTAACAAGTTGAATTCAACAATGAGATCAACTATTTTATAATCAGTATCAGCAAGGGGAATGTGTTCAATATCAACAACAGGTGGTTGCAATGGATTGACAACAATAGCAGTACCTGGATTCATGGAAGGGGTAGGCTTAGGAGCTTTAGAACCTTCATGCTTACTTGTACTTTGTTTTTTAGGCATTTTGATCTGCTTATGCAAGTCTAAACAGTTTGCAGAAGCAATTTACTTTTAGCAGAGGCTTAATTGGGAAAATTTTGGCAAAGTATAGGCTTTTCTTTGGTTTTTCAGTTCAATTAGGCCTATCAAAGAGTTTTGGAGGCTTTAGAATTGGCTTGAAATAGAAAACAAGGGTTTTCTAAGTATTTTTAATGGGAATAGGGCTGAAAACCCTTTTAAAAATATCACAGAGGGTTTAGGGTACCTGCAGAGGCTTTTTGGTTTATTTCAGGGCTTTGAAATAGACTAATAAACTGTGAAAATTTCACCAATTTCCTCAAAATAGCGCACTGTAGAGAAAAAAAATTTCTGGGAAAAAATTGCCAGAGTTTGGTCTGTTTTTGGGACTTTTTGGTAGTTTATTTAATTAATTTCTGAGACTGTTTGCTCTTTAAAATGTTTTCAAATTGATTGCAGGTTTGGTTTTTTTAGAAAAATACTTGTTGTAATGCAGGTATGGGCTTTTGGAAAGGTTTCTGAGGTTCTTTGCTGAGTTGAGGGCTTCAATAAATTGTTTGGAGTGATGTGTAGCTCCTCAGTAGTCTTCAGAGGTTTACAAGGTAAATGTTTCCAGGCTTCAGGCATAAACAAGGGCGGAAAATGGCTTAAAACTGTGTTTTTACAATCGAGGAAACTTTGTAGATGGTTTAAAAGAGCAATAGTGATATGAAATGCATTTCCAAAGGTTTTATTAAAACATATTGGTTTCATTAGACTTGCATTGAATGCAAGTCGCATCAGGCGGGAGGGCGGTTTCGGAGTTTGAATGGATTAAAACCGTGAGTGGTTATCACACGGCTATTGGGTGGTAAGCTGTATTGAACTCAACCCACGCGATCCAATGAAGAAAGGCCACGCGGAGGAGAGAGGTTAATGGGAAACCACCCATTTCACACGGCTTTGGCATTTGGAGGAACGTGCATCTATTCTGCACGATATTGAATGTCGACCGTTGGATCTGGAGGTTGAATACGAATGGTTGAGATTAGTTCGGGAGTTGCACTAGAATGATAGGTGGGGCCGGGTCTTTTATATCATCGGAGGGGTTTTTAACGTTAGTAATAGACATTTGTTTAATTCAAAAACCTTGGGTTATAAAAAATATAGGTGAGGGAGTAATACAATGTATTTTTATTTAAAACATTTGTGGAATGTTTTAATAAAACATATGAGGGAGTCGGTGTATTATATAGTTTTAAACCTTTTGAATAGTTTAAAATCTATAGGGGTAGAGTATTTAATTAATGATAAGTTTAGACCAAAGGGTTTATAGGCGGGGTCTTTATTTTATGCACGTGGAATATTTAACTATGGTGTAAACTTTATAATAGTGGGTTTTTGGAGGTTATTTAGTTATAGGGGAATTAATATCTATGGGTAGGTGTAATTTTAGGGATTTAATAAAATAGGTTAAAAGTTAATATGAAAAAGGGAAACAAAACACATATTATCTCTAAGTAAAGTATAAAATAAAGCATTGCTCATTTTTATCTGTACTTCACTAATACTTAGGATAAATGTAATTTGAGGGTTTTATGAATGCTTTTGAAAGAATGAAGTTAATTATTTGAGGTTTATCTTTACTAAGTAAGAATGTGTCTTTACTTAGGAAAAAAGGGATTTTAATGTATGAATGAAGGGTAAATGATGATAAATGTGGGTTTAACATAAGAACTCAATATTTTTAACTAACCAGTCATCGAGCCTTGGGTCCAGTCCCAACAAAAGTCAAAGAAATGCTCTAAGCCTATTTGACTGATAGCTTAGAATATTGAATACTTGTAGGGGAGGGGAAATTAGTGATTTTTCTCATCAACTGATTCTTTATTACATGATTTCCCAACTGCTTTCTACCTACCCAACTTTATTTCTAACATTTTTTTTTTTCATTTTGTATGTGCATTTAGACTTGCAACCTTAAAACATTTTCTTTCAAAGCATAAAACTATCTAGATCTACCTTATTTCATCTGAGGGCTCAGATTAAACTGTTGAGCTCCTCATTATTCTCTACCTATCTACTGATTTGTCAAGTTTAAACTTTTTGACAAATCTTTATTCACTATCTAAAACATGAAATTGAAAATAGGAAAAGTTAGGATTAAACTGTTTAACTAATCATGGATTATGGCATTTATTGACACTCTGCACATAATCATTATTCTTGCAGTAAAAAGTAAAAATAGTGGCATTTGGACTTGCTCACTTTCAGATCTTATTTCTTTTCTTTTAGGGTTTATATTTTTCTAAGTCCTTTGATCTTTCTTTTAGGACTTTTTACCCACTTTTTGGCTTTTTTATTATTTTTCATTTTTTCAAAATATGGGAAAATTACTTGTAGAAAGAAAATTATGTGCATATTTACAAGACTATCAAAGTCAATTCAAAATTTATGAACCCTGTTATTATAGGAACCTAACAGTGGCTCCACGTGGGGATGACATTTGCTGGTGAAATATCAAGAACTTTGAGATTAGTAGCCTTTGGAATTTGACTGTGATGACCCTGTAAATGTCTTCTGATATCTTAAACTTATTGATACTTATGATATTTACCTCTCAAAGCTTAGGGCCTTCTCTTTGGGCTTCAACTTTTTTAGGGAAACATCCAATCCAATCTAAACTTTGCAATGTATATGTACAGAGATCAAAGTAAATAAAAACTAACTATTTGTTAACTCAGGAGAGTAGTAGTGCTTCAGCATTCTACCATTTATTGGTCCTTCTTGCAAATCTGTTCCATCCATTTCCTTCAGGAAGAAAGCATTATTACCTCTATATCCATAAATCACATAAGGTCCTTTCCACAAAAAATCAAATTTTCCATGTTTTCTTTTGTCTTCTCTTCTGGAATCCCACTTTAACACTTTATCCCCTATGTAGAAATCATCCTCTTTAGTCTTTTTATCAAAAAATTTCTTGATTTTATCATGAATGACTTGAGATTTGATATAAACTTCTTCCCTTGTTTGTTGCAAGTGAATATTTTGATTGATCCTTCTTTGAATGTCATTTGTTTCCACTTGTAATTATTGGATAATTTTCATCACTAGTACACCTAGGGAGGATGGAAAAACAACATCCATTCCAAGACAAGTTGGTAAGGGGAAGTACCAATGAATTTTTTAGTAGTAAGCCTATCTGCCCATAATGCATTGACTAACTTCTTATTCCAAGTCTTTTTATTGTCTTCAAGTAACTTTTTGATGATATTTACAAGGCTTTTGTTTGAGGATTCATCTAGGCCATTACCTTGGGGGTAATATGGTATTTGTGGCAAAAGTCAATCATTTTATTGGATTTGAATGCTGCTCCATTGTCAGTAATTATCTTTTGGGTGCATCCAAATCTTGAAAGAATGTTGTTTTCTAGGAAATAAATAATGATGGTATCTGTGGCTTGTCTAGAGGGTATGGCTTCAATCCACTTAGTAAAATAATCAGTGGCTGTCAAAATCCACTTATGTTGGCCTGAGGAAGGAGGATGAATTTCACCAATGAATTCAAAACCCCATTGTTGAAATGGAATTTCAGTTGAGATAGGCTTTAAAGGGAGGGGTAATAATTTCTTCTTACCCTAAAAAATTTGGCATTTATGACATAAAGTTACATACATTTTGACATCAACAAACAAGGCAGGCCAGTAAAAACCAGCTCTCAGGACCTTATCTGCTGTATTTTTCCAATATAAGTGTCCTCCACAGTCACCTGCATGAAATTATTAAAGTATTTTGTTAGCTTCTTCCTTTAATAAACAATTTAATAAAATCCCACTATGATTTCTCCAAAAAAGTACATTATCTAAGATGCAAAATCTTACTGCTTTAAGTTTTAAGAATGTGGCTTTGGTTCTTGACAATCCAGGAGGAGCTTGTAAGTTTTGGAGTACAAATATGATATCTGTATACCAAGATGAGTCTGAGAAGGCTTCACTGATCGATGGAGTCGCCATCTCTTCTTGATCATCTATTTGAGCAATAAAATTTATGTCTAGGACATTGCAGTTAGATTCAGCCATAATTCTAGCTAATCCTTCACCTTTGATGAGTTTTGTGGGTTTTATCTCAATTTCATATTCTAGGATAGTTGCAATCCACTAACTTCTTCTTCCATTAGGACCATCCTAAGTAATAATGTCTTTTACTACAGAATTTGGGACATAGGCAATGATATGAGAGTAGAGAATATAAACTCTGAAGTATTTAATGGTCTTAACCAAATCTAGGGCTTGTTTCGCCATAATGTTGTACTTCAAAGGGGCATCTATAAGGGTCTTACTGAAAAAAGCTATGGGTTGTTCAAATCCTTGGTCATTTTTCTATAGTAAAACTACAGCAATGGTGTGTTCTGAAGAAAATGAAAAAATTATGAAATCTTTCTTAAAGTCAGGGCTTATTAGGATTGGAGTTTTAGTTAAGGCTTGTTTGATGGAATCAAATGATTTTTTAGCCTCAATATTCCATCTAAGAACTGAATCCTTTTTTAGCATGTTATTTAGTTCTCTAATTATCTTAGCTAAATTAGATATGAATCTTCTGAAAAATTAATCCTACCTAGAAAGGCTTGTAATTGTTTGATGTTTCTTGGTGGACTGATGTTCAAAATTTCTTCTATCCTAGTAGCATCTATACTAATTCCTTCTTTCGAAATTATGTGTCCAAGTAACTTACCTTCTTCTAATCCAAATAGACTTTTCTTATGATTTAAAGAGATGCCATATTTCCTGCACTTAATAAAGAATTTTCTCAAATGTTCAATTATATGTTTTGGAAAGCACAGTAATGTCATCTAAGTAAATTACTAGGAAATCATGTATTTCCTTTGCAAAATCTATGTCCATAGCCCTTTTAAAGGTTTCCCCTGCATTCATTAGACCAAAAGGCATTTTTACATACATAAAAGTGCCCCAAGTAGTAGTAAATGTTGTTTTAGCTTGATCTTATTTTTGGACTAAGATCTGGTTGTATCGTGAAAAACCATCTAAAAGAGACATCCTAGAAGAACCAAATACCCTTTGTAATATATGATCCATTTTAGGTAAAGGGTAATTGTCTTTCAAAGACAGTTTGTTCAGATTCCTAAAGTCAACACATAATCTTATCTCTCCTATTTTCTTTCTTGTTAGGACTAGGTTAGAAACCCAATCAGAATATCTGATTGGTGCAATGATTTGTGCATCATACATTCTTTTCCCTTATTTTTCTATCAAAGGTAATAAAACAAGGTTAATCCTTCTCAACTTTTGTTTAAATGGTTTTTGATATTCTTTTATTGGAATTTTATGTTGTATTATGCTGGTATCATAGGATTTGAGATCCTCATAACTCCAGGCAAAAATGTCTTGATATTCCTTTAAAAGAGTAATGTATTTTTCTTTCTCTTGTTGAGGTAAAATTTTGGAAAGTTTGATTGTTTTTGGTTTTAATTCTGTTCCAATATTGTGTTCTTCTATATAAGATCTAACTGTCTCCATTTTTGGTTTTCTAGCTACATCATTGAGTCAAAAATATCGTCTAAGGGAGTTAAACCTTTAGGTAAGAAATCATCCTTAAGATTCAATATGTTTGATTCATCCTCAATAATTTCTTCAATCTCTACTTTCTCTAAGCTATCTGTATCAGCTTGATTAAATCTAGTTGGTTTATCAAACTTTATTCTATTTACATATAAGTTATTTAAATCTATTTCACAACCCAAATCATGATTTATAGTACAATCTGTATCTATATTACAATTCTGAAATTCTCTTTCATTTTTTATAAACTTGTAAATTTGTTCATCCGGTGAAAAAAATTTCCAATACTTAAAGTTATCTAGAATTATTGGCCTATGTTTGACTTCAACATTATATCTATGATTAGGTTGGAATGGTAAATTGCATGTACTAGCAAAGGTTGCAAGACAATGAGCTTGTATATTTTGTTTTCTAGGTATAGCAGCAAACTTACATTCCAATAAATCATCAGTTAAATCTATCACAGTGTCTCTATATCTGCTTAGTCTAGGATTGTAAACAAAATAAATTCCATTTACTTGTTTTATGATCAACTCCGAATCTCCCATGATTAAAATTCTTTTAACTTCTGCATTCCGAATGGATTGGAGTCCTAGGATGAGGGCTTCATACTCAGCCATTTTATTTGTACATTTGAAATTAAGCCTGAAAGCATGGCCTTCTGAATGATTAGTCTCCATATTTGTTATCAAAACTGCTGCTCCTACTCCTAACTTATTTACTGAACCATCAAAGTCTAAATGCCATAGATATTCATGAAAAATATTATCATTATTTGGTGCTTTATTTTTCTCTACTAGTTCAGTTTGGATTTCATGAGTTTCAGAGTTACATAGGATAAAAGAATCAAGGTTAGTTGGTGTAGAGTAAATTGGATAGTTTATAGATCTTTCAACATTACTGACCATGCACTTCATCAATGTTTCCCTATATAACTTTTTAGGCTGGCCAAAAACTGATATAGTATCATAAGACATGTCCAATTGTAGAGATCCATATAACTTTGCTCCACATGGGCGAGGAAGTAACATTCCGTATTTAGGTGGGATATAAACTACTACAATGTCTATTAATATACTCTTACCAGGATATTGAACTAGTATTACACACAAATATTTGATTAAACCTAGGCATTTAACTTTACTTGAATCAAAAGAAAACAAATCTTTGTATGGCCTTTTAATTTCTAGATTGAGAGTTTCCATTATGGCTTTAGGCATTAGATTATGGGAAGCTCCTGAATCTAGAATGGCATTGTGTAAAATTTGATCATGAATGGTAAGAATGATATAAAATGGAGGAACTGATCGATTTGCAGGTTTTCCATTTACATCTGGGCCAAAAATCAACTCTGGCTGATCATCATTTAGATTTATGGAATCTTCTCCATCATTCATATTTAATGTTTCAGTTATGGTTGATTTATACAAGTCATTTTTTACCAATTCAGTCAAAGGAATTGGTATTTTAAGCTATGCAATTTCTGATTGTATGTTGAATGTAGGATGAGTTTTACTGATTTCAATCAATTCTTCTTTGGTAACTGTAGTTTGTGTTCGTTTGTCTTGTTTTTCTATAGTTATTTTTTCATTTTCAAGTGGTTTGACAGATGTTCTTTCAGACTTAGAATTATCAGCAGATGTTTTTGAAGTAAAAATTTTTGGATCTACTATTTTAGGATCAGCATAAGGTTTTTTAGGATCTAAATTTGTTGTTTTGACAGAATAAGAAGCTTTAGCAGCAGTAGATTTTTGTGAATCTTTTGCAGCTTGAGCAACTTCATCAGTAATATCAACAATTTTAGGGCTTGATGTTTTTTTAAGACTAGCAATGTTTACGGAAGAACTTGAGTTTTGCTTATTTTCCCTTGGGAGAATTTGCAGAACCTTTATTTTGGGAGCTTCTACTATTTTCCGATTTTGAGTTTGGGAAGTTTTCTTGGTAGGAGACTCATTTTTTTTCTTGTTTCTAAGGTTATATTGACTGTTTATTTCATTTATAGCATAATCATAACTTTGTTTATAATCAAAGGATTCACTATAATCTAATTTGAGTTGTTGGAGTTCAAATAATTCTTGATCTTCCTGAGTAAGGAAAATAGTATTATTGTCATCTATTCCTATTAGATTTATAACATCCTCATCATCATTATTATTCTTAGAACTTTCAGCATAGTTCTCTTGGAATGGGGGCCTTATTGTTTGGTCTGGGGATGTTTCTTTTGCTTTTCCAGAATTTATGTTTTTCCTAAAATTGGGATTTCTGATTTGTTGTTGGTTATCCCACTGAGGTCTTCTCTCTATATTATCTAGTCTATCCATCACCCTTTCTAAGGTTTTATCTAACACATCTATTTTTGTGTCTGAATTGGTAGTTTCTTCTTTAATGGTCACTCTTCTCTCATTTCTTAGTCTAGCTTTTCTGGCTAAAATGTTTACTTCTACACTAACAACATATGTTTGCATTTTTTCTAAGGTATCTGCAACTCTTTCCCTAATTGGTAATCCATATATGTATCAAATCCATCAAGGAATTTGAGAAAAACAGAATAAGGAGTAGGTTTAAGATTTGCAGGGATAGAATTATAGACACTATTATATCTGGTGCAGTAATCTTGGACTGACTCATTTGGAGCTCTTTTCATGGAATCAAATTCAGACAATATTTGGAGGGGGTTATTTTTCTTTTCCCATTTATTTAAAAACAATCTATGAAACACAGCTAAATTAGTTACACTACCAGCAGCTAAATATTTAAACCACTTCTTAACTTCTCCAGTCAAATTTTGTGAAAACAACCTCATTTGAACATCTGAGTCATCAATCTCATAAATTTCAAATAAGTCTATCATTTTAGTAATGTGTTGCTGAGAAGTATATTGGATAGTGCCATCAAAAAATGGTATTTTATTTTGATAGTCTTGAGGCATGTCATGAAGCTGTTGTGGTAAGACTAGGGGAGCATATCTAGTAGCCATAGCTTGAAGCTTAGCTTGGATAGGAGGTAAAGTAGAACTACTTCGAGCTGTGCTGGAAATGATAACTGATAAACTAAAAATTGCATTTGAAGTGTTGGGAAATGAAACTGGAATGTATATAGAACTACTAGGAAATGAAGATGATGTTTTTAGGAAATCAAAAGGTGAGTTGATGGATATAGTGGATGAAGTGATTGGTAGAAATAATACTCTAGGTTGTAAAGGTAATCTAGGGATAAATGGATTTGTAGATGAGCTGGTAGTGGAATTTCTAAATGATGTAACAACATACAGATATGAATCTCTACCTGGTATTATTGTGGTATGCAATTGAGAAATTAGAGGTTTGTTTGCATACGTCAAAAATTGAGCTAATTCAATAGCTTCATCAATATCATTGAGAATAGTAACATTAAGCTCTTCAATTTTAGTCTAATCTTGAACTTTATGCGTTTTAAAATTTGTTGTAATACTTTTCTGTTTTGTATCGAAAAATGAAATTAAAAAAAGGTCTAAAACAATAGTTTCAAGATCACTTTCATATTTTTTTCTAAATAAAGAATGTTCAATCTCATATCAAAATCAATATCTTGCAGAGTTACTAACTCTTGTGGTAATTAATTGACTCTTTTTAATGATACTTCAGCTTCTAAATTTTTTGATTGTTTTTTATTTTTACCAATTCAGTCTGGGTTTTCTACTATAACTACAGGATTAGGATCGTTAGACCTAGTATAATAAACTTTGCTAGAAGCCATAATTACCTTTTTCAATATACACACCTTATAAAAGCAATCTTAAAGTAAAAGGATGTATAAAAATATTTTCTTTAAGACTAGTTTTAAGATTGAGGATTGGTTAGTTACCTCGTATGGTCGCCAGTAATGTTATCACTCTAGTATTCTTAAGTTGTGTAATTTTGGTTTTTAGTCAAAGAATTCTATAGGTAACCACAAACCTACTTCAAAATCTAGGATCTAGCCTTCCTAGGGTTCAAAGAGGGCTCTCTCTTTAAAGTTTAACTTTGTTTTAACTTGTGAATATTAGGCTAGCTATGAAAGTGTAGCTTTGGTTTGGTTTTGTTTTATTTGGTGGGAAAAATCACTTGAAAGGATGGATAGTGAGAAATCTATTTGTCCATTGGGCTATGGAGTCAAAATAAAGCTAACAGGACTAGGATCAAGGGAAAAAAGGTCAAATGTCTTCAGGGCAAGATAGATAACCCTTGGAGGTCTTGGAAAGTTGTTTTTGTGAGGTGGTATGATCAAGATAAAGGGCACTTAAGAATCCTTAAATCTGGAAAAGGGAAGTAGTAGGAGAGGTCAAATGAATGAGGGAGAAATTAAGGGTTCCCTACACTGGAAATCAGAGGAAAACATATAAATGATAACTAGTTAAAAACAGGGTGCTATCAACATATCTTGTAGTAATGCTCCTAGTTATACATTCATATTTAGCATAAACATAAATGGATGCATGTAACAGAGAAAAGAAACAATGACAAGTGAAGAAAATACTTCACTCCAAATAGCTAATCACAGGGATCCTGAAGTATGAAGCCAATTTTCTTTAATCCAGCCTGCTACTCTAAATTTTGACACATAAAAGCTTTAAAGTCCAAGAAGAAATGACTATAACAATCCCAACAATTTTATTCCACCCAAAATACCTCTAAAGATGAAGTATTTATACATAATGTTTTGCAAAATATCCTAGATGACTTCTAGGAATTAAATTAGGAAAATAAAATATCTTTACAATAAAAATAGAGACAACTGCTTAACAAATCAGCAAGTTGTCCTATTTTATCCATAAGAAATAGAAACAATTTTGAGGATAAAGCAGGTGGTTGCCTTGGTGTCCTCCTTGTTGGCCTTTAGACATTTTTTGAAATCTAACTTGCCTTGTCTAATACTCTTTCTCAAATACTCTTTAATTGAGACTCTTTTAACCTTTAGTCAAGACTGTTTACTGCTGTAAATAGAAACCGTTTTGATTGTCATTTTGAAAATTATTTTTTGTTTTATTTTCATCTACTTGTTTTTATCCTTCATAGTAAATCTGTGAGAGCATGCCAATTCTCATTTTTAGGAATTTGAATATTCTTTAATTTCCCAAAATTATCATACTCTTCTGTATATCTAGCAAAGGTGGGCTTTATGACAAATAAGTGCCTAATCTCATACTGTAAGTAAAATAAATCTTCAAAACTCTTCAGTAACACTTTTCTTATCGGGATGCCTTGACCTGTTGGCTTATTTACCCATTCCTTGGCATATTCTCTTATCTTCTTATCATAGTCATTTTTAGGCATTAACTTATCATTAATGACCATGATATCAGGAAGTCCTTTTTATCTTAGATTTTTGAACTTAACCATAAATCTAATTATAACAGTATTCATACCTTCACATTTTTCTTCAAGTCGCCTCATCAAATTTCTCTTTGTGGTGACTTTCCTAATTTCTAGGATAGTTGTTGTTCTATCTGTTATTTTGGGCTCTTCCAATTCTTGTCTATTCTTGCTGTTAAGGAAATTGATTAGTCTTACTACTAGTTCCGGTTTGTCAACCAAATCAATTTGAGTCTTTTGAATTTCTACCTGGGCTACTAGCAATAATTCTCTTTGCTCAAAAATTACCTGAATTGAAGGCCATACATCATGGATGGCTTCAATGATATTATTCCAAAGGTAATTTTTTATTTATGATATCTGATCCTTGAGACTTAATTCTTTTTGCAACTTCTTTAGCTCTTCACTCAATCTGTTGGCATTTTTTTCATGTGTCTTAGCATTTACTTGAGCTAATTTAGTTGAATTTTCAAGATTTTGAACCATTTTTTTCAATCTGTTAATTTCATTTTTCTTCAAATACATCTCTTCCACTGCTTTTAATATCTTACTGGCATCATATGTAGGCTGTACTATTGTGGTAGATGATTCAATGGCTAATGTAGTGGAAGAAGTCACTGGCACTACATTGGCCAATGGTTCTTTGGGTGCCAACTTTTCTCCTAAATTTGAAGGCACTGTTGCAGTGATAACTGGGATGACTGTTGCAATCGGTTGTTCTTTTACTGTCTCCTTTCTTGCAAAAGTCGGTCCATCTATATTTCCATTTCCTTAATCTGAGCTGTCAACTGAAGAATCAAACTCGTCATTTTATCTTTTTCCTTCTGTTCCTGTAAGACTTCCTTTGTCTGAGGATGCTCACTTTGAGGAAGTTAGAGTTGTTTCCTCAAGGCTACTATGTCCTCATTATTATTTTTAACCAATGCTTTAGCTGCTTTGATGTTTGTAGAATCATATCCTACCTGCAATACTAATTCTTCTAAGGCTTTTATCCTTAGATCCTTGGCATATAATGAAGCTTTATCCATGTTCATTTGATCTTGCATGTTAGAGATGGTGTTTTGAAGCTTATAAGCACTCATAGTTTTTTTTGGAACTGTGGAATATAATATCTCTAAGCTTTTCCTGTGAAACTCTATTTGATCTAATTCATGAATACTGTCTATAGCTACTTCTAGACCAACTTTCTTATAGTCAGCAACTGTCTTTGGAAATGATACTGTGGGTTGCAATACTGACATAATCAATTTTTTACTTGAGTAATAAAATGCTGATATAAATATGTTTTGATTACTTGGCTTTTGTTTCAAGATCTGAGAGTAAAATTCAGTTTTGATTTCCTCATTCTTCAATTTAATCTTCTTGTATTTCTCCTTAATATCCAAGTATTTTTCCTCAGCTGAATGTGAGGAAGAAGCTTCCATGCTTTTTTGTCTTTCCATCAGTTGTGTGTCTTCATTATTGATTTCTTCATTCTTATTTGGCTCATTGATAATTATAGTAGCTACATTTGTCTCTAGAAAATTTGTGTTGGTATTAAAAGGCTTTGTTTCTTCAACATCTATTGTTACTTTTCCTTTGCCTGCTATATCTAATTTTGGCCTTTTGTTATAAATGATCTTGAACTTTGTTTCTATTGTAGTCTCTGCCACATAGGCTCCTTCTTCCCTTATTATTTTGATGGACTTCTCTAGTTGATTAGTAGTTTCTAAGGTATGACTAGTATTACCTTCGCTTATTGCATCTATTAATGTGTTTTCAATCCATTCAAGTTGATTGTAAAAATTTTCTATTTATGGTTTAGATTCATGTATAAAGGGTGTTAATTTTCATTTTACCCTTAGTTTGTTGAAGATCCCTTGTGGATCATAGTTCCAAGGGAAACTCTCGTCAAATTTATATTCTAATAGTTGATTTTCTGCTTCCTTTTCTACATCCCTGCGATTGCATATGAATGGCCCAATTTGGTTTTAAGTTAGAATTGGGTCTTCTTCTTAGCTGCCATGAAGTTGATTGAATCAAAATTTAGGATCTGCCTAATATACTCCAAGGCAAAGATCCTAATTGAAGGATGTTTGGGTAACTTCTAAGGTAACAAGTTTTTCCCAAAGACTCTAATTTCAGTAAATTTCTCATACAAATACCAGTAACCAACGTTACTTTGATCTGATAACTGCAATATTTTCCTCATTTCTTCACTTATTCTAGGCTACTCTGTCTTGGTCAACATGGTAATTACTGGATGTAAAAATAACTTTGAAAACTCTGAATAGCTAAAATTTGTACATTCTTTTCTGAACAATGATGTCCAAAAAATGAGAGATAGAGGATTTTTCTCTATGTCAAGTTTTTGAAGAGTGATTAGAAAATTATCTGATTGGAAGTACAAAAACATATGGAAAAGGTAGGAGGTATATCTAAACACTCCCTCTATTGGAAAATTTGTCAATTGATAATGGATACTATCAGCAATGAAACTAGCATAATCAAATATGACTAAAGGTGGTTGACCTGGAGAGAAGGTGGACAAGAATCCAAAGATTGATTCATCAGTGTGTTCATCAGTGAAATATCCAAGTATGAAAGAGAGCATGGAAAATACATGTCTTGATCCTTCAGGGAATTTAGCAGTAGAATATGGAGGATTTAAATTTGGAATTTCTACATGCAGAGGAATAAAATTCTGAAAAATCATGAACCTTTTAGGAAAATCTAGGCCAATGTATAGCTTGGTGAGGGCCTCAATAGACAAAGGTACTATTTAGGGGTTAGGTTGAAGCTGCAACATTTTGTTAATTGACTATGAAGTGATGGTAAATAGGACTTTTTTTTACTGGAATTCACAATAGCTCTTTGTTCAGTAACATAGTATTGCTGACACAATATAATGATCTCCTAACAAGGGTGAGTCAATGGGATAACATACTTGGGTAAATGGGATTCCCAAATATGAACTTCTTCATGATCATCTAAAGAAATCTCATAGCACCAGTTATGGATATCTAACAGGTTGAATTCAACAATGGGATCAACTATTTTATAATCAGTATCAGCAAGGGGAATGTGTTCAATATCAACAACAGGTGGTTGCAATGGATTGACAACAATAGCTGTACTGAGAGTCATGGCAGGGGTAGGCTTAGGAGCTTTAGAACCTTCATGCCTGCTTGTACTCTATTTTTTAGGCATTTTGATCTGCTTCTACAAGTCTATAAAAGCAATTTACTTTTAACAGAGGCTTAATTGGGAAAATTTTGGCAAAATATAGGCTTTTCTTTGGTTTTTCTATTCAATTAGGCCTATTAAAGAGATTTAGAGGCTTTAGAATTGGCTTGAAACAGAAAATAGGAGTTTTCTGAGTATTTTTAATGGGAATAGGGCTGAAAACCATTTTAAAAGGATCACAGATGGTTTAGGGTACCTACAGAGAATTTCTGGTTTATTTTAGGGCTTTGAAATAGACAAATAAACTGTGAAAATTTCACCAATTTCCTCAAAATAGTGCACCAAAGAGAAAAAGGTTTTCTGTGTAAATTTTTCCAAAGCTTGGCCTGTTTTTAGGAATTTTTTCTAGTTTATTTAATCAATTTCTGAGACTGTTTGTTCTTTAAAAAAAATTCAAATTGATTGCAGGTATGATTTTTTTAGAAAAATACCTGTTGTAATGCAGGTATTGGCTTTTGGAAAGGTTCTCTAGGTTCTTTGTTGAGTTGAAGGCTTCAATAAATTTTTTGGAGTGATGTGTAGCTCCTCAACAGTATTCATATGTTTACAGGGTAAATGTTTGCAAGCTTCGGCCGTAAACAAGGGTGGAAAATGGCTTAAAATTGTGTTTTTACAGTCGGGGAAACTTTGCAGAGGGTTTAAACAAGAAAAAGTGATATGAAATGAATTTCCAAAGGTTTTATTAAAACATATTGGTTGCATTAGACTGGCATTGAATGCAAGTCGCATCAGACGGGAGGGCGGTTTCAGAGTTTGAATGGATTAAAACCGCAAGTGGTTATCACATGGCTATTGGGTGGTAAGCTGTATTGAACTAAACCCATGCGATCCAATGAGGAAAGGCCATGTGGAGGAGATAGGTTAATGGGAAACCACCCATTTCGCGCGGCTTTGGAATTTGGAGGAACGTGCATCTATTCTGCGTGATATTTAATGTCGACCATTGGATCTGGAGGTCGAATACGAACGGTTGAGATAAGTTCGGGAGTTGCACTAGAATGATAGGTGGGGCCGGGTCTTTTATATGAGCGGAGGGGTTTTGAAATTAAGTAATAGATATTTATTTAATTCAAAAACCTTGGGTTATAAAAAATATAGGTGGGGGAGTAATAAAATGTATTTCTATTTTAAAAATTTGTGGAATGTTTTAATAAAACATATGTGGGAGCCAGTGTATTATATAGTTTTAAACCTTTTGAATAGTTTAAAAACTATAGGGGTGGGATATTTAATTAATGATAAGTTTAGACCAAAGGGTTTATAGGCAGGGTCTTTATTTTATGCACGTGGAATATTTAACTATGGTCTAAACTTTATAATAGTGGGGTTTTGGAGGTTATTTAGTTATAGGGGAATTAATATCTATGGGTAGGTGTAATTTTAGGGATTTAATAAAATAGGTTAAAAGTTAATATGAAAAAGGGAAACAAAACACATATTATCTCTAAGTAAAGTATAAAATAAAGCATTGCTCATTTTTTATGTACTTCACTAATACTTAGGATAAATGTAATTTGAGGGTTTTATGAATGCTTTTGAAAGGATGAAGTTAATTATTTGGGGTTTATCTTTACTAAGTAAGAATGTGTCTTTACTTAGGAAAAAAGGGGTTTTAATGTATGAATGAAGGGTAAATGATGATAAATGTGGGTTTAACATAGGAACTCAATATTTTTAACTAACCAATCATCGAGCCTTGGGTCCAGTCCCAACAAAAGTTAGAGAAATGCTCTGAGCCTATTTGACTGATAGCTTAGAATATTGAATACTTGTAGGGGAGGGGAATTGGTGATTTTTCCCATTGATGATCTATTACATGATTTCCCAATTTATTTCTACCTACCCAACTTTATTTCTAACATTTTTTTTTTCTTTTTGTAGATGCATTTAGACTTGCAACCTTAAAACATTTTCTTTCAAAGCATAAAACTATCTAGATCTACCTTATTTCATCAAAGGGCTCAGATTAAACTGTTGAGCTCCTTATTATTCTCTACTTATCTACTAATTTTTAAAGGTTAAAATGTTTGACAAATCTTTATTCACTATCTAAAACATGAAACTGAAAACATGAAAAGTTAAGATTAAACTGTTTAACTAATCATGGATTATGGCATTTATTGACACTCTGCACATAATCATTATTCTTGCAGTAAAAAGTAAAAGTAGTGGCATTTGGGCTTGCTCACTTTCAGATCTTATTTCTTTTCTTTTGGGGTTTATATTTTTCTAAGTGCTTTGATCTTTCTTTTAGGACTTTTTACCCTCTTTTTGGCTTTTTTATTATTTTTCATTTTTTCAAAATATGGGAAAACAACTTGCAGAAAGAAAAGTATGTACATATTTACAAGAGTATCAAAGTCAATTCAAAATTTATGAACCCTATTATTATAGGACCCTAACACAATATATTAGGGATGTCTGTCATATCTTAAGGATTCTTGCTATGCGATAAGGATGTTTTCCATAACATAAGGATGTCTTCTATGTGAAGGTTGTTTTTTTATCATAATAGATCCAAGTCATGTTGATACATATATATCTCGTTGTGTCATTCTATATCAAGGCATTGTTGTATATATTATCAACAAAATTATACGAATATGTCATCCAAAAGTTCATAGTTGTATGCAAGTGTCATAACCAACATATATTATAATTATTACCAAAGATCATTGTCGGTCATTGGTACAAGTTTTTGCAATTATATCGCATAAGTTGAAAAAACTACTATAATATAAAAGTGATGCCACATAAATTATTTAACCATTGCACTTTAAAAGAAATGTGAACCATAATAAAAATGAAATCGAGTGATCCATCAAATAAAGGGAGCTAGTCATATATCCTAGGAAGATGAAATTCCATAGCAGGTATAGAAAATTAGAATTTGATCCTCCATAGAAGGAATACAAGCCTCAAAGAATGGTCACTGTTATGGGGATACGAGCCTCAGAAAAGAGTCATACGAATTGCAGAAAGAGAAACTTAGGTAGGGTAATGCGAGCTAAAAAAAAATACTAATACAAGCCACCATAGAGAAATATATGAAAATCATTAGCTCGTTCACCCACATCCTCTGCTTTATATCACCTTTTATATATCTTGGTTGCCTCAGAGAAAAGGGTGCCCCAAAAATGCAAGATTCTTTATGTATCAAATGGAGCAAGACGAATAGGTATATATAATGGTTCCAATGAGTGAAAAGACATGACCCTTGGAGGCAGGACGAAATAAGAAGCTAACTTAAGTGGGAGGGAAACTATAACTCAAATTTGAATTTTCTCAAAAATAATTTCCACGAGATTTAATGTATGCGAGCCCACATTGATTTTGAGCATTGCAGAATAATATTGACAGACATCGCCAATCGTATTAATATTTATTTCTTTTAACCAATTGAGAATTACTCTTTGGACAGTTGGGCTTCCTTAAAGGGGCTTGAGGGTTTCCCTTGGGAAATTCACCCCGACACAACCCAAATTTAAATAATTTTCCACCTTCTCTATAAGATTCCTTGGAGGTTTATCTATTCCCAACTAAGGAAAAATCTCTATAATGCTCAAAATCTAAGAAGCACAATCAAATGTACATGTTGTATCCTTGAGATAAATTTTTGCTAGAAAAATATTCCAAGGGACCATTGTTGTTTTTTAAGGAAAGGTTTTGATTCAATTCAACTTATTTCTTATGGACTGCAGGATAATACCTTATATCTCTCTCTCTATATATATATATATATAAACAAGCTTGATTCGAGCTAAGTAGAATAACTATTTGAGTTTCTTTTGGTTATAGAAGAGTAAAGAAAACATGGCAACAGATTCAATATCATTTACCAAATAATTTTGATATCTTTTGTTATAGAAGAAAGAAATAAATAATATTCTAGTGATCCTATAATAGAGAAAAAACCTTAATTATATGAAATATTGAACAATAAGCTAACCACTCAAACAGAGGCATTATGAAATCAAATATATTCTATCATAAATATTTGTGTATAACATAACTTTACTAGAAGATAGGGAAATTGATCCTCAATTTATCCTATTAGAGATATCTCATATAACTTCAAATAATTACACAAATGAGAAAAGAATGTAAAATTTACATAGGAAAACTATCATAGAATATTACACACTACCAGTAGTTGAAAAAACAATCTTTTTCTTTAAAGTATAGTAATAGTGTCCTCAAATACAATGATACAATTTCTTTCTCATAATATAATTACTTTCTTTGAGGTTTACTTGAGCTTTTTTATAAAATTATTACCATAGTTTTTTGTTGCAAAGGCAACATTTTAGGAACAAACTAATTAAAGTAGAAACAATTTACAAATATCCAGTAGCCTTTGTCCACTTGTGCCTTTTTCCAACTGATTTCTATTATTCAAATAAAAAATATTTCCGAGGAAAATTTATCCGACCACTCCCAATATAACCTAGTTGGATAGTCGTATGATATCATTTTCTTGTAGTAAATATCTAAATATGTAATTTTTGATATGTTGGATTGGTTGAGAATAATATTTTAACCTAATAATGAATGTAAAAATCATCCATTGATCTATCCACTATAGTTATCCTCTTCAACGTTCCACTCATGTCTAGGGACATCAACTTGCCACTTTGATCCCAATAGGAGGTAGTACCCATTTCCTTTAAAAAATTAAATATTGAATTAAATAAATCTACCTCCTATTTAACTATCCTAGATTTATCCTGTGCTTGTTGTACAAATTTTATTTTACTTGAAATTTTATTATCTCCATTATAACATATGTTATATCTTCCACACTCAGAGTTCTCTATTGTTCTTGATTCCTACAATTGAGGAATTTTACTATTTTGGTAGCACTCTGGGGGCTTATTTCCTAATTATAGATGAATTTTATCAATGACCTGCTCAGTGTTGTAGATCAAGTCTGATTCATCCACAATGATTGAGATTGATATCCACAATTTTGAAACACTAGTCTCTATCTCTACCCAAATAATTTGCCTTCCTTCAACCAAATCTTGTGTTCCTACTAGCTAATTATTCAACCAATCCATTTCTCATGTAATATTATTTTAGATTATTGATTTGTGTGGATTGTTGCATTTCTATCAACCATTTCCCATCTAGCATTATTCATTTTTGAATTATTCTCTCAGTATTTTATTCATTGAAATTGCTTCATCCAACTTTTCAGAAGGGAATCTATGATTTTGATGCTGAAGAAGTTGATGCATAAGCATTTTCAATATTTTTATTTGTTAGGATCTTAATTTGTTGCACATAATTTTCAATAAGATTATTATAGTCAATTATTAGGAACACTAATTGTTCATTCTTGTTTTGTGAAACTTCGAATTCAAGTGTTTAAATATGTTCAATAGATTTAATTCCAGTCTTCTTATGAGCACCTTAATATATGTGCATGTATACTCTATTAAGGCTTGTATGGAATAAGAGTAGTTTGGGTCTATCCCGAGTCTAATTATACATTGCGCCAAGCTATCAATATTCCTTTATTTGGTTCTTGTCGCAATTTTCTCTTGCTACAATTGATTGGTAACCTTTTTGAGCATATATTCCAACTTTGAAGCATTGACAACAATATTTTTTAAACTCCTAAAGATCATTTATCTGGTATGTTTGTGCAAGTCCATTGAGTCCTCTAGATGTATTTTCTTCAAATATATAGTAAGTTTGGATTCCATTTAAAAAATTTCGGTTTTGATGGTTTGACCTTTGGGTTTCAAAATTGCCATGTTCATTTGTCCCTTCTCATAATATCAAGTAGGCAATAACATTATTTATGAAGAACCTCAATCTTCAATCCATGACTTTGTATAATAATCTTGATTCATATTTAGATTCTTGTTATTTATTTCCATAAATTGTGAATAGATGTTATCGTGCTTCCCTATTGTTGAAGGTGACATGGCATAGGATGGTGTATCTTGAACCATAAAAGTTGTTGGAAAGAGTTTCCATTTGAAAATGGGCTCACTTGATGTAGATTATTTTATGACTAGAGCTCAAATTAATTTCTCTTCTTCTTCATCTCTTGAATTTGTCTCCATCCTTTTCTCCTCATCCTCTATTTCTAAAACTTAGAAGGATTGTCGTGTCTCTGTAAATCATCTCTTAAGAAATTTTTCCTTTCATTGGATAGAATTGTGAATTACGGATAAAACACGCTTCCCTAGATAGGTGCTAATCTAGAACAACAAGTTAAAGACTATACAACTACTTTTCCTAACTAAGAACAAACACATAGAATGGATTAGAAGCTTACTTGGAATCCAAGCACTTCTAAATGATTCCTTCTGTCGCTTCCGTTGTAGCTTCAAATTCCAGCTGGCTGTGCAAAATATTTCCTACAAGAATGAACACTAAACAGCAGAATATAGCAATAATACAAATGTCTATTCAAGTTTGTTAGCTAAATCAGTAAAGAATAAACCATATACATCAACTAAGATCTTACAATATGGAAAATCAAATCCAATACATATGCATATAGGGAAAAGTAAGTTGTATTATTTATTAATGATAGAAGGGGAGGTTACAACCAAAGGACTAATTTTGTGTCACCGTCTCCAGCAGCATCCCAACCTCATCACAATGCATATATATCCAGAAAAATATCACTCAAATCAATCTCCTCAATGAAAAATCCACCAGCATTTCTCCACACAAATTCTTCCTTTCAAACACTAAGATCTGTGCTCAAATTATAGAGTAGATGGGGTAGTTTTACAATCAATGAATTTCCAATAATAGGCAAGACATGTTCCCAATCCTGCAGATGTCAAATGGACACATGGATTCAAAGTTTGACACATGTGAACTCTTCTAGAAGGCATTGGCCAAGTGGAGATTCCGGAACAATGAGAATTTCGCTCCCAATGTGACCAACACACCCATAGCTATCAGGAAGTGCTTTGCATAGCAGCCTTGCATGGGGCTACCTTCATATGAAATGCACTTAGTCCCTTTAGAGGCAGCGTTGGTGAGCTCTAATATGATATATTCTAAACTTCAAACCTTGGAAACCTTTGCAGATGAAAGTATTTGATTGATCTGTCTTGTTCTTTGTCTTAGGGCATATAGCAATTGAAATGTTAGGGGATGATAGACCTTATACATTGGTCCTGGAGATGATGCCCAGTTAACCAGGTCATTGGGAATGATGCCCAAATTGACCTATAACAATTTCCCCCTAAAGCATGAAGTCAGAATAATAACAACAATACTTTGAGTGATATGCTTTACACTGTGATGAGTTGGAGATGAAGTGGAGTGGCGACCTGTATCAATCTTACAATACATTACATCATGATATATCCTCTTGATCATAATTGCTGAGGGTAGGCATTCCCATGTTGAACACATAAACAATCTAATAACATGTACATAATTCAGAAAGTCGTCGACATTGGAATGTTGCCCAATGCAAACATGCCCTCAGATACAGTCCCATGTTTGGATGATGATCTGTATGTAAATTCACTGTACAAATGATGTGTACAACAATCCTGAAATTGTAGCCTGGATGGCTGAAACTAGATCTGGGGTCTTCTTATCTCGTTCACTTGATCATTCGGGTACAAGTCTAGCCATGTGAATATATGATTTGTCGTTGAACATGGAAAGACATCGTTTGATTACTAGCCAATGATGTGAGCTGTTAACAAATGCAAGAGAACCACCATTAATGAAAATGGCCCTCAAGGTACTGTAGTACTTTTTGTAAGGTGTGAATAGATGATTTTATGTTGAACGCCAAACAAAATATTTCGGTCAAAAGTCCAAAAGCGAGGATCTTGTTGATGTTGTAACAAGCCTCATGGTAATGGAATCTAATGTTTCTAAGTGAACTTCCTGGATAATGATTTGTTGTCGACAGGAAGTCACCTTATTGCGAAACGGGAGTTTACTAATTTCGGAGACAAAGGTATGACTTGATATAGCAATTTTCAGGGATGACGGTCATGAGAATAAAGGTTTATGAGTATTGTAGAAGGATGAATTATTCACTGAATGACTTCTCTTGAACATATTAGCAACATTGTGATGAGTTGGCAGCATAGACCCAAAACCGAAGTGAAGGTATGATGAACCATAGGTATTAATGAACCATCTAGATGATTAGCCAACCCAAACAGTCATGGACATGGAGTTAAGGAAGTGTCATGTTCAAGAGAGACTTGCTACCATAAAGAATTTTTTCTCACTTTTCCGAAATTTTCACCGGTCATTTGTCGACCAGTACCTCTTTATTTTCTAACAAGCTTGAAGAGGATAACATTTTCTTAATCTATAATTCAACCCTTTGGGCGAATAAAGTATCACTATTTAATAATTTAATGAGTCTAGCAATGAATGAAACTCGATTCTTGCCATGATCGACAAGCTCGTTGCCATTTTATGTTCTAAAGAGCTTAATGACAGTGATAGCCCGATCCATTTTCATATTTAGAGAGTTTGAAAAAGTGGACGAAAGAAAACTCCATAAGTACTTTTTTGTAAATTTGTCACCTAGATCCAAAAAAGTGTAAAATAATATCTGAGAGAGCCTCTTTGGTCATGTTTAACCAAGGTATTACTTTTTCGTAAATAATCTATATCAGTATGTAAAAATGTTAAACTTATACTGAGTAGATATCGATTCATTTACTTTTACGAGCTTGAAAAGACAAGTGCTCGGCAATATTTTCACATTATTGGAGTCTGAAAAGAGCTGAAAGAAGACTCCAAGGGTTCCTTTTTTGCTATTATTGAAGCTTGAAAAAGAGATAAAAGTGCACTTCAAATCCTTTTTCATTTTTAACAAAGCTCGAAAAATAAGGAGAAAAAGTATTCTTTGTGGTCAAGTCATTCTTTGAAATAAATCTGCACGACTAATCTGTTCATCATTTGTATATCCTATTTAGAACAACATTAAATGGATTAAAAATACCTATTTCATGATAAAAAAACATAATAAAACTATAGTCATAGCAATATATTCATTTTTCAAATAATTAAATGACTATTAAAAGTAGTTTCACTATTCATTTTTACCATTCCATAGTTACCATTTGCATTCTGGAGCTTTGAACCTGATTTTTCCCCTGAACTTCAGCTGTTGATTGTGATCGTTTCTATGGACGGTTTTCGTTGCCGTTTGATCTAGGTTAGTGATATGAACCTCCTCTTTCCTTTACTATTCATTTAATTTTCAATTTCTGCAAATTTTTAGGGCTTTAAGGCCCCTAGGGTAAATTTTGCCCAAAAAGAGGGCAACACACCCCTGAATGTCGAAACCTGTGTTGCATAGTAGCTACAATGAAGGGTACTTGCATATGAAAAGCACCGTCTCTTGTTAGGTAGTGCGTTAGGCACAATTTAAGTTTTTGATTTTCTCATTATGCCCAAAATTTGCCTAGTTTTTTGCAATGAATGGAATCTAATGGATCTTATGGTTGTATTTCAGGTTTCCATCAGATTACAATGACAATTACATGGAGGGAAAGTGAACATGAACAACAAGATATGATTGCCTTAAATGATCCGAGTACAGTAAGATCCCTAATAGATTGCAGACTGCTTAAGTACTTCAAATTATCTGGGATGAGGCAAGAAATAGAACTATTGGAGTTCTTGGTTCGAGCATGGGATCCAGCTATAGATGCATTTCATATTAAGAACCAAGTGGTTCCTATAACAGTTGAGGATGTGTACTTTCTTATAGGTTTGTCAAGGAGAGGCTTGCCCATTTCGCTTTCAGGGTCTGTTGTTGGAGGAGAGATAGTGAGAGATTATTTTTTGCAACATTATTATCCAGGGTCAGAGCCAAGAAAATATGGAAAGATAAACATTGGAGACGTTAGATATTTACCTTTGAGAACTATCCTTTTCATGATCGCAAAACTTGCCAGCACCGTTACACTACATGTAGTGAATAGATCGTATATGCAGTACGCTCTAGAGTGTATGGAGCCAATAGTCTTCAATTGGTATGAAGCTATTCTATCTTAGATAAAGGAAAAACTGAATAAAGCAAAGGGAGGAAGGAAGAAAAATTTCAGTTATGGTTCTATCCTTATATCCTTCGCCTTGGAACAAATTCCATTAATGCAACCACAACATGTGACATTGGATATAGCTAGTCCTAGAGATCCTCAGATGCAGAGATGGGTAGAACTTGTGAGTCGGTGTGCAAGCCAATCTACTTTTGTTCTCTACTGCATTTTTTGCTTGGTTCCAGCGACAGATTGTTGCCATCGATGAGTATGCATACGCAGGCATCGATTTTCGAGGGCACCTAGATTTAGCATTACCAGAAGGAACTCAGTGGGGTGCAATAGGTAAGAATGTTTTTTACCATGTTTCTAATTTTCCTAAGGTTTATACAATTTTTTTGTATTTTGATGTTTTTCCAAGACTAAACTAAATGTTGATGTAATGCAGATGTTGGTCGTGTTCAACCAGTAGTGGAACCAAAGCGCGAAGCAGATGTGCCAATAGAGAGGGCTGTTGAGAGAGTAGTCTTTCAGGACCTTGATATGGCTAAGACTCTGACTGAACTTCAGCAGCACATAGAGGGTTTGACCTTTGGGATTACGGATTGTCAGATCAAAGAGCTTCCCATGCGACTGTAGTGACACACTATTGGGGTTCCTAATCGTTGGATGTGGTTACTTCGTAGGATAGCTAGATCTATAGCATGTTACCACGAGCACCATTAGTTTACTTGTGACATTTTTCATACATTTTGAGATTAGATGACCAATTTGTCTTCGGCACTATTAGCCACCTATAAATTTTTGACATAGAAAACAGGTGGCTAAAATGTTTCCGAGCCTTCAAAAGAAACATTTCCCTTGAAAATACTTCATTCTTGAAGCCTCTATGTGTCTTTTTCATTTGAAGAGATCTCCACTACTGTTTCCACTTAAAAAAGCCCTGCTGTTTTGTGAAAAATAATTCTTCAAAAGGCCCTGTAATTGCCCATTTTCACTCAATTCCCTTCATTTTCATTAAGCCTCCTTTCATATTTTAAACTCCCTTCTTCCCCTCTAGAAAGCCTCCAAAATCCTTTAAGCCACTAAAAATCCCTTTTACAAGCTTAAAACCCCTTTTTCCCCTTTACCAAAACCTAAGAAATTCCTTGAAAAACATTGATTTTGGCATAAAAAACCCCTTTTTCATTTGAGGCCTTAAGCCCCTTTCGGCTAAGCCCTTAACCCCTTCTCCGCATATGATCTACGCCCAAGACCAGGCGCTAAAGCCTCGAGCGCTAATCGCAATCGAAACTTTCCGTGAGCGCCTTTTCTGTTGTTTCTTCTAAATTTCCGATGCGAGGAACACTTGTTCTAACGAATCCTCTTGAATACAGACCGTGGAACGGTCAGTGCTAATTGCATTGCGCCCATCAGCCTCTTTCTATTACCCCTCTGCTTGAATCTCCACCGTTGATCATCCATACAGATCCGACTGCCTGTGCTAACTCGCATATCTACCAATCGCAAGAAGTCTTAAGTGCCACCTTCTTTCCTCCAATTGGCGATCTCTGGTTGAATCTCAACCATCCGTTTGTGTAGATCCGACGATTGGAGATGAACCCGATGGCCCAAAATCATCGCTCTGTCGATTAATCTGGACCGTTGAATCCACAAAAACCAACGGCCCAGATTAAATCACGCTCCGCTCATTTTCCCTTGTCATTCCCCCTCTGGTCAAATCTCTACCGTTTATCTCCCTCTTGATCCGACGGTCCACGTGTAATCGCAACATCAAAACTCAGATTTTTGGCCCCCCGCATTTCTCCGATGTGATTAGATCTCAGCCGTTTATTCCGATGTATCCAATGACTCTCCTTCTCCCCGCCCATTCACTTGCCCCTCTGCCTCCGCTTTCTCTTTCAAATCTCCACCGTCCATTCCGTAGATCCGACGGTTTGCATTAAAATCACCGCTGACTCTTCCCCACCTTACCGACCATGCATCTTTCCATATCGCGCGCCATCCTGCACCATCATATCTCCTCGTCCTACATCTAATGGCTGAGGTGCATATCGCGTGATTTTATTATTCGACGGTTAAATTTTCAAATTTACGTGATGAAAGTGGTTTTGGGGAGGACACGTGTCAGGCGGCGAGGCATATCGCGTTTTTTGGGCAAAATTTCAAAACTACTTTAGAGCTACACGAGACCAACTATTTTTCCACCGAAACCACCCATCCTTGATATAATTCCTCTTTTAATACTGGCTGTTGATTGTTTGATCGACGGCTCACATTGCATCACGTCCTCATCCATATTTCTTTCATCAAAGCTTCCAAATGATCTCATCGGAAGGTCTCCGCCATTGATCTCCTCTTGGGATCCAACGGTCCACGTTCAATCGCCCTCCGCCCTTCCAGTCCCACCACCAAATGTGCCCGATATCCTTCATTTTACCCTTCTTCCTTTGTATTCGCCTGCAAATTAAACCTTTGTGTTTAACACTAAAATTTATTTGTGTTCATCTAACTCAGTCTAACCTCCTACACCGATGAATCCTGACCAGCGATCACCATCTGTTAATCCAATCCAATGGCCCAGAACCGTCCTCGCACCAAACCTTCATCGACTCAGTTCTTCACCATTCCACCATGATTTTCACACGTTTCTTCACTGCTACCACTATTTTCATCGCTTCTCTCCATCCTCCACGAGCCTCCAAATAATCCATCCACCCTCCTGCATGGATTTCTTCACATGTTTATTGTGTTTTGCAGGGTTACAGATGGTAAAATTCACTCTGTCTCATGATTATAGATAGGGTAATACAGGGCATAGAATGCCAGTTTTTCAGAACCAAAGATTGCAGGAAAATCACCTAGGAAGGTTTTAAACAAATTATTTCATTAAAGGACCAATGTGAAACCTTCTCATGAGCCTCCAGCACCTTGAAAACCTGCAATATTCTTAGACAAGATAGAAGTGAAGCGGCAAAGAGTATCAGTGACAGTTTAAGGGGATTTAAAGCCATTATTGAAGATTTAAATGCTTCAATCCAGTGTTTAAAGGACAAAGATTCAAATTGAAGACCTTGAGAACAATCCAGAAGGCTAATAAGGCCTAAAACACATTAAACAAGCCATATCAGTGTTTCTTGTCAGTAGAATGTTCTCTCCCAAGAAAGGACAATTTCCGATAATGTTTTTTATTCTCCATCGAGTTCATGAGAAGATCACCACCCTGACAGAAGTCCTAACATTTCCAGAGCATTAGTTACATAGTATGGAAGTCCTGAAAGTCATTTATCTTCCTTACATGTACTAGTGTACAAACAGAGTACCAACTGCCAGAGAGTACTTCAAGAACATACCTTTAGAGTTATTTTCCGCCTGTCAAAGACCACTCATTACCCAAAGAGTACTGAAAGTCAATACGAGATATTGAAAAAGAATGGACCTCAAACACTCTTCTTCCTATGTTTTAATGTTTCATTTAAAGTTCTACCTACCTCTACTGCCACACTTTCAGCTATAAGAACTCCTCAGAAATACATTGTAAATGTTGGTTAACCGTGAATTGTAAGTTGTTTCATCGAGGTAGAGTTCTGTGTGTATTAGTTGTAAAAATAGGCTGGGAGATGATTTCTAGTTGATATCAAGCTGCTAGACAATGATGTATCTGACTGGTGTTGCTCTTTAATATGACAAGCATGTTCATTGGATCCTGATCTAAATCAGTGGTGATGTTTTCTATCTTTTGTCAATGTTTTCCCTCTGTTGTTCATCATACTTCATTTCTATGATAAGAATCAGTAAACTAGCTTAGGATATACTGCTGTAAAGTACCCTAATTCTTCCTGCGCTTCTTATCTTTGATTTTTTCTGCTAATTGTGTGATCTAAGAACAAATTCAAGATAATTTAACTAGTATAGTAGTTGGTTTCATCCATGCTTGCTGATGTATGAATTTATAATATGTTCTTAGATGTTCTTGTCTGGTTTTAACTGAAAGAATTGGGATACTGGGAGGTTCAAAGTCGGTTCTGTCTCACTAGGGTCCTTTTCCAACAATTTACCTTTCTAAGATCCCTTTATTTGAATGTCGAAAGCATTGAAAGTTGAAATCCTTTCTCTGATCTTAGGCTTCACTTTGTGTCCATCTTGAATGTTTTCTATAGTCTGAAAAGTTAGCCTCTTTAGGAGTTTGATCATAAATGGTTAAGGCATGCCCTGTCCCTAGATTTTCTCCTAAGTGGTCACCTTGGAAGGTTTCCTTGTCATTCACCTTCATTTCCTTATCATTTCATCCCATACTATCTTTGAATCTGTTTCATTACCAGACAATAATGGTAGAAACAAGTTGTGGTACAGAAAAACATAACAAACCACTACTGGTAGAGCAGACTTCATGGTTACAATAAAACAAAGATAAACCATGCTTCAGCAAACATATTGCCTGAACCCTTATTTCATGTTTCCCAACCAAACAAACAAAAAAAAACAAAAACCCTTGTGCCTTATAGCTAGCCTAATATCTTAAATTGAACTTCAAATATATATGTTTCTTTGCCTTTATAGATCGAGGAGCTCTGCCTGAAGAAACAGATCAAGGTGGGTGGTCATAATATCATATTCTGGGGCAGGCATGGAACGCACCAAATCATGGGAACCACAACATAATGGCGACTCCACTGGGGAATGTTTGAGTAAAACATTCCTTAAAACATTTGTAAGAACTCAAAGAAGACCATAGTAGCCTTGGCTTGGTATTAAATCACTGTGGTGGACAGTAAATATCCTTAAAACATTCTAAACCTTAACCTGGCGACTCCACAGTTCCTGAATGACCATAAGACTTCACTGATGATCAGTAGACCTGTTGATTATCTTTGTTCTCATAAGACTCCACTGGGAGACCAGTTGCATTACAACATCATCCATATTAAAAGAAACACATAGGATTAAGCTCCGTGGTTTGAAGATATTTTGCCTCTTAAAGACTATCATACCTGGCTAACTTTCTTCGTTGAGGCCTAACATACTGGCGTCAAGAAAAATCCATACCAGGGCTTATCCTAATCCAAACCCACTTGAGGTAGTTGACAACCCTGAGAGTATTCTTAGGAAGCCTTATACAAATAGGGATCCAACTATTATCAGACACATTAATAGAACTAATTTAGCACCTGAAAACTTTGCAGCTTTATCAAACACTCAAATTGACTTAGATTTACCAAGTAATCTACCAAGAACTTAGTCACTCAGTGCTATAGAACAAGCAAACTTTGAGCCTCCAAGTTCACCACAACATAGTGGTCAACAGATTGGTGATAGAGAAACTCTTCCATCAACACCTCATGATATTCATTTTATCCATAACTTGGGCCTCTCTCACCCTAGATCTACTCAATAGTTTGTTGTTGGTCCTAGCATTTCTGTCTTCCATATACCTACTGCTCAAGCCCAAACTTTACCTCCACAAAACACCATCATGGCTACATGGTATGCTCCCTTGGTGTTACCACAGCCTCTAGTGCCTTTACCAAACGATTATTAGGAAAAAATCCCACATTTCACTGGAAAAGAGTCTACCACAGCTCAACACCGTGTAGATAGGATGGAAGATGCCTTTGACTATATGGAGATAGATGATGAGACAGTCAAAATGAGAATCTTTGCCCAAAGTTTAGGAGGAGAAGTGAAGAAGTGGTTTAAAGGCCTACCTCCTAATAGTATCCATGATCTTCCCTCTTTACATCAAACCTTCATAAACAAATGGGAAGTTAAAAGCAACCCTCTCCAAATATTAACTGAATATAAGAACCTCAAAAGGAACCAGGGAGAGAGTGTCCATGACTATTCTACTAGATTTAACAGCGTCTACAATGCTCTTCCACCTCACATGAAACCTCCCCAAGGAATGGCCTTAGTGAAATACCCTAAAGGATTTGATGTTGACATGACCTACCAGCTAAGGGAGAGAGATTATAACACATTAGAAGACATGCAGAAAGGAGCGGTGAGTGTAGAAGCTAACCTGATTGAAAAAAGAGCTAGAATGAGGGTTGAAAAGAAGGTAACCTATAGGGTGACATTGCAACTTCTTCATCTGATTCCAAATATGATAGCCTAGCCAAAAACATGGAGAGGGTGGAAATAATGATGGAGAAAATGGTTATCCAAGTCAATAATCAGAGCAAAAACCAAAATCAAATCTAGAACCAAAACTTTAGGAGAAACAATTCCACAAATAGACAAAGAGAATCTGATCAACAAGTCATACCTCAATTCCAAGAGAATTTTCTTGATGAGGATGAGGGAATAATAGAAGAATCAGAGGGAGCTTTCATACAGAGGATAATCAGACCTCATACTCACATTGGGATGAGGAAGGGTTAGAATCTGAATACTATAGGTTACAATTTGAAAATGCCATCACGCAGGTCCAAGAACAATATGATCTTAGAAGCAAAAATAACTTAGATACTCCCAAACCAAAAGCTTATGAAATCACCATTAAAAGAGACCTGAAAAGACTCCTAAAGTGACTGCTGAAAGTAACAAATCAGCAGCTAAAAGTTCTGGCAAAAACAACGAAAAAGACCTCCAAAATACTGATAGACCAAGTCAAGAAAATAGCAGCACTAGAATTGCAACTAATGCTCCTGATAAAACAACTTCAAACATTGTACATATTGAGAATCAACAAGCTGATTCTACCAATAAAATGGTGACCAAAAAAACAGAATTGAACCTTTCAAAGAGTCAGTCTCCTTTCAATTTGGAAAGTGAGATAGCCAAAATCAAAATTTCAGTTCCTCTCACTGAGTTGGCCACCCAAGATGTGTATAAAGGTCAAATTTTGAAGGCTTTAAACTTAGGATAAAACAATGATACTGTCAAACTAAATGATGATCAACCAACTCTTTTGTTTGGCCCAAAAATAGAAGGAAAATTTCACGAAGGCGTAGTACCTCCATTTTATGTCAGCCTCAATATCCATGACAAAATCTTGAATAATGCCATGCATGATTTTGGGGCCTCACAAAACCTTATGCCAAAAGTGATTATGTAGAAGTTAGGCCTAGAGATAACCAAACCTTATAAGGATTTATACTCATTTGACTCTAGGAGAGTGAAGTGCCTCAGCCTAATCAAATATCTCTGTGTGAATTTGACCCAAATCCTAGCCAAGTGCATGGTAATGGATGTTGTAGTGGCCGATGTACCTCCTAAGTATGGCATGTTGTTTTCAAGGTCATGGGGTGCCAAGCTGCAAGGTACAATGCAGATGGACATGACATATGCCACAATCCATGTCTTTAGCCAGCTTAGAAGACTATATAGAGAGGCACACATGAAGTTTATGGTTAGTAGCCCTGACAAACCTGAAAATTCCCCTCTCTACTCTATCCATACAGATCTGGACTCTTTTATCCTTTACAATGATGAATGCACAGATGAGCCAGAGCTAGAATATAGAAATACAAAAAATAGAGTAGAGCTCATAGATCTTAACATAATGGCAACTCTAGATGTTGAGGAAAACAAGAAAGAAACTTTAGAATAGTGTACTGAATCAAAAGACCAAAGTGAACAAAAAGAAGGCTGCAAACAACAGATTACTCATCACTCTGAACTCCATGCAAATATTGAAGAAAAAAACATCGCACAACATTGTGTAGACCTCAGAATATTACATAAGGGTGAATACAGCTTTAGGGGTGAAAATGATAATAAGTCTGCGAACAATCCCTTATGGAGAATGAAATTTGACGGGTCATGCACTAGAAATAATGCAGGGGCTGGAGTATGGTTGCACAATACTGAAACCAATTATGCTGAGAGTCATGCCTTCAAACTAGACTTTAAATTTACAAACAACATCACAGAGTATGAGGCTCTCATCCTAGGATTGAATCTATTGAAAAAACTAGGAGCCTAAAGGATAGTTGTACATGTAGACTCTGAGTTAGTCATCAAATAGGTAAATGGAGAGTACACTGTGAATAATCCTAGATTAAAGGCATACAGAAAAGGTGTTATGGATTTTCTAAAAACATTTGTAGAATATGAGCTTGTGTTTGTTCCTAGGAGTTGAAACATAATTGAAAATGGATTGGCCTGTGATGCTAGTTCATATCAAATAATACCTAGTTATAAATGAATCATTATTAAAACAAAATATAGACCAGCGGTGCCGGATAATGAGAAACATTGGCAGGTCTTTTAGGGGAACAAACAGATAGAGGATTTCTTGCTTTGCAGGAATGAGTTCGAATTTCCAAAGTCAGGCTTTAAGTCTGATGATAGCAGTTCGGATAAAGAGCCCCCTGATGAAAAAAAACCATCCTGTTCTGTAGAAGTAAACATGCTAACCAAAGAACTTGGAACACGAACTGAAGAATACAAGAATTCAGAAAGAGAAGACATAGAGGTGTTGCAGGCCAAAGATAAAAACATACCTAGAGGACTAGCGCCCTGTGAGGACCTTTTTTATTTTAATGATGTGGCAAAGAAGCCCACTATAGTACACGTTGAATTGGATGTTGAAGAATGCAATATAGGCAGTGAAGATAAGCCTAAAATGATTAAATTAGCTAAGTCCTTGCCAGCACACATCAAGAAGAAATACATTGATTTATTCAAAGAGTTTGTTGATTTGTTTTCTTGGAGCTATGAGGACTTAAAAGCCTATGACACAAAAATCATCCAGCACAAGATCCCATTGAAAGAAAACCAAAAGCCCTTTAGGCAAAAACTGCGCAGAATTAACCCAGTACAACTGCCTCTTGTAGAAAAGGAAATCAAGAAAATGTATGAGGCGGGAATCATAGTGCTTGTGAGGTTTTCTGATTGGGTGTCTAACCTTGTCACTGTGAGAAAAAAGACGGGAGAGATCAGACAGTGCATTGATTTTAGAAACCTTCACAGAGCCTCCTTAAAGGACAATTACCCCTTACCCAAAATGGAACACATCCTACAAAGGGTAGTTGTCTCAAAGAGGATATCTCTATTAGATGGCTTTTCAGGGAATAACCAGGTCTTAGTGCTCCCAGAAGCTCAACTAAAAATAACTTTCACCACTCCATGGTGCACGTTCATGCACGTGAAAATGCCTTTTGGACTAATGAACGCTGGTGCAACCTTCCAAAGAGCTATGGACATCCCATTTTCAGAGGAAATAGGGCACTTCATCGTGATTTACCTCAAAGACATAACATTTTATTCCAAAACTTATGAAGAGCACCTTAAACATCTGAGAAAAGTATTTGAGAAATGTAGAAGGTTCGGGCTCTCTTTAAATCCCAAGAAGACAATATTTGGGCTTCAATAAGGTAAGCTTCTTGGCCATATTATATTAGAAAAGGGAATTAAAATAGACCCAAAAAGAGTTGAGGGAATACTACAGATTAGCCACCCAAGGAACATAAAAGAACTGCAGTCCTTTATTGGGAAGATTAACTTCTTAAGGAGGTTTATTCCCAACTTAGCAGAACTCCTAAGAAATATGACTGACATGCTTAAGAAAGGAGTGGGAGTCAAGTGGACTGTAGAAGCCAAAAAGTCTTTTGAGTTAGTTAAACATGCACTCACCCGAGCACCAGTCCTAATTAGCCTTGATTTTTCAAAATATTTTCTTATATTCTCCTTTCCCTCAGAGCATACCATGGTCATTGTCTCGTTGCAGAAAAACCCATAAGGACAAGAACAACCAATCGCTTTCTTTAGCAAAGCATTGAGAGACGCACCCTTGAAATATAACATAATGGAAAAATAGGCTTATGCTTTGGTGAAGGCCTTAAAAGACTTTAGGGTGTGTATTCTGCATTCTCACATCATTGCCTATGTGCCTAACATAGTGGTAAAAGACATTTTTTCCCAAGACCCAGATGGAAAGAGGGGAAAATGGATTGTTGTAATATTTGAGTATGATTTGGAGATAAAACCCACAAAAACTATCAAGGGTCAAGGCTTAGCTCAATTAATGGTTGAATCTAACTTACAAGCCCTTGACATAAACATGGTAGATGCTTTGGATGAACATGAAGTGTTACCTGCTCCCACTATTGAAGAACAGTTCCAAAACTCTCCTTGGTATGCTGACATCTTGTATGTGCTTACAAATCTTAATGCTCCTGCTGATTTATCAAAGACAAAGGCAAGGTTCCTAGAGTTAAAAGGTAGAAATTATTGCATTTTAAATGACTGTTTATAATGGAAAAATGCAAATGTTTTGTTTCTTAAATGTTTTCTTGAAGTCGATGCAGAGAGGGTCAAACATGAGTTCTATGAGGGAAAGTGTGCAGGCCATTTATACTGGAAAACCAAAACCAAAAAAATCCTTAGAGCTGGATTTTACTGGCCCACCCTTTTCTAAGATGTACATAAAATGATAGTTGCCTGCCATAAGTGCCATATTTTTTAGGGCAAAAGAAAACTCCTCCCTTTACCATTACAACCTATCACTGTTGAAGCTCCTTTTCAACAATGGGGCCTAGATTTCATAGGAGAAATCCATCCTGCTTCATCAACCCAACACAAATGGATTCTCACAGCCACAGACTATTTCAAAAAATTGATAGAGACCATCCCTACTAGGAATGCCATAGATTCTGTTATCATAAAATTCCTGGAAGACCACATCCTATCTAGATTTGGCTGCCCTAGGAAGATTATCACTGATAATGCTACTGCTTTTGGTTCCAAAAATATGATTGATTTTTGTCACAGGTATCAGATTGCACTTGGTCATTCTACTGCTTATTATCCTCAGGGTATTGGGCTAGCAAAATTATCAAATAAGAGTTTGGTGACCATCATCAAAAAGCTGCCTGAAGAGAACAAAAAATCATGGCATAACAATTTAGTGCATGCTTTGTGGGCAGACAGGTTGACAACAAAGAAATCCATCGGAATGTCTCCATATCAGCTTGTCTGTGGGGTAGATGCAGTGTTTCGTACCAGCCTAGGGGTACCAGTGATAAAATTAGTCCAAGAAATACAGTCAAAAGAAGACAACATGGTAAGGAGGATCAATCAAACTATCCATCTCCAGAAAACAAGAGAAGAGGTCTATAACAGAGCTCAAAAAGTGCAAGAAAGCATCAAAACGTTGTTTGATAAAAGAACAAAAGCTTGTGACTTCAAAATTGGAGACAAGGTGCTTAAGTGGGACTCTAGAAGAGAGGACAAGGGTAAGCATGGCAAATTTGACAGTTTGTGGCAAGGTCCTTACATCATCCAATCCACCATTGGTCCCGATGCCTTTTTCTGCAAGAATTAGATGGTACAAATTTGTTTGGGGGTCCTGTCAATGGCAGGATGCTCAAACATTACTACTGCTGAAGTCCATCATTTAAAGTTTCCACTTCCATTGTAAATACCATTGCTTTGTTCAGTTTCAAAGAAAAAAGCGAAAATTAGAACAAAAGAGAAAAGAGAGGTTCAGACAAGCTCAAAACCTGAACCAGAAAAGAAAGAAGAAGAATCAGCTCTAACAAGCCCAAAACCAAAGCTAAAATGAAGAAGAAAAGTGACTCTAACAAGCTAAAAGTCCGAGTCACAAAATAAAGAAGGATGCCTTAAGGCTTCACAATTTCAAGCCTTCAACATTTTGGTTTAAATTTCTTGCCAAGGTCAGTTCATGTGGAGCTGTCTTTATGCCATGGACCCATAGCAAACCAGACAGTCTAATCCTGGTTTGGCTATTTTTCAATTTATGTTGTAGAATGTAGAGAAAGAAATCTACTAGACAGTTTAATCCTAGCAGATATTAGTGTAGGTAGAGAATCTATGAGGCCAACTGTCTAATCTAGTCTCATGGAGGAATAAGGGTAGAATTAGATTAGTGTTTTCTACTTTCAATAAAAAATGAATGATGAAGAAGGTCTGCAAGTCTAAATGCACCTTGAAGAAAAAATGTTAGGACTATAGAATAGGTAGGTAGATTGTTTGGGAGAATATTACTGCTGATATGATGTTTTCATGAGTTGTGGCAGCTGATCAAAGAAGAAGAGATGTGTCAAGTACCATGCATCTGGCCTAATTCCAAAGATTATCTTCTAAGATTCTTGACACCTTCAAGAAGATTCCATCCCCATGTGAAGCCACTGTTAGCCACCTATAAATTTTTGACATAGCAAACAGGTGGCTAAAATGTTTATGAGCCTTCAAGAGAAACATTTCCCTTGAAAATATTTCATTCTTGAAGCCTCTATGTGTCTTTTGCCTTTGAAGAGATCTCCACTGCTATTTCCACTGAAAAAAGCCCTCCTGTTTTGTGAAAAACAATGCTTGAAGAGGCCCTGTAATTTCCCATTTTCACTCATTTCCCTTCATTTTCATTAATCCTCCTTTCATCTTTTAAACTCCGCTCTTCCCCTCTAGAAAGCCTCCAAAATCCTTTAAGCCACTAAAAATCCCTTTTACAGGCTTAAAACCCCTTTTTCTCCTTTACTGAAAGCCAAGAAATTCCTTGAAAAACATCAATTTTGGCTTAAAAACCCCTTTTTCATTTGAGGCCTTAAGCCCCTTTAGGCTAAGCCCTTAAACCCTTCTCCACATATGATCTGTGCCCAAGACCAGACGCTAAACCCCCGGGCGCTAATCGCAATTAGAACTTTCTGTGAGCGCCATTTTCGTTGTTTCTTCTAAATTTCCGATGCGAGGAACATTTGTTCTATCGACCTCTGCTTGAATAAAGACCATCGATCTTTCCAACAATCCAACGGTAAGCGTTAATCGCATCACGCCCATCAACCTCTTTCCATTACCCTTCTGCTTGAATCTCCACCATTGATCGTCCATACAAATCCGACGGCCTGCACTAACTCACATATCCGCCAATCGCAAGAAGTCTTAAGCGCCACCTTGTTTCCTTTGATTGGCGATCTCCGATTGAATCTCAACCATCCATTTGTGTAGATCCAACGGTTGGAGATGAACCCGATGGCCCAACATCATCACTCTGTCGGTTAATCTGGACCGTTGAATCCACAAGAACCAATGGCCCAGATTAAATCGTGCTCCGCTCATTTGCCCCCGTCATTCCCCCTCTGGTCAAATCTCGACCGTTGATCTCCGTCTTGATCCGACGGTCCACGTGTAATCGCAACATCAAAACTCAGAGTTTTGGCCCCCTACCTTTCTCCGATGTGATTAGATCTCAGCCATTTATTCCGATGGATCCAATGACTCTCCTTCTCCCCACACATTCACTTGCCCCTCTGCCTCCGCTTTCTATTTCAAATCTCCGTCATCCATTCCGTAGATCCAACAGTCCACATTATAACCACTGCTGACTCTTCCCCACCTTACCGACCGTGCATATTTCCATATCACGTGCCATCATGCACCATTAGATCTCCCCGTCCTACATCCAACGACTGAGGTGCATATCGCGTGATTTTAGTGTCTGACAGTTAAAGTTTCAAATTTACACGATGAAAGTGGTTTTGGGGAGGACACATGTCAGGCGGCAAGGCATATCGCGTTTTTTGGGCAAAATTTCAAAACCACTTTAGAGCTGCGCGAGACCACCTATTTTTCTGCCGAAACAACCCATCCCCGATATAATTCCTCTTTTAATCCTGACCATTGATTGTTTGATCGACGACTCACATTGCATCGCGTCCTCATCCATATTTCTTTCATCAGAGCTTCCAAATGATTTCATCGGAAGGTCTCTGCCATTGATCTCCTCTTGGGATCCAATGGTCCACGTTCAATTGCCCTCCGCCCTTCCAGTCCCACCACCAAATGCGCCTGATATCCTTCATTTTACCCTTCTTCCTTTGTATTCGATCGAAAATTAAACCTTTGTGTTTAACACTAAAATTTATATGTGTTCTTCTAACTCAGTCTAACCTCCTGCACCGGTGAATACTGACCGTCAATCACCATCTCTTAATCTAATCCAACGGCCCGGAACCATCCTCGTACCAAACCTTCATCAGCTCAGTTCTTCACCATTCCACCATGATTTTCACCCGTTTCTTCGTTGCTACCACTATTTTCATCGCTTCTCTCCATCCTCCACGAGCCTCCAAAGCATCCATCTGCCCTCCCGCATGGATTCTTCACATGTTTATTGTGTTTTGCAGGGTTACAAATGGTAAAGTTCACTCTGTCTCACAATTACAGACAGGGTAATACAGGGCGTAGAATGCCAGTTTTTCAGAACCAAATATTGTAGGGAAAGCACCTGGGAAGGTTTTAAACGAAGTATTTCATTAAAGGACTAACGTGAAACCTTCTCATGAGCCTCCAACACCTTGAAAACTCTCAATATTCATAGACAAGACAGAAGTGAAGTGGCAAAGAGTATCAGTGACAGTTTAAGGGGATTTAAAGCCATTATTGAAGATTTAAATGCTTTTAATCCATTGTTTAAAGGACGAAGATTCAAATTGAAGACCTTGAGAATTATCCAGAAGGCTAATAAGGCCTAAAACAAATGAAACAAGCCATATTAGTGTTTCATGTCAACAGAATGTTCTCTCGCAAGAAAGGACAAGTTCCCATAATGTTTTTTATTCTCCATCGAGTTCCTAAGAATATCACCACCCTGACAGAAGTCGTAAGATTGCCAGAGCATTAGTTACACAGTATGGAAGGCCTGAAAGTCATTTATCTGCCTTACTTTTACTAGTGTACAAACATAGTACCAACTGCCAGAGAGTACTTCAAGAACATACCTTTAGAGTTATTTTCCGCCTGTCAAAGACCACTCATTCACCCAAAGAGTACTGAAAGTCAATACGGGATATTAAAACAGAATGGGCCTCAAACACTCTTCTTCTTCTGTTTTAATGTTTCATTTAAAGTTCTACCTACCTCTACTGCCACACTTTCAGCTATAAGAACTCCTAAGAAATACATTGTAAATGTTGGTTAACCGTGGATTGGAAGTTGTTTCATTGAGGTAGATTTCTATGTGTATTAGTTGTAAAAATAGGCTGGGAGATGATTTCTAGTTGATATCAAGCTACTGGACAATGATGTATGTGACTAGTGTTGCTCTTTAATATGACAAGCATGTTCATTGGATCCTGATCTAAATCAGTGGTGATGTGTTCTATATTTTGTCAATGTTTTCCCTCTGTTGTTCATCATACTTCATTTCTCTGATAAGAATCAATAAACTAGCTTAGGATATACTACTGTAAAGTACCCTAATGCTTCCTGCGCTTCTTATCTTTGATGTTTTCTTCTAATTGTGTGATCTGAGAACAAATTCAAGATAATTTAACGAGTATAGTAGTTGGTTTCATCCATGCATGCTGATGTATGAATTTAGAATATGTTCTTCGATGTTCTTGTCTGGTTTTAACTAAAATAATTGGGATACTGGGAGGTTCAGAGTCAGTTCTGTCTCACTAGTGTCCTTTTCCAACAGTTTACCTTTCTAATATCCCTTAATTTGAATGTCGAAAGCATTGAAAGTTGAAATCCTTTCTCTGATCTTAGGCTTCACTTTGTGTCCATCTTGAATGTTTTCTATAGTCTGAAAAGTTAGGCTCTTTAGGAGTTTAATCATAGATGGTTAAGGCATGCCCTGTCCCTAGATTTGCTCATAAGTGGTCACCTTGGAAGGTTTCCTTGTCATTCACCTTCATTTCCTTATCATTTCATCCCATACTATCATCTTTAGAGATCCTCTGTTTTAGATGACTAGCCCATTTGAAAGCCCTGGATATTGAATTGCAAATAAACCCTTTTATGACCCCATTGCCCAATCGACTTGAGTTTTCTTTGAATTATCTTCCCAATGCCTAAAATCCTTCTTTTCTCACTTCTTTTTCTTACTTTGAACCCTTCTTTCATTTTTCCCAACCAAACAACAAAACAAACAAAACAACAACCCTTGTGTCCTATAACTAGCCTAATACCCTAAATTGAACTTCAAAGATATATTATTCTTTGCCTTTATAGAGAGATCCCTCTCTGGACCTAGGAGGGCTAGATCCTGAGGTCCCAAAGTGGTTTGATGTTGTCTCATCATTTGTTATTCCCAAACCTGCCAAATCATGGGAACCACAACAGGCACAAATTTTGTAAAAATCTATAACTATCTATCTATATGATTTTAGTGTTTTCCTATGTTTATTGTGCAATCCTATTCAATGATGTGAATGTTTTATTTACATATGTTGCAAATGTCTATGTAAAACCTAATTATCTAATGAATCATTCAATGTGTTCAAATTTCTGGAAATGTGTTGATATTGAATAAAATCAAAGTGTCTTTCCAAAATTCGAACTCTAAGGAACAAACTATGCAATGTTGAATTTCTAACAGTATAAACACTAGTAAGTTGTAATACCACAAGTTGTGAGTATAACCTTATGATGATACGGTTAATACCAAATGAAATGGCATCAAAGAGAAGTTCGATCAACGCAGTATACTCAACAATATTGTTAGTCGATCTACCAATAAAAATCCCTTGAAAACTCACTAACTCATCGTTTGGAGCAAAAATGGCCCACGCTGTAGAGGATAGATTCTGTGTACTACGACTAGCACCATCAGCATATCCAAAAAAGGGTTTCGAAGATTCAAACATCTGTGATGAAATGTAAAGCGGATTACTAACGTCAAGAAAACTTTGAAAAAAAATTAAGACAGTGAATGCAAATCAAAAACATATATGTACAATATAATACAAAACATTACTACGCTCATGACTAAGCATAGTAGAGTTTCAAATACAACCCATTTCTAGGTTGTGCCAACGCAATTCCATCATAATCAACCAACTCATAGGACCCCTTAGCAAGAACTCTTTTGACAATATAGGGTCCATGCCATAATGGCTCAAAATTTTCTGTTCCTATTACATCATCTTCTTGATCGTAAAGAAGGACCAAGTTGCCCTCTGAGAATAGGTGAGGCTGGACATTTTTGTCGTATTGCGCCTTTATACGTCTCTTGTGCGCTTCATTGGCCAATTGGGCTTCACAACGTGTTTCTTCAAGATGGATGAGGTTGAGGAGATGCGCTTCTTCTTCTGAGGTGTCAGGTAACACGTTAATCATGAGTTTTAACGACGGTATTTCACATTGGGTTGGTAAGATAGTTCTAACCCATACACCAACTGAAAAGGAGTAAAGCCAGTTGTGTTTCTCACTACTATTTGATACACCTACAAGGCAGAGTACATGATCAAATACCAGTTTCTTTTACAAACTCCTATCATTCATTGAAGCATATGTTTAAGAATTTTGTTGATAGCCTCAACTTATCCATTTGATTGTGGATAATAAGGAGTAGAATTATCATGTGACAATCCTAACTTGGCAGTTAATTCAGCCATCATGTGATTGCGAAAATGCTTCCCATGATATATAACTATAGCCTGTGTGAACCCAAACCGTGCAATAACATGATTAAAGAAAAGAAATGCAGTTGTTTGTCCTGTGTTGTTGAATGTAGGCATCGCTTCGGCCCATTTGGTAAAATAGTCGACTGCGACAATAATATAACCATGCCCCCTAGACAAACAAGGGTTACAGGTCATGAAGTCAATACCCCATTTCAAAAATGGTCCCACAGAGACAACAAGATGCATTGGCGTTGGCGGTTTGTGGATTTTACGATAAAAAATCTGGAATGCATGACAAATTCTGACTGTGAGGATGTAATCTCGAAAAATAGTAGGCCAAAAGTAATCGGTGCAGAGTATCTTCTGCACAATAGCATAACCAGATAAATTTCCACCACATGCCCTAGCATGACAATAATTTAACACTTTTTCAGCCTCCTCATGAGTGAGGCGCCTCCTTAAAATGGTATCGACACCACGAAGATAAAGTGTATCGCCGACGATCAGATAATATTTGGCTTGGTATCAAATACGTCGTTGTTCAGAGCGAAGGTATCAGATTGAAAATTTTAGGTTTGGAGATAAATGATGAAATCCCCATACCAAGGATCATATGATCCGATCAAAAATAGAGACTCATCTGGAATTCATGGTTTTGACGTAGTTACAGTACTATCAGAGGGAAGGTCACAGAGAAGCTCAGCCAAAACTAAAGACTTCTTTGACTTGGATTTGATGAATTCCAAATCAAATTCCTGCAAAATGACAATCCATTTTGAATATTTTCCCCCCATCAATTGACGTGATAAGATATAAGTCATGGGGTTGCAATCTGAAACTATAGTTGTTTTTCAAAGCAGGATATAATGGCGAAATCTTTGGACAGCTTGAACAACTGTCAAGGCAAGCTTTTCTACGTATGAATACTTAACTTCCATATCATTGAGATTACGACTCAAATAATATATTGGATGTTCAATTCTATTTTCTACTTGGACCAATACCATAGCAATGATTGTTTCAGCTGCGACGGTATATAGGAAATAATCATTTTGATAATTAGAGGAATACATTAATGACTTTCAGACAAGAGTGTCCTTGACAACATCAAAATAAGCTTGCGCAACTTGGTCCCAATGTAAGGAAACCCCTTTTTTCAATAGTTGAGTAAATCCTTTAGCCATTTCAGCGTAGTTTGGAAAGAACCTTCTTAGGAAGTTAGCCTTTCCTTGAAGTTTATGTATTTGAAGTAAGTTTGATGACGCAGGAAAATCAAGAATGGCCTAAACCTTAAAAGGTTTGATTCGAATTCCTTGTTTTGAGATTACGAATACAAGCAAACGACCAGAACCAACACAAAACACACATTTATGTGGATTGAAGCGTATTTTTTAGTGTCAGCAGCATAATAAAATGGCTCTCAAATGCATCGGGTGACCAGTCCAATTTCGTGAATGCGCTGGTAAATCATCAAGATATGGTTGAAAAATGTGCTTGATGTCATTGAAAGCATAGTCCATTTCTCTCTAAAAAGTTGCCCCAACATTCTTTAAACCAAACGGTAGTTTCCTATAAGAGAATGTACCCTAGGGATAGATGAATATTGTCTTATGTTGATCATCTGGGATGATATTGATTTTATTGTAATCGGAAAATCCATCCATGAACGAAAAGATTCTGTATCCAGCATAATCGTCAATAATCTGGTTGATAAAGGGAGTAGGATAGTTGTCTTTTGGACAAGCAAGATTGACATCCCGATAATCAACACACACTCTAATGGTTCCTTGCTTTTTCATGACAGGAACGATATTGGAAACCCACTCAGTTATCAGAACAGGGTATATGAAACTAGCACGCAAAAAAATTTCAACTTCTTCAGATGAAAAGGACGAAGTCGTTGATGCACCGGTTTGACATCAGGATACATATTAATAGTGTGTTCAATTATACTAGTATCTATGCTTGGCATTTCCTCGTATGACCAAGCGAATACATCACAAAATTTATGAAAGAGAGAGCGATATGATTCGAGTTCTGATGGAGAACAAGATACATCGACATGAATATTTTCTACAATGTCAGGTTTGATTGAAATATCGCTAGAAATGGTTTCTTCAATATTTGAGAGATTTCGCTCAGAATCGATTGCATTAATGGGTAAAGAATTCAAAATTAATTTTTTGATGGATGGGTGATATAGTTCACTAAGATTATTCTCTTCATAATTAGGAAGATGGAAACGATGATGATAATCTTCCCATGGTTCTCCTTCTGACATCATAGCTTCCAAAATATTCTCATATGTCAAGAACATTGAGGAAAATGGATCATATGGAGTACCAAAATCTAAGGAATGATCAACCCAAACACTCAGTGACGATAATTTCAGATTTGCCACCCAAGCCAGATAGATTGATTACTATGCCAGCTCAATAGGGTTGGGCGGCAGAAACTCATCCAACGTAGAAATATCAGAATCACCTGTACTCTCCCTTAAGACAGATAGACTGGAAGAGATCATGTAACAGGTCTCTATACTTGCAATTTCTTCCAACGTCGCGCGTAGCGGTAATTAAAAGGTTCCCATTAAAGTGGAATCCTTTAAGAGTCCTACACCAATTTTCTGAAGTTCTAGTTGGGGTATGTGAATGAATAGAATGCTTCCAGTTACTTATGAAGCAGAGGCAAAGAAGGATAGCTGATTAATGACTATGATAGTGCCTTTATGTGGAAAGGAAATCATTCTAAAATATGTAGAAACAATTGCAGTCATTGCATATACCCATGGCCTTCCAAGTAAAATATTATAGTCAAGGGGTTCGTCAACAACCTCAACATCAATATTCATTGTTTTTTCCCCCAGTTCAACATGCAGGTTATTAATAATATCACAAGGTTTATATGTACGTCCATCAAATGCCTTCAATGTCATTGATGATTGTGATAAGCACGGTGAGCCAAGTGACTTCCAAAAATTTAGAGACATAATACATGTAGATGCTCCCTCATCAATAATAGTGCGATGGACAAGGTGATTGAGAAAATTTACCTGTATGGAGAATTCCAATTCTGTTGGTAATTGCGGCACATAACCCGTATGATTAAAGATGACAAAATTAGAATCAGTTGGATCAATTCCACCAATAGCTGACAATAAAGCCTATTTTTGGGAGGGACAATTTTGTAATACCTCAAGAGAAGACATAGCTAAAGGGGATTGAGCCAAATCTTCAACTATATTATAATTTTTTGTAGCTCTTGCTGGAGGATTATATGTCAATTTATGAATTACTCCCTTTGGTGGCTTGATTGTCAATTCAGGAATAGCAGTAGGCGGTTCTGATTCTATAGATGGATTCGTTATTGAGGTAGTAGGTTGATCAGTGGCCTGACTACCATAATATTTATTACGTGTTGACACCAAAATATCTGTTGAAGGTTTTGTGACAGATAAAATTAACACTTGGGAACTAGGAGCTGGATCCATAGCAACCATGTTTTTGTCCAGATTTGGAAATGGGTCTATCAACACAACTAACGCATCGGAAGTCTTGATGATTTTTGAGACTTCATCATGGTGAGGAAAATCACTAACAAAGTGTTCCTCATTATAGATTATGCATGGATAATGACGTTTCTAAGGTCCAGACGATTGATCAGATGATCTTTCATGCGGGTTAGAAGTTTGCTTTTTCTTAGATTTCCCCTTTTTCTTACTTTCGGGTTGCTTGTCACTTTTTCCTCTGTCAAATGAGACGGCATTAATTTCGAAAGTAGGAGTAGGATCAGATGCAGTAGTGTGATGTGTGCTTGCAATGCCTATCAAGTCGTCTCCGGCATGAGAGTCCTTTAATTGAGGAGGAACAGTAAAATTAGATCTGAGTGCGTTAGGAATTTTTTCGTAGAGCGTGCCAGACTGAGTATAAATAAAGTCTAAATATTGGGCACGAGCTATAATTTTCTCTTCTGTGACAACGCCACCCTTAGCCACATCCTTAGTTATATATGGTAACAGGGAATTAATGAACCATTCAACAAGGAGTTGATTCGGAACAAATCTCTTCACCATTCAACGACGATGACGCCACTCATGAATATGATCAGAGATGTGAGTAGCATTAGTCTATTTGAAATAGGTTAAGAGTTATGTTCCAGTTTCATATCAGATGGGTAGCTGGAAATGAGTCAAAAATATAGTAGCTAGGGCTGTGAAATTATCAAAATAAGCTCTAGGTAATTCAATGTACCATTTTGCAGTCGGACCTATGAGCGTACACTAGAAAAGACATAGTCGAACAGAATCATCTTTCAGGGAGTTTTATGAACACCATAAATGATAAGTCATAACATGAGTTGACAGATCTTCTCGAGGATTTCCATTGAACTTAGGAATATCCGAGGGTAATTTATGAGGTATCACCGGACACCAAGGAGCATAATTAATTGGATCATTAGTTAGCCGATATAAATCTGGTAACTCTAAAGTTGCAACAAAGGGAAACTGTCGATTAAGGTCAGGTTGAGCATAACCAGGGTAAGATGGAATTTCTTGAGCAATAGGCCTTTGAGCACCAGCATAAGGAATTTGCTGATGGTAACCTAGATAGGGGTTGTTTTTAAAAGCAAACGCTTGAGGATTCTGTTGACCAAAACTTGGATATGGTATTTGTTGAAATGAAGTGTGAGGCATTTGTGCTTGTGGCTGATAAGGGGTCTGTCCACCAATGTTATAACCCAAATTAAGATGACTTGGATTTGGTTGATAGGTATAACCAGATTGCGGTTGTGACATCCCATAAAATGGTAAACCAACTTGTGAATAAATTATTTCGGATACAGGTTGTTGTAAATTAACTGAAGGATTTGGAGTCCGTGGACCCAACATTTGAGGATATTGAGTTGAAGGACCCACTTGATAAGTTCTTACAACATTTTAATTCTGTAACAGGGGTAAAGATGTATTAACAAGTGGAAATGATGTGGGTGCAACAGGTTGAAATGGTTGATACGATTGTATAACCGTTTTTGGTTGGATAGGCAGAGTGGGTTTCCATAGACAAACATTCATTTTGACATTAGATTGACCAAAAAGTGATGGAGTACTACCATATTGGGTGACAAATGATTTCCTCCCAGCATGAGGAGGATAATAAGATGGAAAATATTGCTCTCCAAATGTTGGGAGTCCAGTTGATATGGTACTTGAAGGAATAGACCCAGAAGGACCTGCTTGATATTTCCCTAAAGATGTGTATAATAAATCAAGTCATTCAGTACTCACTATAGGATTACCAGTTAAAATACCAGATGATGACATTGGTAAATTCCATGGTTTTGAAGATGCACTAGAGAAAATTCCAGATAATGATTTGTAACCTGATGGGACCAAAGAACCACCATGAAAATATGACTTTGGTGAAGTTGTAAACATTGAAAAGGTAGCTAGGGCAGGAGCTGGCGTAATTGGAACATATGGCCCAACCGAAGATGTTGGTTCAGTCATGGTTACTTGACCAAAAGTATACCATTTTGAATCGACAGGAGCTTGAAAAGGAACAGGATCAACAAAAGCAGATGCTGTCAATTGAGAAAAAGACTCGTACAGGTAAAGGTCCTTCCCAAAATGGGTTGGAGTTAAAGGTGTATCGTCTTGTGGGATTTCTTCAACCACAATTAAAATAGGGGGAAGTATTTCACCGTTAGGCCCAAAGTATATTTCAAGTGTTTGACTGTGTGATATGGGAGATTCATTAGCTACAGAACTTTGTGGGATGACCAAGGTAAGAACAACTTTTGGTTGTATGACTTCAGGATTCAGATGTTCTGGCAAAGAAGAGACAGGATCTGGATCAATTTCTTTTTGAAAAATGTCAGGCCTAGGAGGTATGGTATAACTGATTAGATGGATTGTGACCACGAGTAGCTGTGAATACTTTGTTTCGACAATAGTAGATGAACTGAGATGTGTAGAAACAACTTGAGTTAACTCTGGTTTATGTGAAAATGATGTTTCACCAGAGGTACGAATTGTACTTGATTCAGCAGATCATGATCCCCTTCGCCTACCAGAAGTAACTTCTGGTGGTAAAGGTGGTTTTAATGCTAGTCTACGCGAACGATGGGGGAAAGGATTTTGTTCTTCCACGATTACTGATTTATTTTAACCAAAAAAAATAAACAAAATAAAAGGGTAATACTAGGCAAAAAGGTTTACCAAGAAATTGTGAACTACAGAATACCTCCTAGAAAACCAGGAAGTATGGGCAGGAAATCTCCCCAAATGATGTGTTCGGTGTATCACAATTTACAAGGCGGACGACTTGGTTCACTATGGATGGATAGCACCTAAAATTTGTCCTCCCAAATATACCTGAAGGTACATGGAGGCCCAAGTCCGCATTAGCACTGTCTAATGCGAAATTACACAGTGAGAGCACCCGTTTATACTTATCGTACTGTAACACCACCCGATATACCTAAAATTACATGAACGAGCTACAATATACTTACATACGTGGAGTGAGGTATCACACTCGGAATGTATTGCAGACAAGTTAAAGACAGTTGCTATGTTTTACGATGCCAGAACACATCTCTAGCCTAGACCTTCTAAATGTTATCGTTATGGTTCCAATGCTTTATTAGGTAAATTGAAATTAATTTTATGTTTATCTTGCTTAACAATTTGCCTTTCAAAGGTTCACCGTGATGATGTATTGGAAAATTCCTAAAATGAAACTAAGCATGATAAGAAATCTTTCACTTTTAGTTTTTCAATGAAAATCCTAGCTACTAGAGGGAAAGAGAAAACAATATGTGAGAAAACAAATCAAAGAACACAAATTAAATGCAAATTTCCTAATTGTTCCTTTTTGCAAAAAACACAAACCACTACATCAAATGCAGATTTTTCTTTTCAGTTCCTTTAATTTTATGAATGCAGAAAAGAAACTAAGTGCAATCAATTAATAAAAACAAATGCCTTTTACTTTTGAGAAATGAGGAATACAAACAACAATTTCTCTTTCGAAGGAAAAATGAGGAATGAAACAACAATTTCTCCTATCAGGAAACGAAGAATTTATGACAATTTCCTTTTTCAAAAGCAAATGGATCTAATGCAACAATAAAAATACTTTGAAATTAACTTGCCAATGATAAAGAGAAATGCTTTAAACAAACATTGAACAAATTTTCTTTCAAAGGAGGAAGAGGTAGATGAATTCACTGGTCAATATGAGGCTCGGGATTTTCAACACACATCAACAGACAAACTGAAACAAACTGCAAAGATAAATTCAAGGGAATTTGGATGGCTTCAGGAGGCAACGCAGTCTCTAAAGAGAGACAGTGCTTTGCGACGTAGGCCTGAAAGGGAAACAATGCTATGCAAAGCACTGTGTCTTATCCAAGAGTGTGTTGGGCATAGTGTCAAAGGAAAAACACAGTTGTTTAACACACTTCTTTTACAAATTTGGATCTTAAAAATCCTAATATTTGTGAGTAACAACTACTCGGTGAATAAACAGAGAAAATAAGAGGTTAAAACACCAAGGATAAAGAGAAATATGGATCCCCAGCAGAGTCGCTAATTTTTTGGAAAGAATTATGAATTACGGATAAAACACGCTTCCCTAGACAGGTGATAATCTAGAAAAATAGGTTAAAGACGATACAACTACTTTTCCTAAATAAGAACAGACACATAGAATGGATTAGATGCTTACTTGGAATCGAAGCGCTTCCAAATGATTCCTTTTGTCACTTCCATTGTGGCTTCAAATTCCAGCTGGCTGTGCAAAATATTTCTTGCAAGAATGAACACTAAATAGCAGAAGATAGCAGTAATATAGATGTATATTCAAGTTAGTTTGCTAAATCAGTAAAGAATAAACCATATACATCAACTAAGATCTTACAATATGGAGAATCAAAGCCAATACAAATGCATATAGGGAAAAGTAAGTTGTATTCTTTATTAATTATAGAAGGGGAGGTTACAACCAAATGACTGATTTTGTGTCACCATCTCCAACAGCATCCCAACCTCATCACAATGCAGATATCTCCAGAAAACTATCACTCAAATCAATCTCCTCAATGAGAAATCCACCAACATTTCTCTACACAAATTCTTCCTTTCAAACACTAAGATCTGTGCTCATTTTATATAGTAGCTAAGGTATTTTTACAATCAATGTCTTTCCAATAATAGGCAATACATGTTCCCAATCCTGTAGATGTCAAATGGACACATGGATTCGAAGTTTGACGCATGTGAACTCATCTAGAAGGCACTAGCCAAGAAGAGATTCTAGAACAATGAGAATTTCGCTCCTAATGTGATCAACGCACCCATAGATGTCGGGAAGTGCTTTGTAGAGCAGTCTTACATGGGGCTACCTGCATATGCAACATACTTAGTCCCTTTAGAGGCAACTTTGGTGAGCTCTCATATGATATATTATAAACTTCAAACCTTGGAAACCTTGCAGATGAAAGTCTTTGATTGATTTGTCTTGTTCTTTGTCTTAGGGCATATAGAAATTGAAATGTTAGGGGATGATAGACCCTATACATTGGTCCTGGAGATGATGCCCAGTTAACCAAGTCATTGGGAATGATGCCCAAATTGACCTATAACACCTTTTGTTATGGAGTATCCAAAATAATTGGTTGTGAAGTTTAACCTACTTCCTAGCTAGTTGGAGTAGTATGCATTGGATCTTGCTCTAAAACATATTTTTTTGAAAATTGTTCTACCTATGGTTTTGAAACATGGGAGACCCTCAGTTTTCTATTTTTTCTTATATGATCTTGTAAGGATCATATTTCCACACTTCTTCTTAGGGGAATTTCATTTGTTTCAACATTTCCTCAACATCATGTAGGGCTACTCTAGTGTTGATTAAAAAATATCCAATCCATTTCAACAATTTTGACATAATTGAATGTTTATTTGACACAAAATTAATGGGATTAGTGTTGAGGCTCTGTCTAATAAAATATAATGTAAATACCCTGATAGGAAAGAAAAATAGAAGCCTATAGTGAGGTACTTCACGACCATGTATTCTAATTTTTGTAAAGTATTTAAACATATACCAATCTCCCATTTTTTTATTTGGGATGAGGTTTAAAATATTTTTCATTTTTAGAAGAATTGTAGGAGGAAACTCATCAAGCAGTAAAATGTATACAAATCATAGAAAAAAATTGAAAAATTTAGTAAAACCTAACTCTTGGGGATTCTTTCTAACCACTAGAGTGCAATGAATCACTGAGATAAAATTTTCATTATGATATTCAGTGTGCAATTGAATATTAAGAACTTATACACCTAAAATTAAGGAAAAATACGATACCATAATGGCCTAACATAACATTAGTGACATAGGCCAAGTATTAAGTAAAATGGAATCTCATAAAAGACTTTTTGGCTAATGAATGAGAATCTAGAAACCCTAATACAATGTCATCTACATACTAATCATAATCATATCCTAATAAATAATAGACCATGGATATGATATGTCTTGACATATTAGGGAATATGCTTGAAGGGTAAGGAGGTGCACTCTATGGTAATTGGGAATTTAAAGTTAAGAAAGACTCTAGGACAATAACTTTGTCCTCAAAGGTCAATTTTTTGTAACTTTGGCCTAGGAAATCTCCATTCAAGAGTTGTGTTTGATTTGGAATGACCACAGGGGGATTTACTCAATGAACCTCTAACATATCACATGTGTTTGTGGCATACTAAAAAATATCCTTAATTTGACTACATATTGGAAAATACCTCAAAAAATTATATTTCTTAACTCCCTATCAATACGAATCCAATACACCTTCATAATTAAAAAAAAACCCATAATTTCACTAGATATTGTAGGTATCCCTTTTTCCATTAACATTTTTTTATAAACCTTTATATTTTTTCAATAACTTTGATCTCCATTTTTTATACTTGTCAATATAAAAAGCATTTACCCCCTATTATATGCTCAATATATTATGTCATTTTTTCCTCAATATCTATCCCCCGTTATGAATGCATGCGTTATGGTATTTCTCCCCCAGTGAGGGCCCCGTGGGAATGATTATCTTGATCATTTCTTAAATGGATGTAGGGTTAATACGAAACGAGAATAGTTCATTCTTAGATACAATAGCTTGTTTAAGGGTAAATAATTCTCAACACACCAAGAATGGAAATCATGGTAATAAATGTCTAGTGAATGATAAATTGAGCAAAATAAGATTCCCCTATCAAGGAAATGTCTTGTTGATCTTAAAAATCCCACTCCATGAGCTCATACAAGTCAAATTCGCAATTTTCACATGAATCTTCTTATCGATCTATTAATGGTAGGTATTCAAAGTCTACAGGATGAGAAAAATCTAAAGTCTAGGGTTTTGTCACGTAAACCTTCATTTTACTGAAATGGAATGAAGACAATATTCAATAGTTTATATGGTAATATGCTATATTGGTTATATAGGTTTTTGGATAGCTTTTGGAGACAAAATGCATGGTTCTCTTTGAGCATAATGAGGTAAAGAAGTGTATTTTACCATTTATAATGTATTCTTGTTGTTTAGATAAATGCAACATAATATGATTGGACATAAACCTTCTATTTTGAAAAATATGAGAAAATTAATGCTTATCGATTATTGTTGACGTTGTTCTCACGTTTAAACTCGAGCAATTATTTTGTGACACCTCGATGCCACCTAGAGTACTTATATCATTATCTTTCCACCACTTCCCCTATGTCATTGATTGATGTCAGGGGGGATGCTAGTTTTTTTTGAAAACATGGAGGAGGGGGATTGTGTTGATATGATTCTTTGATTGACACATGTCCCAATTGTAAAATACTAAAGAATTAATTTAGACACCCCACACCCCTTTGTCAACTCTCGAGCACTTGGGGGGGTGGGGGCATGTGCTTTTTGGCATAGATAAAAATGATCTCCACAATGTGCTCCCAAATTTTTATAAGGATTAATCATAGATTAAAGGCTGTAATTTTCACCTATTTGATAAAAAATGATTCTTCAACCCTGTAAATAAACCACTAAACTATATAATGCACTCAAAACTATTTGAGTTACAACAAGAAAAATATGATTACCTTCAAATAAGTTGGCATTTATAGCCAACCATATGCCCCAATCTATAATTAGAATAAGAGATCTAAATTATTTTTTAGGTTGGTTACCACACCATTTCCTTAAAGCCTCTTCAACCAATGTTCCAACCCAAACATTTTTTAAACCCTTCATGTTTTATATTTCTTTCTAGACTGACTGGTAATGTTTAGTTCTTCTGTTTCTAGCACTAGTCCATATAATCTAGTCTCTTTACAGCTTTAAGGGTTAGACTTTGTAATTTTTAATAAGCCTCATATGCCCCTAAATTAGACAATAATTTTTTCTTGTAGTGGTTGCATGCTCAATCAAATTTATTTTAGAGAGAATACATGTACATAATGTTGTATTAATACACATTTCAAGGGATCATTTTATTGAAAATATATAAATAAATAAACTTAATGTCAACATCTATAATGTTGTGAACCTATGGCTCTCTTTAGATTGTGTCTCTCATATTATCACTCTTAATTATTAACACAAGAAACCTTATTGGGGGCACAATTCCATAAAGGTGGTTAAATAAGAAAGAAAATGTTGTGTAGTACATAGACGAATAGTTAAGTCATGCATCTCTCTATGGAGGATGAGAAGAGTATCCACAAATTTATTTTCCTAATATTTGAGGGTGGGGATGTGTTTGAATATAAGCCTATCAACATAGTTGTTACTCTTATTGGATTTACTCATTTTGGAATTTGTTTTCTCCCTCCATGTCCCCATATTTGCAATCACCTTGGTAATTTTAAATTTCATTTATGATATCGCCATAGTATTGAGCTATATGCTCCTTTTTAATTTTAGTACATCTCATAGGGACATTGAGGAGCATGCACACCTCTCCATTGAATCCCACCACTTGTAAAGGCCCAATATTGAAAATCAAACAAGAGTATGGTGAGAAGGAAGGTTCATTTTCTCATACTTATTTTCATAGATAGAACCAACCATATGACAATTGATATTTTTATAGCATCATTTCTCACCTTCATATGATTCATGATTGCTTTTATAGCTTTGGGCACCCATTCCTACGCGGTTATGCCCAGTTTTTTCCGCGTGTATACACGAGTCCACATGCACCTTTCCGCGTATGCCATTAAAATCATTAAAAAATATATAAAAAATCCCTATTTCCGAGTTGGGTTGATGGTTACTCTGGTAGTTCAACCACCCCAGCACATGGCCAACTGTTTCCAACCGTTGAAACTACTTTGAGGGAGTATAAAATACCTCATGTGCATGGCCTAAGGGAGAGAGAGAAATTATTGATATTATACTCTGTTGGTATTCCTTATCCAAGTCTGAATTCTCGTGCCTCCTACACTTCCCAGTTCATTATAGGAAACCTTTGTTTCTTGGAGATGCTCATCTTCCTATATGTCATCTCGTATGCACCAGTTTGGAAGGAATCTTAGCGAGGAAAGGGTGGGACGGATCCGGACAACGGTCTGCTCAAAGATCGTGGAAGGATTCAGGTGATCTCTCCACTTGTTATTTCTGTACATGCTATTTATAATACATAAGTACCATCTTGTTCTCGAAATATACGTGTTAGTGTCTGCTTGCATATATGAGAATATTGTTATTTAAGCATTCATTATGGTTTATCTAATGTTTCATATGGATTTCACTAACATTTAGAGTAGATATATGTTGTACAACCAGTTCTTCGTGCTTGTTTCTTCTTGTCTTTCAGGTTAAGAAGGAAGAAGGGTTGTTGGGGGTTTGGACCCCGCGGGATCTGCTTCAACCGTAGGACCTACGGGTAACTTCCTCGATCTACTCTATTTAGTTTTTCATGAACATGTATGGTTGTGTGAGTCCTTCTTAAGTAGCATGCCCTGCTCTATGGAGGTTTAAACACAACAAACCTCTAGGGTGATTTTCCCCGAAATAGAACTGGCGACTCCACTGGGGATCGCATTCTTTTGATTCCCCTGTTGGGTGGTTTCAGCTATTTGATAGGTTTCCAACAGTTTTAACTTCTATTTGCAGTCCAGTTTACTCTTTCTCAGTCAGACTGAAGTCCTGGTTTCTTATCCAGGCTTGATCCTTTTTGTTTTTTCACTATTTACCTTTATATACGCGCTTTTTTCCACACACAGTCGCGTATACACGCAAGTTTGTCTAAAGGGAGTCGCGTATACGCGTGTTTCCTTTAGCACAGTCGCGTATGCACGCTTGTTGCTAAACTGTGAAGTAGCATATACCTAGGCTGATTTTGAAATTTCAGGTTTCTTGACTTTTTAGTCCTTTCTGGCTGTGGAGACCTATTTCTACAGTGTCTTTGTACCCTCTGGATTGTGAAGGAAGTGGTCTTTGGTCTTTTCTCTCTTTCGTTTGATTGAAAACTAGTCTTTTTGGCAAAGTATTTTTGCTGGTGCTGGCACTTCTGGTTTGAGTACCAAGATCTCTTTCTGAGCATTCTTGGTTGTTCTGCTTTATCAGAACAGAGAGCTTCTGCTCGTTTACTCGTTCCTATCTTTGTGTTTTGCTGTGCACTACGATTTTTGCCCGTTTCTTGGTTGGTTTTCTTGAGTTCAGTAGGCTAGGTCTTGTTGCAACTTTTGAAGAGTCTTTCTTGGTTCTTTGAAGTTTTTGTTTGCGGCAAGGTTGTACTATTCTTCTAGGCTGAGTGGCTGAGTTTTCTTGTCTTCTTTTGCTCTTAATGATCTTGCTACTAGATAGCCCTATAAGACTTGGAGCATTGTTGAAGTTTTTGCTTGAAATTCAATATTGTTTGGCTTGGAATTTGATAGTTTCGCTTGGTCTTTTCGAGCTCTTCATTTATAAAACTCAAAAGCTCAAAAAAAAATTTTGCTTTGCTTTTGTTTTTGCATTTCAAAAGCTCAAAAAACATTTTGTCTTGTTATTTGCTTTTGTTGTTGCATTTTTTTTTCATTTCGCTATATCTTTTGAAGCTTTGGTGAGGTTTCTTGCCTTTTGGTTTTTGGCTTGATTTTGGAAAGGAGTTGTCATTGATTTCTTCCCTTTGTTTTTAAGCGTTTTTTTGGTGTCTTTATATTAAGAGTTCTTGGTTTCGGGAACTAGCTTTCTGGACAACCAAAAAGAGTTAAAACTGAAGGAGCTTTTGGGAAATTTCACTCTACTTTAGGAGATTTTGCATCTTAGAATTTGCATGCTTGTAGTGATTTGCATTAGGTGCACTTAAGCATTTAGTCATTTTCGTAGTTTTCGTGAGTGTGAGTTTGTTATCTGAAAAGAGAAATTCAATTTTTAGTCTCGTAGAACCTGTATAGAAGTTGCTTTTCATCGAAAGACAATAACTGCATTTGCATGTAGTTTGGTTTTTATTAATTTCTTTCTACGTCAAAACACCATAATTTTCATCTCCGTATCCCTTTGACTTAACATAATAGCCCATTAAAATAAGTGATATAATTTTAAATAAACTAGCAAGTTTTCTAAGTGTCATACACCAACTAGCTAGGTTGTAGGGCCTTGGAATAGGTGAGTGGAGAGTTAACTCTCCAAGGCCGCTCAAACAAAACATAGAAGTTGATTAATTGAGCGAAATCCAACTCCGTTAGGTGGACCGGGAAAGCTCTCCTCTAGAGAGTCAAGCGCGAGGGGAAGTGAAGGCTGAGAAGAGGGATACCCCCTCTCTGATTAGCTGAATCTGACCTCAAGACCATTCCGCCCGGCTTCTGATACGGATTGGTATCCATAGTTGCCACTCCTAGGTTCCACACAGGTGACTGCGGGGGGGAATACCCGTGGTACCTGAGGCAGACGTCGCATCACTTTCAGCAGTACTTCTGGGGGGTGCCCTTGCGAAGCTCGGGTGCTTGAGCTGGCAAAGGCTGTCATTAGGAGGTCAGCGTAACTGTTTCTGATACCTTTGCTAGTAGGCCTGGGCCGTAATTATCCCAGACTACTTTCGGGAGGTCCTATATTTCGATTTCTTGTATTTTGGTGTCTGGTCCTCATCACCCGGAGCGGAAATACTTGAAGGTTGTTTGCTTTATTGTATCTCAGGGATTTTTTATTTTAGTGAGTGCTCTTTGCTCCTAGCTTGCCTAGATTTACATTTTTTTGAGTCTAATTAAAATCTATAAAAGTCGCTGATCAAGCACCTCGTCGATCGAGGAGAATCCGGGGGTTATCTCCTGAGAGTTCAGAGCCTTCTTCGAGAAGGCGTAGGAGTCATTTAGCAGGTGGTTACCACCCTATGGCGTCTGACGTAGTGGAGAGAGATCCTCCACAAGGGTCTGAAGGTTTCATAGCTGATTCTAGTGTCGGTTCCGAGACGAGCGTTCCGCTCACCTCACAAGTTTTATTTCCTCAGGAAGAAGATTTTCAAATTGAAGAAGTACCTGAACCTCCTGCGTCAGGTCCATCTCCTCTTCCTCTTGATTATCCGTTCATTGTTCAATACATCGGACCTGAGTTAGAGAGACCGGAAGATCTTCCGTATCATTCTTACCTTTCGATGGCCACGACTGGGAACGCGGCTTCTACTGTGAGTGCTGCAGGCATTCAGACTCCTGCTTCTGTTGAAGCAGGGGGCACTATTGCTTCATCTTCGATTGCTTCTAGTGCTGCTGTGTTTGTCTCTGGTTTCACCCAAGCACATGCTTCTCAATCTGGTCCCTTCTGTTTCGGAATGCCCACTAGTGGGATTCCTTCTTTTTCCTTTTCCGCTGCTTCAGCTGGATCTACACTCATGTCTTCCATGGCTAGTGGATCAGCTTCATTTCAAGGGTTCCCCTTCAGAACTGGACACATTCCTAGTTCGAATCCTTCTTTAGGGTCCTTTTCGTTTACTTCTCAGACCCAAAGTTTCAACCCTTGGTCTGGGGGGAAAAGTTTGACTACTTTTACAGGTTGGAACCCTGTATTCACTACAGCGGGGGCAGGGAATCAATTTTACGCAGGTCATCAAGGGAATACTTCTTTCCCTTCGTCGAGTGCTTATCAGACTTTTTCTCCTCTGTCTAATGCCTGGAACCCCTATCAGGGGCTTTCCTCTTCATTTAATACTTCAGCGGGGGGAACTGGTCTGGGCTTTGGTAACTCGACGTGGGGAGGAGGTTCTTCTCCTTTTTCTACGAATTCTTTTTGGCAACCTGGTGCCTCATCAAATCCAGGGTATTATTTTTAGAATGTTGGGAATCCATCCCATGAAGGATGGAATCCTCAAGCTCCACCTCGCTTACCTTTTCTGGCAACGTTAAACTTTCCAGATCTGTCGAAGTTGACTAATGATCCGATTCTTTATGGTCCGGGGTGGCCTCCAGTTCCCACCAAACTTCCTTCAGACATTCCAAAGTTTGAAGGTAAGAATGGATAGGATCCGGCTGACCACATCACTACTTTCCATTTATGGTGTTCTTCGAACTCCTTGATCGATGATTCGATTAGGTTGAGATTATTTCAATGCACCCTAACTAGAAACACTGCCAAATGGTATATTGAGCTAACTGGGGGTAGTTTCGCTACATTTGGAGAACTGGCTATCACATTTCTAAACCATTTTCAGTTGCCTATCCGATATGAGGCTGGGACTGAACTCCTAGCTAATTTTAAACAGGACGAAGCAACCCACATTTCTGATCACATTCAGGAATGGAGGAGAAGGAAGAGGCTTATTAAATCTCATATTCTAGGAGAATTCCTTTTGGAATGGTTTCTGAAATCTCTGCAGTCAGGCATTTCTAAAGATGTATCCCTATCTGGGGTATTTTCTGAGGACCAGGCCATTTTTAGGGCCCAGCAGCTGGAACTGATCTATTCTCAGTCTGGGGTCCTTTATAAATATTTTCCCAATGCTCCTCACTCCAAATTAGATTTATCCAAAACTAAGACTGGTCCGCATGGTGATGGTCTTATCAGATCGATCAATAGTGGTGCAGCCAGCCTGCTTACTCAACTGCAAAAGTTGTCTTTGCAATCTGCTCCTTCTAGTCAGGCTGTGCCTGCTGAGTCATCGCCTTCCCAGTCTTTGTCCATAAATGTTGTCCAAGCTTCTGATCCCAAAGGAAATCAACAATCCGATGGGAAGAAGAAGGGACGAAATAACAAGAAGAAGGGCAAGAATGGGAAGGGTAATGCGAATAAAACCAACGAGCATGTTGGTGAGGGTCCAAAGGAGAAGAAGAAAGTGAAGTTTCCATGCAAGTTGTGTACTGGAGACCATCTCACGCACCTTTGCCCTAAAATTCAGGATGCGCAGCGCTTGTTAGCCCAGCAGGGTTCTTCTAGTTCCCAGGCTGTGTTAACAAACCCTTTTTCCCAAGGGCAACAATTAGTTGTTGGCGCGAAACAAAATCCTGGGGCTTCCTCTGGGGGCACCCAGGAAGGGGAAATTCCATCGAACATTTTCATGATGAGTGCTCACGCGGATATCGCTACGAGATCCCGTGATTATGGCGGAGAAGAGTCTTCGAAAGCTAAGGATATTCCTGATGCTACTGAGCCGCTTCACATTACGAAGCCTACTGTTGAGTCTATGCCTCGGATGCCCAAAGCATCTTCTAAGCGATCGACGATTAATCCAAATGCTAGGGCTGCCCAGAACTACTCTATTGTGGAAGATCTGGCGCAGAGTCCTTGTGCTATGTTGGCTTTAGAGGTACTCCAGTCTTGTCTGGCTCAGCGCAGTGCTTTGCTCACTGCCATTGGGGCTATTGATCCAAAAAATTCTCTTCTGATTACTTTTGATATGACTAATTTTAAGAAGAGACTTCCTCATCACATGGCTTTTCATATTAAATCATCGTACCGGAAGTGTAACATCTTTCGAACGGTTGTTGATGAGGGTGCTTCCACATGCGTGATGTCTCTCGCATGCTAGAAGACACTTGGATCTCCCAAAGTTGTTCCATCTACCACTCTTCTGACTGCGTTCGACAGTCATTCTCATAGGCCCCATGGTATTGTCCCAGCTTTTCCCATCTGTGTTGGGGACAAAACTGTCAATATAGAGGTTGACGTAGTGGATGAAAGCTTGGACTACAACCTTCTGTTGGGGAGGAACTGGATTTATGAGATGGATGCCATTGCATTCTCATTATTTCGAATTATATGTTTCCCTCACGAAGGGAGGATCGTTACAGTGGATCAACTGGACTGTCCTCCTGTAGACCCGAATGCGTCTACTGACTCATCTGTTCCAAAGTTGGATAATACTAAGGCGCCTGTTGAGAATTTAGGAGTTGGAATGTATTCTTCCTTGATGGGTACTTTCAATCTTCCTCCTCCTACCGTGCATATAAATGCTATTTCATCCTCCAAGGCTCCTCTTCGAAGAGAGTTCTTCAGAACTCATTATTTTTCGGACCCTTGGACCTTGCCTTCCCCTACCGCCACATTAACGGAAGGTCAAGTGGGTGGAATGGCATTTCCTATTTCTGCAGCTGAGATTGCTTATCAGTCTATTGTTGACTCTGCAGAATCCATCCCATCTCCTCTTTCACCGAAAGAGTTGGATGGCGATGTGGCTCCGGCTTGGACACTTAGTTCTTCTTCTGCCCAGGATTGTCTTGATACCACTCTTCCATCTGAAGAGGCCATTCTGGAAGCCATGACTGGTATAGATAGACCGTGGGATGATTTGCATCATCGTCCTTACTTCTTACCTGATTTGAGCGAAGTTGAAACAAGTTTTCCAAGTCCCCAGTCTCCTGGTCCTGTTCACCCAGTCTTGAACCCCTTAGCACCAACACAGGTTTATGCTGAAGGGAACATGGCTGTGATTTCTCCTACTATCCCGGTGAACATTTCCAGGGATCCCAATATTATCGAGAATGTCTTCATCGGAGCTGAATGTTCCCGTGAAGAGATTCAAATTTACACTGAGCTCTTTAAAGAGTATAGGGATGTATTCGCTTGGTCTTATGAGGAAATGGCCGGTATAGATCCATCTATTGTCCAGCATGAGATCAAGACGTATGAAAACGCTAAGCCGGTGAGGCAAAAAATTCATCCGGTCAATCCTAGGAAGGCAGTAGCTATCAAAGCTGAAGTTGAGAAGCTGCTTAAGGCGGGATTCATTTTCCCTGTTCCTTTGACTAAATGGGTTTCAAATCCCGTTCCCGTAGATAAAAAGCAAGGAACGATTCGAGTGTGCATCGATTTCAAAGACCTAAATAAAGCATGTCCTAAAGATAATTACCCCACACCATTTATCGATCAGATCATTGAAAAGTGTGCCGGTAATGAGATTTTCTCCTTCATGGACGGTTTCTCTGGATATAATCAAATTACTATCCGTCCTGAAGATCAACATAAGACTGCCTTTATTTGTCCCTGGGGTACGTTTGCATACAAGAAGATGCCTTTTGGTATTAAAAATGCTGGGGCTACTTTTCAGCGGGCCATGTCATATGCCTTCCACGACATCAAAAATATTATCGAGGCATACTTGGATGATTTAGCTACTCATTCTCGAAAGAGGATGGATCATCTTGGTCACCTCCGGCAAATATTTGAAAGGTGTCGTTTCTATAAGATTAGATTGAATCCAAACAAGTGCATTTTCACGGTTACATACGGCCGGTTATTGGGATTCATTGTGTCTAGGGAAGGGATTAGGGTAGATCCCTTCAAGGTTGAGGCAATACTTTGATTGCCTCCCCCGTCCTCTATACGTCATCTTCAAAGTCTACAAGGAAAGTCTAATTTTCTTCGGAGATTTATCGTCAATTACGCTGAAGTTACAAAGGGATTTATGAGATTGTTGAAGAAAGGAGTTCCATTTCTTTGGGATGATTTTTCTCAACGCTCATTTGATGCTTTGAAAAAAGCATTGACCTCTGCTCCTTTATTGAGTCCACCTGATTATAGCAGGGATTTCCTTTTGTATCTGGCAGCAGCAGAATCTACCATTGGTATGGTTCTGGTTTAGGAGGATGATGCTCTTGCAGAGCATGTTATTTACTACCTAAGTCAAGGATTGGTAGGACCTGAACTCCAGTACACTCCGATAGAAAAGTTAGCTTTAGCAGCAGTTCATGCTGTGCAGCGACTCCGGCATTACATTATTCTTCGCAAAACTTATGTTTTGGCAGCAGCCAATCCATTTCATTTTGTCCTCAGTAGGCGAGTGATTGGGGGAAAATACAATCGATGGATTGTGATTTTACACGAATTTTATCTTGAGTTTATGTCTGCCAAGTCCAAGAAATCATTGGTTTTCGTGGAATTGATCTCCGAGTTGCCCTGTGGGGAAGAGATGATCTATGATGAATCCTTTTCGGATGAAAATTTGTTTCTTATCTCTTCATAGGATCCTTGGTACGGAGATATCATTGTGTATCTCCAGACTGCGAAGTTTCCCTCTACTTTTTCGAAAGATGAGCGTCGTAAGTTGCGTCACTTGGCGAAGAATTATTTGATTATTGGTGATGCTTTATACCGTCGAGGGGTTGATTCAATCCTGAGACGCTGCTTAACTTTCGAAGAAGTTGAGGCTGTGCTAAATGATTCCCACAGTGGAGCTTGTGGGGGTCATTTATCTGGGCTTTCTACAGCCAAAAAGATTTTGCGTGTTGGGTACTTTTGGCCCTCGATTTTCAAGGATTGTATCGAATCGGTCAAAAAGTGTCATCCGTGTCAGGTCTATACTCGAAAAATGCGCGCTCATCCAGCTCCGCTTTTTCCAGTCATTACTATCGGTCCCTTTATAAAGTGGGGTATTGATTATACTACTTGTAACTCGCCTTCGACTAAAGGTCACAAGTACATTATTGTAGCAGTAGACTACTTTACGAAGTGGGTCGAGGCTATGCCTACTTTTGGGAATGATGGTGAGACTGCAGCTCTTTTTCTTTTCAACCAGGTTATTGCTCGTTTTGGTATTCCTAGAGAGATTGTCACTGATCATGGCAGTCATTTTCAGAATAGTATGATGGATGAGTTGGCTCTCAAATTGGGTTTCCGGCAGGAGCATTCATCTCCGTATTATCCTCAAGCCAATGGGCAAGTGGAAGCCGTGAATAAATCCTTGAAGACAATTCTTCAAAGGAAAATTGATAAAGCTAGGTCCAACTGGCATATTATGCTATATCCTGCACTTTGGGCATACAGGACGTCAGTAAAAACTGCAACTGGCTTTACTCCGTTTCAGCTAGTGCATGGGTTGGAATCCGTATTTCCCATTGAATGCGAGATTCCTTCTCTTAAATTAGCTGTTGAACTTCTTCCTAACACTTCTGGTCTTGAAGAACGGCTTCTTCATCTGGAACATCTCGATGAGCAGTGTCAGGATGTCACCACGATGAATGAAGCGCATAAAAACTGAGTTAAAGTTCAGTACGATAAGGCGGTCAAGCCTAGGGTCTTTTCGGAAGGTGACCTTGTTTTGGTCTATGCCCAAGAAAAAGATGCCCTGGGGGCAGGAAAGTTTAAGTCTATGTGGTATGGCCCCTATATCGTTAAAAAATTCCTTAAGAAAGGAGCGTACACCTTGGTTGATTTCGAAGGGAACGAGTTGCCGGAGCCCCGAAATGGGCTCTATTTGAAGAAGTATTATGCATAGGCTTCGGCCTGGCATGTTGCTTTTATATATAGTAGTTTTTGCTTTGTACATATCTGGTTTATTTTCGATCTTTGATGAGTTGGTGATGTTTTTTGATCTACTTTGGCAAGTTGTGTTGAATGTCATGAGTCATTTTGGTTTCGCCGATGGTGCTAGTAGACACACCCGGAACTTAGCTTCCGCGGCTTGGGTGCTTCATTATCCATCCGGTTAGCTGTTAGTATCAAGAGGGGTCTGCATTGGTCCTGCTTCCAATAATATAGCAGAATACACTGCAGTTGTTCATCTACTCTCGGAGGCAATATCTTTGGGTGTTGATTCGTTAGTAGTTTTCTTGGACTCTCAGCTGGTGGTGTCGCAGTTGAACAATACTTATCGGGTTCGAGATCCATTTTTACTCCGGTTGTTCTTGAGGGTACGTTTGTTACAAAGGTCATTTCAATTTTTAACTTTCATTCATATTCCTCGAGCTGAAAATTGGTTGGCTGACTCATTAGCTAATCAAGCACTGGATTGGCATATTAATCATTCCATACAATAAAATTTAATCATCAAAAACATCATACATTTTGATACATTTGTCACAACACATCAAATATCGCTATATATATATCATCAGAGTGTTCAAAAACTTTACAAAATTTGGATCCATAAGGTCATACAAAACTTGGGCTTATGCCCCGATCATGTTCAGTCTCAAAAATATACAGTCATCTGATACATAATATTTGTCTACTCATGAGGTCCCTGCCCAGAAGTCGTGTTCCTATAGAATGTGACCGCGGTGGCAACTCGGCGGAATAATCGTACCCAGTCTCGGGGCACTCCTACCACCCGTCTCTGGATGGCTTCCGGTAGGTCTTCCACGGTAGCCATAGGTATTTGGCGGGTTAACCCCTCCAAGTTCCTATGCACAACCTGGAGTGTCCTATCTGAATCCACTGTATCTGCTTCGCCCCTGCGACGCTTGTGGCGCGGGAAACCCTCAGGTCGAACTGGTCCAACATCTTAATCATGATCATTTCAAATCGTTAGTCATTATGAATCCAATCAAAAACATGTTTTTCATTTTTTCATACATATTTGAAAAAATCCAAAAAAATTATATAAGTCAAAAAAATTGCAAATTTATCGACTGTGCCCCATACTGTGCCTGGTGGAAGAACAAGATCTGGATCTCCACGAAAGTCCATCCCGGCATAGGGATAGTCGTCCACCGCGATGATTTGTTCTCCCCACCAAAGGAAGAACTCATCGTCCCACGTGGTCTGGGGTACTTCACTACCCCCCAATCTCTTCATCATATCTGCCCAACGGGCAATTCTTGGGTCTCTCGGGCTGCTGATGGTAGAGATAACTCTGGGTCTCAATGCTGGTATCTTCTCAAAGAAGAATGTCATCAAAATAGTACCGTATCCAAAGTTTTTGGTCTTTGCTTGGCGGATTGAGGTCAACTGTTGCTTCATGTTCAGTAATAGGGCTATGCACCAATCATACACATGAGTCAAGCATTCTACTGCTATGCTCATTTGCGTCCTGGACGCTTGATGTAGAGAGGCAGATCCTGCCACTCTGCCAATGGTGAAAAGGAGGATTTTCATGTGCAAATCCCTCAAATATTTAATCGCAATCTGAGTTCCAACTTTCTTGGAACCCTCTACGCAATACACGTGGACATAAGCTTCCACGGTTAGCCCTCCCAGGGGCTTCCTGTGCAAGTCTACTGATTCACCCCTTCGGGAGAGTCCAGTGATAAAATATATGTCTTCCACTTCAATGCGTATTGGCATCTGGTCTATAATGAAGAAATATTGGTCTGGTTCCCAATAATTGACGAGCATTTCTAGCAACTGGACATTGCTTTTCATATTTGGAATTTTGAAGAATTTGAACAATCCGCAATTTCGAAGAATATTTTGCGATGCTCATGACCTCTTGATCAATTGCACTGTGTTCATGCTCTCTCCATGAGATTGTCATCCTGTCAAAATTCATTAAATCATGCATTAGCCACGCATTTTTTGTTTTGGGTCTGCACATACGCGGCTTCCTTTATGCACAGTCGCGTGTATACGTGACTTCCCTGTTACCAACCCACGTATGCGCAAGTTCGAGTTTTTTAGCAAGGGTTTTAATGGTGAAAATCACTAAATTTTAATTTCTAAACGGACAAAATGATTTGCAAGGATGATTGAGGAGCCTACCTGACAAATTCGGTGCGTTTCGACAATCGGTTGTTCCTGATTTGACGAAAGAAGTTTTTTGCTCTAGAGCACTTTTTTCCAAATCAGCAATGTAATAATGAACCAAATATGAGGTAATTTGTCTATTTATGGCTAAAAAGTTGAAAATTTTCGCAAAAACTTGTTATGCTTATTTTTTCGATCTATCTTAAGCTGCATAACCCGGATGCTTGCAAGTGCCCAGTTTGGTATGTTTTCAGGTACATTTTGACGATTTTGAGATTTTTCTCGGTTTTTGATCCATGATTACTGACTCGTCACGGCAGGTATATGATATTCACTAGCATATAGGTTAGGGAAATCACTTTCCATTGCATCTTGCATACTAGCCTCCATACTGATCACTTGCCATAGGGTCGATCCCATCAGGTCATGAGTATTACACCCACTTCACTCGCCGATGATTTAATCATGACTTGATGGTAGAGCCTTCCTTTACATGGGCTTCCTAGTTAGTTCCTCGCTATCACTTGTTGCCCATGCTGCGTTTTATGTAGGCTCAGGAGTCCTCTTTAGTCCCGCCATGTCTTATGTGTTGAAGCTTCATTCTTCTTCTTCCTCACTATCATTTTTCTGGCTATTACCCTAGAGGCTCCTTGGTGTCGTTAAGTTGTATTACTACATTGCATATTGGCTACTTGTTTATCCTGGCCTTTAGCCGGCTTCATTTGGACTCGATGTTTAAGCCAAATTTTGACCTTGACTTTCTGTACAAGTTAACCATTGCATGCACTTAGCTATCACGACTTGACACCTTTTTACCCATGGATGGAACGTTCCTTTGAGTATCGCTTACCAGTTTCCGCCACCTTGCATTGAGCATAGGATTGTTCCAATCCCAGGAACTAGTGCATCTGATTTTTTGATACTCGTTCTATCCATTGTACCATAGCATTCTTTTATTCTTTTTCAGGCTTATTTTATGAAAAAGACAAAAAAATCAAATATAACAAAAAGAGCGGGAACGGGATGTATCTTTGTTGTTTTGATGGCAGTACAGAGTCAGTTTGTCGCCCTTGAACAAAGCACATATACTTATATATATTTCATACATTTGGGATGGTTTTAGTTTTGACCTAGGTTCAGCCTTTACCATGTTTCACTTGTCAGTTCTCCCCCGGTTGGTTATCTCTTCCAATCATATGGAGAGTTTGTTTTGCCTCCTGCATAACAGACTTATACAGTGTCACTTTTTATTGCCATGGTCATCACGAGTCGTGCTTTTGTTCAAGGGAAGTCTAACCAGAGTCGGCCATTCTGCGGTGTCTCTTGACTCATTATTCAGTCGGCCTTCTCGGTCTTGTCAGTATCTTGTTCTATCACATCAGATGTTTTGGTCTTCTACTCGTGCTGGTTTGAGAAGGTCCCCATTGACTTCTTGCCGGCGGTTTTGTCTCTTATCGACTACGACATATTTCTCTGAGAGAAAACCTAGAGCCGCACCCTGGCCCTATTTCCATCATTGATAGGTGACCTTGTGCTCAGCATTTGATCGTCATTATGGGTCTTTGACTGAGTGGTTTCCCCTGTGTTCGACGTCAGCACACATTATCACACTTGGGATTCGTGCAGTACCTTGATTTCCATTTGACCCTATCGGTGGATTTCTCGCCTCTGTGTCAGCTTTCATTATTGGTTGGTTTAGAGGGTTTCTTCCGTGCACTAGCTTCATCTTGTGCATGACGGAAACGTACTTCGGTTTTGGTTCCATCACTCTACTTCGTCCGATTCCTTCCAAATCTTGGCCTGCGGGTTACACTTGCGCTGGACTGATGTGGGATGCCTTAATGCCTTCCTTCCGGCAGATCTTTTCCCATCGACTCCGACTCATTGCTCTGGGAATAAGATCTAGAGTCTTTTTGTCAGTACCTTAGGGTTTGCAGTCATCAGTGGCAGACTCTTCACTATCGAAAGTGGGGATTCATCATTGCCTCCTGATTGGTAGATTCTTTCAAGTGTTCGACTTCAACTCATTCATTCACACTTGTCAGATTGTACTGGGGCACCTTGACACTCATTTTCATTATTGGTGAGTCGTCTCGCGTTGGTTAACGGTATACATCATTGACCGGTAATCCAACGATTTCTCACATGGTCGACTTCAGCTCATTTATTCCCATTGTGTAGAATTGTGCCATAGTGATCGGTGAATACCTCGGGTTGCATCAGCATTTCTCGGTTCACTTTTGACAGTCCATTCAGTTTCTGCCAGTGATGCCATTCACCCTTATATGTTGCAGTTCAGTACAGCAGCATCCTATATGTTGGCACCCGAGTTGCGTGATAGTACCATTTGTTCCACCTCTTATGATTTGTTACTTGGAGATTCAGTTACTTATATGATCAGACATCTAGTTGCAGCTTCCTTGATCAGCTTTCTATATGTGATACTTGGACATTGATTCAGACTTATATTTCCAGACCATGCTCAGATGATTCATTGTGTACTTTCAGTTCAGTTATACTTGTATACATGTTGGATCTATTTCAGTACTCTCTATATGATGTATTTTTTACTGAGCATGGGTATGCCCGCCTCAGCATGAGTTGACTCTCTGTTTTCTTTCATTGGTTTTTGGCAGGCTGAAATCTGGTGAAGTCCTCTCTTGTCCTTACGAAGTTCTTTCTATGTGCATAATACATTTCGGCCATCATGTACCCCTTCTGACCTCATATATTAGGGGGCATCTGTTATAGCATCATTTCTCACCTTCATATGATTCATGATTGCTTTTATAGCTTTGGGCACCCATTCCTACAGACTTGGACAAATTCACTAAAAACAGTGTAAAAATCCCCATACGCGGTTATGCCCAGTTTTTTCCGCGTGTATACGCGATTCCACATGCACTTTTCCGTGTATGCCATTAAAATCATTAAAAAATATATAAAAAATCCCTATTTACGAGTTGGGTTGATGGTTACTCTGGTAGTTCAACCACCCCAGCACGTGGCCAACTGTTTCCAACTGTTGAAACTACTTTGAGGGAGTATAAAAGCCCCTCATGTGCATGGCCTAAGGGAGAGAGAGAAATTATTGATATTATACTCTGTTGGTATTCCTTATCCAATTTTGAATTCCCGTGCCTCCTGCACTTCCCAGTTCATTATAGGAAACCTTTATTTCCTGGAGATGCTCATCTTCCTATATGTCATTTCGTATGCACCAGTTTGGAAGGAATCTTAGCGAGGCAAGGGTGGGACGGATCCGGACGACGGTCTGCTCAAAGATCGTGGAAGGATTCAGGTGATCTCTCCACTCGTTATTTCTGTACATGCTATTTATAATACAGAAGTACCATCTTGTTCCCGAAATATACGTGTTAGTGTCTGCTTGCATATATGATAATATTTTTATTTAAGCATTCATTATGGTTTATCTAATGTTTCATATGGATTTCACTAACATTTAGAGTAGATATATGCTGTACAACCAGTTCTGCATGCTTGTTTCTTCTTTTCTTTCAGGTTAAGGAGGAAGAAGGGTTGCTGGGGGTTTGGACCCCGCGAGATCTGCTTCAACTGTAGGACCTACGGGTAACTTCCTCGATCTACTCTATTTAGTTTTTCATGAACATGTATGGTTGTGTGAGTCCTTCTTAAGTAGCATGCCCTGCTCTGTGGAGGTTTAAACCCAACAAACCTCTAGGGTGATTTTCCCCGAAACAGATATATATAAGCATCATTTATATCAAAATATTATTCCAAGAATGGGATATAAAATGTAGTATCATAGATAGAAAGAGTATACTTCATGCATACAATCTCCAAATACTAAACATAGGAATGTCTCAAGGCTTCCTTCCATTAGACATACAATGAACTGCTCTTTTCCACAATAAAGACATAATGTGATAAGAGCCTCCATGTGTATTAGGGAGGAGAAGGAGGAGAACCTCTCAAATTGATCTTTCATTACACCAAGAAGTTACATGATGGTTCCTTAGTGCTTCTTCATGACACCATACCCTTATTACATAAGGGTGAAATATGAGTTCACTTGTTATTTTGTGAAAGCTTTCAGTACACCAAGAAGTTCTAAGGCTCCTTTATTGATTCACTTATTACATTGAGAATCAAACTCACCTTTACCTAAAATAACCAAAATAAATCAAATTTAATGAGAACACCAGTCATTTTGGAATGAAGGTGATACACCTAATTTAGTGTCGTAATGATTACCTTAAAGTTTCCAACAATTATTACATCACTTTGATCATCCTCCTTGAGCAATCTAACTCCTCCACAAGTAGCGGTGACCTCTACTTCATTTTTTGTTGTGCATCCCAAACTCTAAAGAATTGAAAGATTCTAATTTTGTAATTGAATGTGTTGAGTGTCTCTTTACAACCCAATGTGACATAGATGTTTTAGCATAATATAACTTAACATGGATAGCATTAGAATGTGTTGGCTCATTGAAATAATAATTTGAATGTGTGTGTGTGTGTGTGTTCATAGAAGATAAATATGATATATACTCACATCTAAAATTAAAATCATATATATTAAATTTGGAAACCAACCTAGATCAATTTTAGCACTAGACTATTAAGATCCAAGACAACTCAAATCCCTTAAGATGCAATTTTTTTTTCAAAATACAAAACATAAAGAAAGGTTCACACACAAACTATTTGATTCCTCTCAAAACTTATTAGATCTAGAGCTAAATTAAGTATAAATATACATTTAATCATATTCATCAAATGTTTGATAACATGTCACATAGTTCCATTTGATACCATTAAAATATGGAGGTTTATATACTTCATATGTATATATCATTAAAAGCCCCTAAAGATACCTTAAAATTTGACTGACTTTGACCCTCACAAGTTTTCTTCCACATAAGAGAAATCTTATATCATTTTTCCTAAACATAGAATTTTTGTCTTGCAAATATTGGCCATAGAAGATATTAAGATTCTACTATGATCCACTAATACCGAAAACAATAAAACACTGTGAAAATGTATACGTCACCTTGTCTTCATGACTAGAAATATTTAAACAAATAAAACCAAAAATGGTAGATAAAATTTAGAGATTTGACAATACTTTTATTCCTATAAGTTTCATTGATCTTCATATGTGAAAGCCCATTCTTGGATATGCCATTCTCTACCTCATTTCTTCGTGCCACATATTTTGGTCTTAGGTAACTAAAACTTTGATTTTACTCATCATAGTAATTCACTATTTAGTATATATTTCAGATTAGTTAGATTGATATAGACATTTGGGATGTGTACATTCAGACCTATTTATCTATTGCACAATATTATTTTTACTGCTATAAGTCCACGATAATGAGAGCTATTTTATTCACCTAAAAAAACAAATTAATATGTGGAATTTTTATACATAAATACCAATTTGAAATTATGCTTTAAATTTCTAATATCTTATGCAAGACATGATGTAAATACACATACAATTTTTAATTGAATTCCACTACAAATATGGACTCTCATATGAAATTTATGATGTATTTGCATGGATTTGAATATTTGTGAGATAACATATAGGTTGATGAGTTATGCAATACTGAAATGATTGTCATGCTAAGATACCTCAAATGTCTTAGACATCCAAAAGAATGTATTATAAATTTTACTTATTATATAATTTATAATTTCAAATATTTTTATGAACTGGTAAGTGTGGTTTTGATGGGATGCAAAACTTTCCAGCAATGGTTATTAAATGACACGACTCTAAGAATAATAGTTAAAAAGTATGGCCTAATGTAGGGTTTCAAGACTAGTTTTATTAGGAAGGGTAGAGGTATTAACCATCAAATATCCTGCCAACCTTTGTTTTATGAAAAGGGATGGGGACATTTTAAAAAATTATCCTTCAAAATTTAGCTTTCATGGGAGGTTTATATTAAGCCTTTCTCCCCTAGAACTATGATAGTGACTACTAGTTTCCTACTAGTGAGGCTTGGTTAGGGTATATGCCACTTCTATTTACGGGTTCTATTTAGTGTTAGGTAAATGTAGTTTATGCTCCAACATAGTTCATACATGAAAGGATAGGATGTGGAAGATTGAAGTAGGTTAGCGAATATCAAAGCTAGCTGAGAATGGTGCCATGGGGACTAGATGTGCCACTCTTGTTTTTATTATTTTGTTCCTATTATATTTAGAACATTTGTTTTGATTCACTTCTGATATTTTTGTGGTGATAATCAATGATTGATAAATTATTGTAATTTTGTTGAAGTGCATTCAAATCCATAGCATAGGGATTTTTTGTATTGATGTTGACATTTTTCTATATCTTACATTCATCCCAATGATGAGCCACATAGGTTTGCTCGAAACTTCAATACATTAAATCCCTATGTGATGGATCTAAAAGCACTTCAACATAATTCATATCACAAAAATCTTAAATCTTAAATCTTAAGTCTTTGTTATTTAATGTTACGGAATGATGCCTCTATTCGATTTACCCATTTTCCATACTTTGATGTGAATGTACAAGAACTAGGCATTAGAGGTAGTGATTGTTTATCACTAATACAAAATGTAGTCTATGTGTAGTCTAAATATCTACACATATTATGCACATGTACACTAGTATATTTAATTGATGTATTAATTACTAGACAGTTTAATTAAAAATTTAATGATATTGTAAATTATATTGCACACATAAATATGTAGTAGCATTGGATACCCTTATTTGGTATGATAATTAAATGGATATGGTGTGTTACAATAAATTTTGGAAACAATTTCCAAATTTTTATTTATAATCTATCATGAAAAAAATACTTTGCATTTTATTTTATTGTTTTATGTATTTTATTTAGAAAATTATTTCAATTAAGTTTTTCCCACAATCTAAGGGGCTGGAAACCAGTAAAATAATGAGCGGGGGGAGAGGGTGAATCAATACTTTATTGATCTTGATATTTGATTACATTCTTCATATCTAAAATTTCATTTGGTAAAATAAATAAAGCTTTTAGGTACATTGAATGATAGTGAGCTCATAGAGTGAGGGTCACTTTTGTTAAGTATAAGGTTTTTTCTCCCACTAGTGTTGCATTGAGACAAAGTATCATGCTCTAATCCTACGAAACCAAATTTTCCACGTAATTTGTAGTGATCAACTTATCCAATGCTCAAGGTACATTGAATGACAGTTAGACAAGTAGAGTGAGGGTCCTTTTTGTCAAGTATAAGGTTTTTTCTCCCACTAACTTTGCATTTAGACAAAGTATCATATGTTTTGGTAGTACTATATTTGTGAGATCTACATCATACAGTTTGACATTGAAGATCATTTTGAATTCAAACTCTTCCTATTAAGATACTCTCCTTCCTTACAAGTTTAAATGATGACACTAGAGTTTGACATTGAAAACCATTTTGTATTCAAATACACTTTTTATTAAAATGCTCTCCTTCCTTATAAATTTAGATGATAACACTTTTTTCTTTTCAAAGATTCACTTAATTTTCTCTAAACACATATAATTTATTAAAACTAAAAATAAATAACCCTTTCCATAAAAATTAATTATAAATCTCAAACAAAAATTAAATAAATTACCACTCATTTCTATGTATTTAACATTAATAAAAGGCAACCCATAACTAATATTGAAGTTTACATAATGAACCCATAAAACATCGTAAATCCAATAAAAATCATAACCTCAAACCCAACACATTTTTTTATAATCTAAAATAACAAAAAATAAATAAATAACCCTTTCCATGAAACATTCAAGTTTTATTACCAACTTATAAATCTCCAACGTATATCAAATAAATTACCTCTCATTTCTATATATTTAACTTTAATAAAAGCCAACCCATAACCAATATTGAAGTTCACATGATGAACCCATAAAACATCGTAATCTAATGGAAATCATAACCTCAGACCCAACGTATAGTTTTTTATAATCTAAAATAACAAAAAGACTTTACTTTTACATGAGATGTGTTCTTATGGAAGATCTCCTCAAATTTATTCATCATTCCCCATACCAATTATCCAATTGATTGCTTATAAAAATTTAAATACCCAATAGACTTCAAAATTAAACTTTTAACTTCTTTAAAAGACACGACACTCAAGCAAACCTACCCTTTGGTGAAATGACAAGGCTGTACACAACTTTCTCGTGTACCCACCCTGGCGCCCTCTCACTCTGGAAACTGACTCTTTTCTTCTTTTTTATAATTGTTTTTCCTGTTATTTGTTTTTACGGTCAGTCCAGTCAAATCTGCAATGTAAATAACACACAAAACAAGAAGATGAGTGTGGTGTAAAACTGGAAGGGTATGGGAAGGGTATTTTATCATAGGCCGACGCGTGTTGTTCTGCTCTCTCCTTGAAAGATTCATGTACCGCACAAATTTTGTTTTTCTGGGGAAAGGCTAAATCTGAGTTATAAAATAGGATCTGTATTGAATTGGATTGGAGAATTTTTATAGGTGAAGTCCCGAAGGGGCAACCTGAGTTTGTATGCATGGCTTTACCAAATATATGTATATTTTTTTCTATTATTCCACTTATGGATTGGTCAATCTTAAAGTTATTCAAATGGATACGTTGTTATACAATTTAATTTAAATGTTTTGCCTCAGTAGAAAGGAATTAAACACCGTTTTATTTTACTAATTTCAGTGGAAAGGAATTGAACAATATTTTATTTTATTAATTTGATTATATTCGTTGCATTAATGTTTTTTAACAAGTCCCAATATATACTGGTTAGTGCTGAAGCAAGTTGATTAGTAGTTCTTAAAAGCTATATCATGACTAATTACGTTAAACACAAATTGAAATGAAATTTAGACCAAGCCACATAGAGTTGAAGCATGTACTTTCTTTTTAAACAAATGGAGTGGTTTCTTTTTAAGTAATTTTTTCAGTGAGTGTAGTTGCCAATGCAGAACAGAAATTGCAATAAAAGGTGCAAAGAGATCTCGATAGAATTGTAATATTTATATTGGAATTGTTGAACTGGAAAAAATGTACTTTGAACTTGACACAAAGGATGAAAAATTAGAAAAGTGGAACAAAAAATAAAATTTGCGACGTTGAAAAAAAAAAAAATATATATATATATATATATATATATATATATATATATATATATATATATATATATATTACGTTGAAAATATAATATTGTTGATGACATAGAATAGCAAGTGATGGGGTGGATCATATTGTTGATGACTTAGATGCTCTTATTTTTCATTTCAAGGCTCACATAATTTAATAGACGAAACAAGTAGTGGCATACAAGAGAACATAACTCAATTATAAATTTTGGTAGGAGGCATAAAGAGATCTTTGGTTAATGGATCATAGCAAGGTGCCATATCAAATAAAATTAAATAATTAATTTAGAAACATGAAAATGAATTCATTATTAATTACGCAATAATATTTGAAATTAACGTTTAGAAAGAAACTTAAATACATACACCAGAAGAATGTAACAGGTTTTTTCAACATCTCCTTCCAATATTTGATTTTGTCTAGAATGTTGTATTTGTTCGTGTATTTGTCGGCATGATGTTAATGGCAAAATTGTTGTTGGTTGATTGGAGATCACATTATGTTTTAAATATAAATGCACTTTTAAACGAGATATAGATAATTTATATTAATAAGTTGCTAATGTAATTTACAAACATCCATAGCATAGTTTTGTTTGAAATTATGCTGAATGGCATAGTAGTTCAACATAGCATGCCTTATATATAGAGAAATATAAAAAATTGCTTAGTAGTTCAACGAAACATGACTTATATACATAGAGATGCATTATAAGGTGAATAACTAAACATGTGTACAATAAAAGTATGTGTTGTCATGTAAATCTAAATGGCAGTGAGCATCTAATCATATATACATGATGAGGCATGGCATCAACAACACTAATTGATGTCTAATGTGTCTCCATGATGTGAAATTCGTTCTTTCCATTCAATGTGCATTTTCCGATGTACATCTCTTTCAAGGATGTGGATTTTTTTTTTAGTATTTTTTGTATCCTCTGTAGTAAGCTAATAGTTGGACGCAAACGGTAAATAGGCAATGATTATGGTGGCATGAACCTCATTTGTATATCTTGTAAGGTAAGTTCTTGCTGTTGAATTTCTCGGCAACATTCATAAAGCATGTTTAAGTAGTTCACATCCATATCTATTGTTCATGGAAAAAGAGAAATAGTAATTGTTAGTGGAAGTGTCAGATGAAAGCATAATGTTTATAAACTAAAAATAAACTTAAAGTAAACATGAATTTTTTTCTAAATAAAAGTAAACAATATGAGGTTTAAATGTAATAGCAAGCAATTGTATCTGAAGTTTGGATAAGTCTTAAGTGATTTTTACCATTAGTAAACTTAAAAGGGAGGGTGTATTGTTGGTTAGAGTGTACTCTTCTACATAGATTTTGATGTGAGCAATGATTCTTCTTGCTTTCTATGTTGTAGATATGAATTCTCTTCCATCCGTGATATGCGCAAGAATGGAAATGCTGGATTGATTCGAAGGTATGACATTGAACTTACTCTTGAAATGGTGGTGAATGTTAAACCTTGGAAATATTTGGGTCCAATGTCTATTGTTTCTTTCTGTAATTTCTTTCATTGTGACTTGTGTATTATTAACGTTCATGCCATTTGAAGTGGTATTTGTCGGCGTGCACCTCTTTTGATAGGGGAAATGAGTACATCTGTTGGGTGTGAAGTGTCCCATGGTGTTCCTTTGTATTGGTTGAAGTCGACTACCATGAAGGATGGAAATTCTGGTGGCTTTGAGTCAGGTGCATAAAAGATTGAAATGACTTTTCCAAGTGTGCCATTAACAACGCCTACATGTACCCACAAGTTTTTGGTGAGCATAAATTTTTGTTCATTACATAAGAGAACCTTTGCGTCTAGTTGTTCATCCTTTGATGTAGTATAAGTTTGTTGCCATTGTTTCTTTGTAGAGAAAAGCGCTACTAGCATGTTCAATTTTTTTAACATTGTTTTATTATGCAAAACAATTGAGCTATTTGGGTGCATGGAGTCTTGAAATGTGTGTTTCTCTTCATGTATAATAGAGGAATATGTCCTTGAAATTAGGAGGTTCCAATCTTTAAGTGTAGGTGTTCCATTTCTGAGGTTTGTGAGAATCCGACAGAAAGCAACCTGGGAAGGGTCAACACCTTGCTGGCAAAAAATAGTTGAAATTGTTATGAATGTGTTGAAGCTGTGCAAAAGTGCAGTGCCACGTGATGTTCCAACATATATAGGAATTTCCTTCATAGGTGATAACTAGCCCAAATCCCTGACAAGGATAATGGAGCGATTTCCAAATGGTGCATTTCGATGAAGGGGGAATGCCTCTCTTAGGCGATTGTCAATGCGAGAAATCATTTTTGGCTAGATGAAGCTCATTTCACCAATGAGAATGTACTGTACATGAAGGAAATTCTCTTACAAGTGTAGGAGCAACTATCCTTCAAGAGGATGCATTGATTGGATAGGGATGTGAAGGCCAGATTGTATTGTAAGGGAATTTATGTTAAAAGTCGCAACGCATGTGGTTGCAAGAAACAACAACGGGTTTGTGCTTGTTGGGGAGCCTTCCATAAATACGCGTTGCAGACATTTACTTAAAGAAGATTCTCCTATCCTAGATATCCCTTATATGATGATTCTGAGTGGTGGTTTTGGTGAAGGGTTTTTGAAGTGAGAGAGAAAAAGCATAAAATATTTTTGTTGGGTGGGAGATAATGTGTCATTTTGGGGGAGGGTTGAAAAGGATGATGTTGGTTTTGAATATTTGAGTGGTTGAACTCAATGAAATTTATGGCAGCCTCTTTCAAGTAGAGAGGGATAGATGTATGCGACCAATTATTATTGACATCAAATTCATGATGGCAAATAATTTCAAGGCTATCAATTTCAATGTTGTAGCCTGGGTGGAGGTGAGAGAGGATTTCCATTCATTTGCATGGGGTCAAGGTGGGCCGCGGAGGGGGGGGATGGGTAGCCACAATAGTAGATTGATATTCGGGCTGTGGGGTTTGTGGGTTTTCAATTTTTTGATGAACATGCCATGATGTATATGTCCCTTTATTTTGTTCCCAATGTGCAATGATTTCCTCATTGGTGGATCCAATGTCATTGGGGAGTGTGCGAAAAGGGAAATACAATATTAATTCAGCCCAACAGAAAGTGGCATAACAAGGATCATTAGGGGAAGGGATTGTGGTTTATCATGAAAAGACATGTACAATCATTGGAGGGAATATGCGTTTCCATTGGTTTTTTTTCGACGAGCATAAAATGACCAAGAGCGTGCAGCTTCAAAGAGGGGAAACAATTCCAATGAAGCAGGTCTATTCATGTATGCAAGAATGAGGTTTGGTGTTGAACGAGGCTTTTCATAAGCATGAGAAACATGTCTGAAAACAGTTATATTAGCATTGAAAGAAACAAATGTGTGACTGCAGAGTGAGAGTGGTAAATGTTGTAACATATGGCATATTTATTGTGCCCCAATGTCTCTATCTGCAATGGTTTCTATAAGGATTTTCCAGACAACAGAAACAGTAGGTGCTTCTGGAGTGAGGTTGTGTAAGAGTCGTGATAAAATTTGGTGGTAGCTTTCTGCTTTTTTTTCTTCTTTGGCTGCATGTTTTGAAATATAGCTTAACACGACATGGCGTGATATAACTAGTTGGAAATTAATTTTTTCTCTCCAGATGGAAAGTAAATCATCATTGTGGATGTTCAATTTTCCATCATTGCGAGCGAGGGTATAGGTTGTCCGAACTTTGTTGTTAATGAACATTGAAGATGTGGGGTTTAACTCCCATGACACTCCATAGTGACAACTAAGAACATTGTCTTTTTTGTGAAGACAAGAAGATTCATGACACTTTGTGTGACCTTGGACATAGTTTACAAGCTCTTCATAGTCTTCAGTTTGGGTTGATGCGAAGATTGATGTTATTTCAAGAAGACATGGGTTGTGCTTTGTTGGTTGGTGAAGTGCAGATTTGCAATGTTGGGGGTGTCGCAAATTCCAAGGAGTCACGTAGTGGTCAAAATATTTATGAGCATTGAAAACTTCTGTTTCAATGTTCCAGTCGAGGGTGTCCATATTTGGTACATCTTGCAACCAAAGAAAGCCATGTATGTGTGCAAATCCTCTATGCTGCCATTCATACCAGAATATAATATTAAATTCAATATTTGTTCAGACGTGGTTGCAATTTAAAAATAGGTGTAGAGACAAATGGTAATAAAAAATACCTGCGGCAATAATCAACTACATGGAGGCGTTTTTATAGGACATCTTCAAGTAAAATTATAAATCTGCAATGCATATATTGGGATTTTAAATGTGGGTTTTTAATTATGTTTTGAATTCTCCACTGGTAGTGATTGTTCGAACTGGAGGGAACATTAGCAAGCATAATCTTGTGCAAGTCATGCCATTTGGTATCAACTACACTAAGAGTGAAGAAGAACGTTCGGCTTCCAATTTGTGTGATCATTTCAGTTAGCTCATTCTGTCGCTTGTTCCAGAAATGGCACATTCCTCATAGGGCTGAGACAAAGCGCATGACTTGTTCGATAAATTTTGAATTTGGGAATTCACGAAGACATCGTCGCAGTTCTGAAACAATTATGGGCAAGTTGTTCTCAATATATTTCTTCAAAAAAGTAGTAGCAGTTGATTGGCTATGTTGGCTCATTAGAATTTTATATAGGTAGTGGCAGAATCTTGGATGTTGGCCGAATCAATTATCATGGTAGTGAAATAGGTGCAAATCATATTCATGCATTTCAAATTTTTTAATTCTTGGTTGTGTGATTATGAAAATTCATGTAGGAAAGAGTGTGGGTAATGTCATATAAAATAGGCCCTCAGTAGTGTATTCGTTCATAGGTGATATAGATATTCTAGGGCAGTCGATTGAGTTTGTTGAGTTTGGATGGATGGAGTGAAAATAAGCACGAATGTGCTCAAGTTCAGTCCAAGAGTTTGGGAGAATTGGAACAAATGAAGAAGGTTGGATATCTAATGGAGCTAGCATGGCATCGAGATCATAAGTAGAATCGACTATGGTTTGATGGGGTTCAAAATAGGATTTCGTTACATTATGAAGAAGAGAAGAAAAATATGTAGGTTGATCTGGTAGAGAAGAAATTGCAAATGGGTTAAGATCGACATCTTTGTAGTAGGGATAATTAGCTATTTTGTATTCTAGTGCTTCAAGTACAGATGACTTGCACATGAAAAATTCATATATTGTTTCAAAAGGATTGTGCCTTTTCACAATGAGGATGTACAATTCAGAAACCATCGAGGTAGGTATTTGGTAATAGTAATTATGTATTGAGGGAAGTTGATTGTATGGCCGCTATATTTTTATTGACCACCACAGGCATGAGTTAATTGTAGAATGGGGTTTACACGTGCGATGAGTATTTCCTCAACTTGTGTTAAATTTTAAAGAATGTATGGTTTCTCACCAGGGTCCATGTTGTTCAGATAAGTAAAATGAATGGTAGATTTAGATGATGCACAACGAAAGCAAGAAAGGTTACCCTGTGAAAGAATTATTTTCATACCTAGGTACGATTCTTTGCATATTTTTCCAACATGCATGGTAGAAAGTTTATCTATCCTTTGTAAAAAACGATTATGTTCATAATTAAGGGGGGGGGGTGGAGGGGGTATATTGGTTTTGATGAAGGTGGGGTGAAATGGTATGCATATTTGGGAGATCACTTGAGAAGGGAAGGGGTGTAGTGGAAGCAATAGGTTTTTTGCGGTTTTTATAAAGAAGTCATCGATGTGAATTTATTGTATCTTTTTTTCCTGCATAAGGAAGGTACCTCCCTATTATTTTTTTTCATTTTGACCATTGTATGGCATATCTAAGAAAGTACAAATAATTTTTCGTTAGTTGGGAAACGTGACCAATTTAGAGTGAATCGAAATTGAGTTATGTATGCATAGGAAATGTCTTACAAGTTTTTTAATTTCATATTTTTAATTGAATATCATAAAATGATAGCAAGAATAGAAAAATGGAGAAACATTCAATTTATAAACATATAGATGGTTAATGAATTTTCAATTGAATTTAGCACAAATTTTGAACAAGAGTATTGAAAAAAATAAACGCTATTGTAGCATCAAACATCGGTATGTATATTATGTAAATTGTGAAGGTGAAAATATACATATTTTGAAATTATTTAAAAAGATTCTTGTAAAATAAAGTGTGTAGCACAACAACATGGTCATAATTTACAATGTTATGGAACAATGATATATACAAAGATGTTATTTCATGTTCAAAAAAGTAGCATTCCTTGCAACCACTAAGAAATCTCAAAGGTGACAAATAACAGATCGTTGTGCAATAGAAAATGTTTGAATGTCTTTAAGGACCTCCTTGCATGTAGAGTCATATTGAATTTATTTTGAATTTACCAGTATTGTTTGCAAGTGCTCGACACCATTGTAGTAGTCTATTTTGATGGAAAATGTCAATAGGAAGTGGCGACCTGATATACGTCCACAAATTTCTTGGAGATCAGTTGGTTCAATAGAAATATGGAACAAGCCTTTTGTTGTTATGCCCATGAGCTCATTTCCTACGTCATTGAAATCTGTGACATTTTGAAGGTGCCAGGTGCGGTCATGTAACTCAAATTTAAGTTTGTAATGGTAGTCACATTCTGGGAACTCATCGTTACACTTTCTACAATACTAAATATTATTAGAATGGTGCTCTAATTTTTTCATGCATTGATTTCCATTGAAATCTAATGGACATGCAAGAAAATGGAAGTAATCCATATGTAGAGAAGTCACAATGGTACAAACTGAAAACCATATTGGTTTCTTAGAGGCTTCCATGCAAGTAATTTAATGAATCATATTTTGTGATAGGGCTCATTTGGAATCAACATTGTAGTTTCTACTCAAATATGGAGACGAAGATTTATAGCTTGTTTCACATAACCAAGTATGGAGCTGTTGAGTTTCTTCAATATTTGGATTTATGATGAGAGTGGTGTTGGAGACTGTCCCTATGGTGGTTCCATTAAATTCAGATACATGACTTCCTTTGATACCAAGGATGGGCGGGTTGTCAGAAGAGCATAATTCAACTAGGTTTTTTCCTATAGTGTCACAATGGTTTCCCCATATTGTTACTTCAATGCTAAAACCTGACTTGTCCTTTAATGTGAGTTTTTTACTTAGTGTTTCAATTCCATCTCTTCGTCGAATCTTTGAATCAAGTCAGGTGGAGCTAACAACACCAATAACATATACAACGGTACTTAGGCTTGTAGACATGATTTGAATGATATTTTTGAAATGAAATCATTGATAAGGGAAGGTTAGATCATCTACCAAACATGGATTGATAGTGGATGCAACAAACAATTAAATCTCCCATGCATTCTTTAGGTGGTTGTAGTTTGGGTTAGCTTGCTTAATTGTGCCATTTGAAACAATATATAGTTTCCCAACTTGGATTAGATTATAAAGTGATTAAGCCAAATCAAAAAATGCAGAAAGGTGTATCTCATCTCTAGCATGATCGATAAGGTCAAATCCAAAGACTTTTCCTGAGTCATGTGATGGGCCTCTAAATTAGACATAAATAAAGACCCATCTAACCTTTCTTAGGCCCATCTACCTTCCTTATGCACATAAAAAGATATATTAAATCTCTCCTTCTGCACTTAATAATGTTTTCTTATGGTTTAATATGTTCTTAGGAAGGTTTAAAGGTAATTGCATATTTGTGCCTAATATTGGTTATTTTTTAGAATATTGTGAGAATATTTGGGAGATTATGCAGATTTGGAGAAGGAGATAATTTAGGGACTTTCTCCCTGCCACTGGAAGATCAATATTGAAGAATAAATGAGCACAATATTAGGAAATTATTGAGAAATCCTGGAGAGATTCAAGGGTTTTGTCTACCCTCCTTAACTATCAAAGGCAACCAAGAAAATTGAAGATGTTGCGCACTCAATCTATGGTTTACTTGGATCCAAAGTGGACTCAATCATTATTTTGTAGGGAGTTGTTGGTAGATGCCCTTGAGGATAAATAAAGCTGATCAAGAGCTAATTAGGGTCGATTCCGGGGTATTCCGTTCTATTTTCCGATCCATCCAATGATAGTCGATTCCATTTCCATTCCATCCCATACCATTCTTGTCCATGCTATTAGGATTTTGTTGTTTATGACCTCCAGGATGTAATAATACTGTATTTTTGTAATGCAATGAATATTCAAATTTTTTTTTACTAATCTAGTTTCAAGGAGCAAGGATTGTGGGTTAGGGCCCAATCCATGTGCCTCAGCTTCTCTGTTGTTTTCATTATTTTCTTTCTGTCATTTAGCTAGTTTTCTTTCTTTCATTCAATTATTTTGTATTCTGATAGTTTCATTTCTTCTTAGTTTTTTATTTCAGTGTGTTGTTGTAGCTTTTCATTTGCTTATGAGAGTAATATAATAGAGGAAAAATCCAAAATTTGTGGATCGACCCTTCCTCTCTCATCTTTGTCCATATTGTTCGAGGAGGGTAGACCTTCCCACGGGACAAAAAACACTTTTTGTTCACTGTTTCTGAGGAATAAATTGCATTACCAATCCGAGCCTTTCTTTCACTATATTATCGCTCAATCATCTATTTTTCGTGCATGGATCAACAGAGTTGTTTGCAGTAATAAGCATCAAAATTTCTAGAGAAGTTCATTAAGCCATTTCATGTCACTTTCCAATTCATCTCCATCTTTGTGTTACACTTCTGAACCTTATTGTTGTGCCTTCATTCTCCTCCGTTTTCTCTTCTTATCAGCTATCGCACCCTTTTTATTCACAAAAAGCATCAAAGTTGGACCTCCATACTTGCTCCTCGAATCTCCTACTATCATACTTCGCTCATCGCAACTCACATTTTCTATTGGTTTTTGTTAATACTTCCACCTCCAAAATTTGGCTGTGATATTAGTGTAGCACTCTACCACATTGCCCATCTCATTTCGCACTTCAAAAATTTCGGCCTTATTGCAATCGCACCACTACACCTTCCTGTATCGCACTTCGCACTTCATAACCTTTTCCATTTTTCCTTTTAAGACTTACTGCTCCAAATGCCAATTGCGATAACCCTTCATACTCCGCCACATATCAAATCAAAAATCACATTTTTATTTGGTTCCTATTAACACTTACCACTCCAAACTCCGATTGTGATAATCCTCCGTACTCTGTCACATCACAAATCACAAATTGCATTTTTTATTTGGTTCTCGTACGTTCTTCTCTCAACACCAATTGTGATATCATTGTCGTACTCTACCACCGGCCCTACCGTCACATCATCCCATCACATTTCACATTCCACAGTCTTTGTCCCATCGCATTTCACAATTCGCTCCCGCTGCCAAACAACACTTCCGTCACTTCGCCCGATTTGTGATATTGTGATTGCAATTTCGCATATCACATATCACATTTCTATCTGCCCATTATAACTCTGCCATTGCATATTTAAAGCCTCCCACTCCAAAGAATTTTTGTGATATCATCAAGTTTTAATAAATTCTAAGCCCTCTTTCACACTTCTAAGCCTTGTTTCATGTGGTTAAGCCCTCCATTAGCACCTTTACCCCTTTCTTCTCCAAACTGCAAGCAACACCTCTTAAAATTAGAATTAGGTCATGAATAGTTGCATATATAGGATCATGATATATAGAGCAGGGTGTGTTTAGCCAATTGGCCAAGTTAAGTGAAATTTAACTTAGTTTCTTTTCTGCCATTTCTTTTCAGCAAGTTAAATTAGTTTCATTTCCCGTCATTTATTTTCAGCAATTTCGTTTATTTTCCTTTTTGTCTTTTCCTTTTTGAAATTTGTTTTAGTTTCATTGATGTGTGATAGACTTCATTGAGAACCCCTAGAAGTAGCACCCTTTCGTAGAGCGGAAGAGGATGACATGAGTATAATGCATCTACTATGTATATAACACTGTCACCTCCAATTTTTTAAGAACCCCAGTTTGATAAAGTAAAGTAGGGAAACCCCTGGGAGTTGCAGCACTCTTGGTGCAATACCAAGGCTCACCAGTTTTTGGTGTCGTTGCCGGGGAGGTGTCTAGTAGATGATTTGATTCTAATTTAGCATTCTTTTTTGCTCTCCTTTTTCATGTTGTTTCCGAAATATTGAAAAATAAAAAAATTATGATTTTCATGCCTCATAGGAGTAGAGATACTTAGAAAAAAAAATACTTCTCCAATACCAACCCCCCCCACTTGACCATGTGGTGCAGTAAGAACCACATCACCATACACTTTTGAAGGTAGAAGAGATGGATGGATATGATGACAATGACAAAGATATTATTGGGTTTCCCATTTAAGATATGGGAATCATTGTACATATGAAGAACATCCCTCCATCTTTCCTTCCCAACTTCCATGGTATGAGGATAGAGGATCCAGAAACATTTATCTTTGAATTTGAGATACTTTGTAGATCTTATGACTACTTATCACACACTCAAAAATTGAGCTTGTTTTCTGCAACATTGAAGGATAAATCTCTTAAATGGTTCGTGATTCTAGGTACTAATCCAATAAGATCATGGAATGATATGCAAAATATATTTCTAGAAAAATATAAAGATCGTGATCTTAGAGAAGAAATTTTCAGAATGAACCAAGAAGAAGATGAGAGCCTTGAGGATATAATAGAGAGGTTCATGTTTAATGTTAAGAGGGAAAAAATACATCATTTAGGATTTGACACACTAAAAACCCTCTTACTTAGAACAATTAGGGATGAGTGGATTGATCTCCTTAATCCCATGAGTAGAGGAGATGTATACCAATTGTAATTTGAGGAAATTTGTGAAACATGCAAGCACATATCAAGAGGAAGGGAAAGAGTAAATAAATCTGCCTTAACATTGGTAAGGCAAGATGAACTTGTAAATTTTCTTGACAACTATAAAACAGAAATTCTTAGCAATCTAAGTGAACAAGTAGAAATGTTAAGAATGAAAAATGAGCAAAAAGAAGATGTTGATATTTTTGTTATCCATGCATAATCATATGCTACTAAATTTTGTCCATAATTCCTAGGTTTAAAGAATTTTACCAGGAAGACAATGGAGCAAGGCAATCACCAAAGAAGCTATGTTATGTAGCTCCAAGGATACCCTGGCAGCCTAGTCAACTTGATATGATACAAGGGCACACTACACAATGTCAAGCTTATTCACATCCATCTCAAACTAATTGGGACACACTCCCTCCTTGGAAACCTCAGCCATCTCAACCCCAAAAGCAATCGTGGCAACATGGTTGGAAAGGAACTTATTGGGAAAATCCACAATATCCTCAATATTTCCCTCAATATCCTCCATACCCAACTCCATGATATCCCTACCATCCACCTCCACCACAACCAAAACCTCAACCCTATCTATCTCATAAATCCACCCCCACTCAACTACCTGTACCACCATTTCCAAACCCATACAATGAAGTATCTCAGCTCACTTACAATGTTGAGGTACAGCACTTCCAAACATCTCCTCTTGATCTAGATGGTATTCATCTTAGTTCAAGAAAGGTATGGAAAAGAAGATATTTTCTTAATGTCATTGAAGGACAACATCAAGAAGAAGAATATCCAAATGAGGAGATCAAAAGATCAAGGGCTACACTTGATGAATAGCCAACATCAGAATCAGATGTTGAGAAAGTTTCCTTATGTTTACCAGCATTTCCTCCATGTGTTCAAGAGAACAATCAACAAAAAGAGGAAGATTTGAATGTCATAATAAAAGAGGACATCCAAGGTGATCCAACTCAGCAAATGGACTGGGGGCATCACAACTATATTTACATATGGTTCCAAATAGTCATTAAGTTGCAACAACACACTCTTCTCCAACAGTACTTAATACAATCACAATCAAAGAAATTCATCTCGCATATTCAGGTACATGTCAAAGCATGTATTATACGTGTGCACATGATTTTATCTGTCATCTTGATGTGTACATGGGTCCATTGGAATTATTTCTATACTTGAAAAGGGTTCTTTTTTTTTTCAAGTAGAGGAGGAAAGTCAAAAAGAAAAAAAAAGAAAAAAAAAGGGAAGAAGAAAAAAAATCTCAGGTGAAAACCTCTTTTGAGGCATCTGAGATTGGCCCACTGATTGAAAACCTCCATGAGGTGATCATTGGGTTGAAAAAAATAAAATAAAATAAAATATCCTAGGTGAAAACCTCTTTTGAGGCGTCTAGGCAGACCTACTAGTGGAAAACCTCATTGAGGCAGCTAGAAGGCCTTGAAAAAAAAATATTCATTTATCCATGTATCTCTCTCTAATGAATGCAGGTGCTCTCCAACCTTTGTAAGAAGAAAAAGCATGGAAAATTAACCCACTTGCGAATATTAGCCCCTAAAATTTTCCATGATGAACTGAGTTCATAGAAAAATAACTGTGAGTTTATTCTACATACAATTGAAAAAAAGAAGAAGAAAGAAAGAAAAGAAAAGAAAAGAAAAAATAAAAGGTGGACCCACCACCTCTTGGCATGCAAAATAAAAAATTTCTTAAGGCATCTGAGCACCTCCATGTAGCACCAACAAAAACAAATTCAAGAAGAATAACAAGAAGATTAGCATGAGGAGCAGTGCATGGACCAATAAACAGAAAATGAAATAAGCCAGCATGCATGAAGAACCATAAAGCAAGGAGGATTAATAGGTTGCTTAGAGGATGAGCAACAATTTCAGTAGGGGGTGATGATGGGCCTCTAAATTAGACATAAATTAAGGTCCATCTAACCTTTCTTAGGCCCATCTACCTTCATTATGCACATAAAAAGATATATTAAATCTCTCCTTCTGCACTTAATAATGTTTTCTTATGCTTTAATATGTTCTTAGGAAGGTTTAAAGGTAATTGAATATTTGTGCCTAATATTGGTTATTTTTGTAGAATATTGTGAGAATATTGGGAGATTATGTAGATTTGGAGAAGGAGATAATTTAGGGACTTGCTCCCTGCCACTAGAAGATCAAGATTGAACAATAAATGAGCACAATATTATGAAATTATTGAGAAATCTTGGAGAAATTCAAGGGGTTTTTCCACCCTCCTTAACTATCAAAGGCAACCAAGAAAACTTAAGACGATGTGCACTCAATCTATGGTTTACTTGGATTCAAAGTGGACTCAATCACTATTTTCTAAGGATTTGTTGGTAGCTAGCCTTGAGGATAAATTATGTTGATCAAGAGCTAATTAGGGTCGATTCTGGGGGATTCCGGTCGATTTTACGATCCATCCGATGATAGTCGATTCCATTTCCATTGCATTCCATCCCATACAATTCTTTTCCATGCTATTAGGATTTTTATTTTTAAGACCTCTGGGATGTAATAAGAATTTATTTTTGTAATGTAATGAATAATCAGATGTTGTTTTACTTATCTAGTTTGAGGGAGCGAGGCTCATGGGTTAGGGCACAATCCATGTGCCTCAGCTTCTCTTATGTTTTCATTCTTTTATTTTTGTCATTTAGCTAGTTTTCTTTATGTCATTCAATTAGTTCTTCTTCTGATTGTTTCATTGCTACTTAGTTTTTTCTTTCAGTGTGTCATTGTAGTTTTTCATTTTCTTATGTGAGTAATAGAATAGAGGAAAACTCCAAAAGTTATGGATTGAGCCTTCCCCTCTCATCTGTGTCCATAAAGTTCGAGGAGGGTAGAATTTCCCACGAGCCAAAAATTACATTCTATTCACTGTTTCTAAGGAAGAAATTGCATTACTAGTCTGAGTCTTTCTTTCACTGTATTATCATGCATTCATCTATTTTTTCTTGCATGGATCAATAGGGTTGTTTGCAGTAATAAGAATCAAAAGTTCCAGAGAAGTTCATTCAGCCATTTCGCGTCATTTTCCAATTCCTCTCCATCTCTGTGTTACACTTTTGAACCTTGATTTTATGTCGTCATTCCCCTCCTTTTTCTCTTCTTATTAGTTGTCGCACCCTTTTTATTCACAAAAACCATCAAAGTTTGACCTTCGCCCTTGCCCATCGAATCTCCCGCTACCATACTTTGCTCATCCCAAATCACATTTTCTATTGGTTTCTGTTAATACTTACACCTCTAATCCCCGATTATGATATTACTGTAGCACTCTGCCACATCACCGATCACATTTCACACTTCACAAATTTCGGCGTTATTGCAATCGCATCGCTATACGTTCCCATATCGCACTTCGAACTTCACAACATTTTCCCTTTTTCCTTTTAAGACTCACCCTCCATACACCAATGTGATAACCGTCCATACTCCGCCACATCACAAATCACAAATTGCATTTTTATTTGGTGCATGTTAACACTTACCACTCCAAACGTCGATTGCGATAATTCTCTGTACTCCGCCACATCGCAAATCGCAAATCACATTTTTTATTTGGTTGTCGTAACACGTTCCGTTCCCAACGCCGATTACGATATCGCTATCATACTCTGCCACCGACCCTACCGCCACATCATCCCATCGTATTTCGCATTCCATAGTCTTTTTCCCATCGCATTTCACAATTCGCTCCTGCTTCCGAACAACACTTCCATCACTTCGCCCGGTTTGCGATATTTCGATTGTGATTTCACATATCACATATCGCATTTCTATCTGCCCATTATAACTCTGCCATCGCATATTTCAAGCCTCCCACTCCAAATCATTTTTGCGATATCATAAGTTTTAATAAAGTCTAAGCCGTCTTTCACACTTCTAAGCCTTGTTTCATGTTGTTAAGCCCTCCATTAGCACCTTTACCCCTTTCTTCTCCAAACTACAAGAAACACCTCTTCAGATTAGAATTAGGTCATGAATAGCTACATAGATAGGAGCATGATAGATAAAGTAGGGCATGTTTAGCTGATTGGCCAAGTTAAGTGCAATTTAAATTAGTTTCTTTTCTTCCATTTCTTTTCATCAAGTTAAATTAGTTTCCTTTCCCGTCATTTATTTTCAGCAATTTAGTTTAGTTTCCTTTCTATAATTTATTTTAGTTTGAAGTGTGACAAAATTCACTAAGAACCCCTAGAAGTAGCACCCTTTCATAGAGCGGAAGAGGGTCACATGAGTAGAATGCATCTGTTGTGTATATAGCATTGTCACCTCCAAGTTTGTATGAACCCTTGCTTGATAAAGTAAAGTAGGCCAGCCCCTGGGAGTTGTAGCACTCTTGGTGCAATACTAGGGCTCACCACCATGCGTGGTGTTGTAAGTATTCAATATTTTCTTTACAAATGCTCTACCTTGGATTGAACAATACTTTTAGTAGGGGTTGAGTGCCTTGAATGATATAGTTGTAGTTGTGGTCATATGCGTCAGAGTTACTATAGAGGGAAATATCTATTGTGTCGATGAAGAGCTTGATTGGCATGTGCCTGCCTTTCCATGTAATAGTGTTGATGAGTCCTTAAACAAATATACTTTACGTCGCACAACCTTAAGTTCAACAAGTTGAGTTGAACTGGTGTAAATGAATGATTTCTTTTTTTAATGTAGAATCCTTTGTTTTTTTCTTTTTTTTTATGCAAGAATAGTGTAAATAAAAAAAAATAGAAGAAGGTGCATTCAAAATTTAATCTTACGAATATTTTTGAAGCATTATGAAAGCTTATTTTTTAAGCAAAATTATTGAGCCGATTTGGATTTCTTGAAATGCAACTTGTGTACTATATGCATATGGTAGCAGAGTCTTTTGTTGATGCATCCCATTAGAGAGAGTAATGTGGAAGTGTGAGGATGTAGTTCTTGATGAGGTAACATAGTCGATGTCGATTATTTGGAGTAGAGGTTGAATCTCAATGGAATCATTTAGCAATAGAGGGATGACATTCTCAATCAAAGTTGGCTCCATGATATTATCGAAGTAAAATATTTTTTTGTAGGAGCAATTCCTAGAATCAATTGAATGGCGTGATCATGAGTGTGAATAGGTGGGAGACATTTGGGAGTCCCAAATACCTTGGAATGATTTTCAAGGACTCTTTGGATATCTGGAGAAATGGATGAATTAGATATTTGAACATCTAGTGAACATAATTATGGAATTACCCCTCACTGTTACTTCCTTAAAATATTTTTTGTGCCATTAGATCTTATTAAGTTCCCTTGTTTGCCTATGATACCCATTAATTCAATTTCCTTCCCTTTTGAGAAAAAATTCAATAAAATATATTTAAAATTAAAAGCTACCATCCCCAAAGATTGTAACCATTGGAATCCTAACACAACAGCCACACCAACCATTGGAATGGAAAGCATTGGACTATTCAATACATATTACCCCATAGTTAGATTGATATTATGGAACTCTCCTGATCAATTTATAGTTCCTCCATTTACAACCATCACTTGACACTCTAGTGTTGGATATAGAAAGAAATTCAAATCCTTGGCTACCTTACAATAAATAAATTATGAGTACTACCTGAATCAATCAACACTATTACATTTTTCTTCTTGATATATCCTTCTCTATTGAATGTTTGAGGAGTGATAATTCCCTCCAATGAATTACAGGACATGGTTGGATTAATTTCTTCATTTTTCATCCCATAGGGTTGGTTCCTAGTGTATATATTTTTATTTTAATGTTTCTTGTTCCTTTTATTCCTCATCTTCACAATCTATGTAAAATAATTTCTTCTCAACACACTTATGACCTTTAGTGTATTTTTAATAACAATTTTAGCAAAGCCCTTTTGCTCTTTTTTCCTCCATTTTTTATGGTGTCAACCTTGTAAGTTGTGGGAAGCTAGGATCGACACTACTTCCAAATTTATAATTGTGAGTGGTAGACCTTCTTGTTGCCAAAATTTTTCTTTCAACTTTTCTTTCCACCCTGAATGTGTTTTCCAATGACTTAGGTTCCCAAAGGCGAACCTCATGTTGGATGATATCATTTAAAGTCCCTATGAAGACATCCATAAAATGTTCCTCTGGAATATCAATCACCTTGATATTGAATATTTGGAAGTCCTCAATGTGCTCCCCAATTGAACCCTTTTGTTTGAGATTTATCATTTGGCTAAAGAAGGTATTTCTTTTTATATCCTCATAATGTGTTATCAATTCCTCTGTAAAAAAGTTCCAAGAAACTAAGGCTTTACAAGAATAAAGCCATTGATACCATACAAATTGATTATGTTCTAAATATAAATATGTAATTTGTACCTTTTGTGTATGTTACACATCATGTAGGTCAAATAACTTCTCCATTAGTAGTCATTAGGGGAATTTTTAGGTCTAAATTGGTCCTCCTAAGAAAAATGTATAACAAAAATAAAATTTATAAAAACCAATAGGATTCAAGATGATGATATCAACCATGGGGGATAATTCACTATTTTTTAAGTAAAATGGTAAAAATATTAAAAAATAATAAAATAATAAAACTGCTTTTTCAACTCGTATTTTCAAATCATCTCCAAATTCTTTTACTCAAATTTCAAGCGAGCATACTCATTGGATGCAAAATTTAATTCCTCATCCAAGGAGTACCCATGTTTCATACTTTTTATGGATCCTACAACACGAAAAATGAGAAATACATGGAAAATGTGATTGCAATCGTGTTTTTTCATGTATTTATCATTTTTCGTGTAGGAGGATCCATAAAAAGTATGCAACATGGGTACTTCTTGGATGAGTAGTTAAATTTTGCATCCAACAAGTACTCCCGCTCGAAATTTGAGTAAAAATTTTGGGAGATAAGTTGAAAATACGAGTTGAAATAGTATTTTTTTCTTTTTTCCCTCTAAAATTTGATGATGTAATCAAATCTTATTTTATTATTTACACTATTATTTTATAATTTCCTTAGGAGGCCCATTTTAGACCTCAAAATTCCCCTAATGATCCATGTTATCGAATCCTTACCATCAAACTTTCTCATGTCGATATTTGGAATGTGATTGGTCTTCAACCTAAATTTGTAGTCTTTAAAATAATGATTCACATTCCTTTTGTTCTCATCATGAGTTTCATAGAATACCTTGTCACTATTAGGAAACATTTCTTGTAGCAACTTTGTCAAACCTTCCTTCAAACTCTTTGTTTCTGATTTTAAAACATACTTCAAACCTTTCATGTCCCTTTTGATTTATGTTTTTAAACCATCCTTTAAAAATTCCATGTCTTGTTTTAAATCATTCTTCAAACCATCCATGTTAGCTTCCAGTTCACTTTTGGTTACTCTTTGCAACAGAGAAATTTGTTGCACTCGGTCTTGTAATTTTGATATATCCTGTTGTATTTCCTCTTGTTCTTCATGCATCATAGTAGATATTTATGTTGCCTTACTAGGTGTATCCATTTTTTTGTGTCAAGCATTTTGGAACCAAATAATGATATATCTCCTTAATTATTCCCTTTGAATCACTTAAGACTATTTTTTCAAACAAAAGTTATGAGAATTTAAAAAAATACACACCTTTTTCTTTATTTTACAAGCTCAATATCAAAACTATTGTATATTTGTAATTTCATCCTCATAAGGTCTGCAACATCATCCCAAGTTATATTTATGTGTCTTATTTCCAATGTTTGCATTGATGTGTGCTTCAGTGTTGCAGATGTGTGGTTTATTGTCAATGATGTCAACCTAGTTTCTTGGGTTATGCATGTGTATAAGTGGTTGCAGGTGGCTTGTGTATGGATTATGTGTACATGTCCTTGGAATGTCTACTAAGTTGGGATATCCTAGAGATGGTCCTTGGCAATTTTACTAGTATGGAGCTTGAGGATGGATGAGTGATTGTTGTTGTTGAGTTGGATGATGGTATGTTGCACTAGCTTGGAGGTATTCTCATGATGGTGGCCTTCATGATGATGTTGTTGCATACATTTTTTGTTGGTTTCTTAAGAATTCAAAGTTGTGGAGCCTTAATGATTAGGTCTCCTTGGTCTCCATGTTCCTAGTTACGTCTTCTATGATGATGATGTTATACCTTGGGCTTGGAGAGGATCTACATCGGTTTGTGGATGCTTGAAATGGTTGTGTAGGTTTTGGAATATGTCTTACATGTATTGGATCTGCATACCGATGGAAGGAATGTTTCAAAGAATTTTGATGGCTCATATGTTTAGTTTGGTTTTTGGTTGGCATCCTAGTCAACCTAGTTTGACTTGCTATCATGATGGAGTTGTTGTAGTGACTTGGTGAAGTGTTGCAGAGGTGTCATAGACTTCTAGAGGTACTACAGAGGTTGGTCAATCTCTGAAATAAGTTTAGGAAAGTCATAATTTGAGGAAGCATGATTTTGAGTCTCCTTAGTCCCAGTCCCATGCATGATGAGTCAAGGGAGAAATTGAGCTACTAAATTCACATGGAGAGAAACCTATGGGAGTGACTATAGCCCCAAGATGGTAAATTCACATGGACGACAGTGCTAAGGGAGCGAATATGGTGTTTTCATGATAATTTCTTTGCATTCCTCATGCTTCTAAGCTAATTTTGATGTTTTGGGGAAGGTCTTGATAAAAAATTCTCAGTACTTGGTTGGAAAAGGTAATCAAGCTTCTAGGATGTGATTAAAGTTGAAAACATAAAAATGATAGTGGAGAGAGTGGCTTGTTCAAGTCAAGGGGATAGATCCAAGTTATTTCGGATGTGTGAATGGATTTGTAGAGTATTCCATAACATGTTGCATTTTCTGAGTCAATCATCTCAGAAAATGTTAAATAGATGAAGGTTGTGAGTCTATTTGGTTGGTTTTTGTGAGAGTGTGAGAGTATGCCATTGTGAGAGCATTGTCAGTGAGTAGAGATTGCTGAAAATACTCATATTTTATTACGGAGATATTTCAGAGGTGTGTATGCATAATTTAGAAGTGAATTGGGCTGCAGAATGGAGGAGAATTGAGTGTAGTGTGTTGATATTCTAGTGAGTAGAAGAGAGAAAAAATCCATATCCGGGCAAATGATTGATTCAGATTTTGTGTACAAAATGCTAGAGTTGTTAGGTTTCTCATGCTGAATGAATTGAGAACCCAACTTGAAAATATATGAAACGTGGTTCACATGGAAAAAGTGAAGGCATGGAGGCTTCAATATAGATAGTGATTTGATTGATTCATAGTAGGAATAGTTTCATCCACCCAATAGGATTTGGATAGTCCAATGGTGGTTGGGCGAGGGTTATTGGTCGTGGGATATTCTAGTGGATGGAAGTCCATAGATCCACGATAGAAACATATTTTTGAATTGATAGATGCCAACATAATATAGAGGAAGTCAAGTCTTGCGGCTTAAGGTTTTAAGATAATCCATGAAAATTTGTTCAACAAATTAATAGAATATTTGAGCAGTGCAGCAGCAGCCAGGTAGTTTTCTCCTGAATGGGTTTCCACCAGAAATACTTGTGTTCTTGTGTGTGCATGCTTGTATTTATCATGATGTTTATGATTTTAGTTTAGAGATACTCACATATTTTTATGAGCTAATGTTGTGGATGTGCATGGATATTTGAGGTTGCGAAAAATTTAATTGGTGAAAATTGATACAAAGGCCATCAATACCGATTCACCCCTCACCCCCCTCTTAGTAGTGAATATATTTCCAACATCCAACCCCACAAGTTAGACATAAATTGGATTCTTCAAGATAAATTTATACCAATTCTCCCATCATGACCTCATTATGGAATGGTTTAGTAGATCAAACTTCTATGGGATTCCATGTGTCACTTTTTTTACCTTTTTACTGAAAATTGTTCCTAAGAAACTATTGTTCATGCACTTTCGGTCATTTTTTACGAAATTCAATTTTGATGCTCGAAGAGAATGTTATAAATAGTTTCCCTAGAACACTTGTTTGAGATAGAATTCTGGAGCATTCAACAACCCTAACTTACTTGAACCATATATCAAAAAGTATAGCAAAAACATATCTAATATTTTTGCATGAATTTCATCGATATTTCGACTCCACGTAGTAAATTTTCATATTCTGAAGCCTCACAGAAAAAAATTATACCAAAAATACAAAGATGACATGTTTGAAGCAACAAAACCTTAGTATCCAAATATCTAATACCAAATTTTATATAACCATATCACAAAATAGAGAAAAATATGGATCAATGACTTAAAAAGAAGCCTCTTCGAGGGGGACACCTCCTTTTACATCACATAAATGAACAATTCTTGGATGATTCAAATGAAAATAAGTCCTTTATATATATATATATATAGGAGTCTAAAGGGTCAAAATATAATTAGGGCCTGCATGGCAATAACAATGTAAGGGCTCAACTACAATAACAATAGTGGCTTTCTATGGGGCACAAAAATAATGATATGGGAGATACAATAGCATTATTTTAGGATTCTTTATGTATCTTAACCCTTGGTAGGGACTCTGGATCTGAAATTGATATCCAGAAGTTGAGATTCTCTCACACGCATTTGACGGACGTATATTAGTAACCAAAACTTAGGGAATCTTACTAAAGGTGGTAGGTGTAGGAGCACTTGTAGCTGAAGTAGATTTTGAACAATTTCTAGAAGTATCGGCAGATTCTTCATGATGTGGCCCCATTACCCCTCATTATAACCTCTTTTCATACGTTCACTAGTTTTCTTTTTCTGGCTTGAGACTTCAATGTTGTAAAACTTTTAGAAGACCCATTGACCTTTTCAGTGGAAGGACATTATGTCTTGTAGGATTATCATACGCAAAACCCTCATGCCAAAAATTGGATTGTTTTGAATATTAAAATAAAATTAAAGGAGATTATCCTTTGGTTTTTATCTTTGTCTTATGTATTGATAATTGGTTTTTTGCAAATTACCCTCATAGTTCACACAATTATCTGGGCACCATTGGGGTTCACACAGCACCCCATTGTTGTAGATGCCTTCAAAGCATTCCACCTTTTGTAGGAGGGGTGTTAGGCCTTGTAGCATCTCCTACTTGAATTTCCCCTAAGAGATCACTTATTTATCCTACTTTTTTAGGTTATTCTATTCTTTGAGCTACTTTCTTAGGAACCTCTTCCTCTCAAAGTAAAAATTTATCACATATAGCTCATGTAAGAATGGCCACTCCTTCACTTAACCTACCAATTGTTGCTTCATTGAATCCTCTTAATATTTCAAAACTTACAAATGATCCCATAGCTCATAGTACTACAATGTTTGCCATGCCAACCAAATTATTGTTAGACATTAAAAAATTTAGAGGTAAACCAAGTGAAGACCTTGCAAACCATGTAATGAACTTTCATATATTGCGTTCTTCTAAATATATCACTAAAGACTCAATTCAATTGAGGATTTTCCAACGCACCCTCATTAACCTCATGGCTAAATGGTACGTGAGTGAGAAATCATGAACACACACTAACTTTGAATCTCTGGCCAAGTCATTTCTCACATTTTTCTAACTCCTAGTATCTCATGACACTAGGTTAGAATTATCGTCTGAGTTTCGACAAATTTATTCCACTCACATAGTTTGTCATATCCATGAGTGGCACAAAAATCATAGTATCTACAAAGTAGAAGTTATAAGGGGCCACATTTTATACTTCTTACTCAAATAACTTTTATATATTATAGAAAACAATGTCGTAACCATTATGCCTCAAGATGAATATGAAAAAATAAATAAATCTCAATAATTCAAGATTAATTATGCACAATCAGGGTACATTTACACCATCATCCTTGAAGATCCACAAACGTAACCTTTAAGCAAAGATAATTCGAGGGTATCTAATGCTATTGACGGATTGATTGAGAATTCCAACCAATTTCAACCTGGTAATCAACCCTGATACCCAGGGAATCTATATGGTCCTCCTCCATCATTCCCAAAAACAAGTGGTACTTCATTAGCACCATCAACAACCACAACTGGGTATCATCATATTACACCTGCATAGACCCCTAACCACCTAAAGTGAGGTTGCATAACAGAAAGATGGAGCTAAAGATCATATAATTCATAAAAAAATTTACCCAAACTAACCCGATTTTATTAAAATAAACTATAATGCAACAAGAAAAAGACAACCATTGATACCTACAAAGACTGTAGTCCAAAATCCAAGAGCTACAAAAGGTTTTATGTTGAACTAAGATGAAACAAAAATACATGGGAAGAGACCAAAAAGAGACCTCGAGAAATGAGTTCCCCAAGTCAAGACTATTAAGCCCATAATCCCCTTAACATCCTTGGATTGGAGTTCACTAATAAAATTGAACACAATTAAATTACTTATAGTGCGAGCTTAGTCTAGTCCATAAAATCCGAGCAAAGTGGAGACACCAAGGAGAATGATTTCCAAGAATGGCCAATGTTTTGATCTTCGGATGACCCTAGATACGAAGTTCTGAAATGATATTTCTTGTATATACCATAATTTCCTTGCCATTAGATTGTCCTTCAATGCATTAATTCTCTCTAGAATGGAACATCATCATGAGACAAAACCAACCTTAGACATAGAACTTGTTATTTATATGTATCTTGCATATGAATGATGCATGCTCCTTAATCACACAACGCTTCCATGTGAAAGGGTTTTCACCCATCAATTATCTTGCATCGTCTCAATAATCATAAACATAACTTGTATTTAACATAAACCCACAATTAAACGATGTATTTTAATAAATTTTAAAAGTTATGAATAAATATTTTTTTATATCATAAAACAATTTTTTTATTATTAAAAATTATCATATTTAAAAATAGTATATATTAATAATTTTTCAAACATTTTTATATTTTAATTAAAATAATAATTTTAAAATGAAATTGTGTCATCACATCCAGCAATAAAAACTTTCAACACATCTAAAAATACAACCTTAAAATTTTTAAAATTAAGACAAACTCCCATAAAATCGAAGATATAATTGTAAATCGTGTACCCTTTGTTGCACATTTTAATTTTTGGATTCCTGTTATTACATAATCATGTTATATTGCTAATTTTTTCTCTTTAACTAAAATGTTGGAAAATTTTGGTCGGGGATTCAAGTTTATTTGGAATGCCAATTCGTTTTAATTATGTTTATCTGTTGGCCCTTCTATAAACAAACCTGCTCGCATAACTTTGTTTCAGAACTGTGTAGTTTGGTTTTTTCTTTCATTAAAGATGTTGGTTTGCTTCAGTTAGGGTTAGGTGTTTCGACTTTTCTTGCGGGTAGTTCTCACTTTGTTCATTTTTAGTTTTGTGTGTGGTGGTTTATGCAGTGTGGTGTGATCAATTACTGTTCAGTCCCTTCTATTTCCTTTCAAAAAAAGTCTCATACTTGGGAGAAGAACATCCTGCTAGTTCAATGTTCTTCATGCTGTTCATTTATAACTAGGATTTCGGTCCATCTTTCGAACTCGTCGTAGTTCTCCCTTCAGCGACCTCTGAAAATTTGGATACTACTTTCGATTGACTAGTCTTGGTGGGGGGATATGGTATTCTGGTACGTTTTCAATTTTTTTTAAAAGGGTACGTTCTAGTTCCCAACTCACTCTTTCTCTAGCTCATCTCTCACATTCTTTCTTGCCTAGTCGTGTCTCAAATCTGTCGCGGTATCTCATTTCTAGTCAAATTTTACAACATTGTCATGTCCATAGAAGTCAACCCTTCTTCTGTAGGTTTTACATTGCAATGACACCTCGCTTATGGGCTTCTAGTCGTAGGGGATCCTAATTGAGGCCTTCATCATTACGTCATAGAAGACTCCGCAGATGGGAATCTATAGAAAACTACTCTGATGCAACACCTTAGGAAGTTTGGTGATAGAGCTTATTTCTTAGATACAGACATTGGAGGGAGAAATCTCATATGAGTCCTTGGCCGAAGGAGCTATCGCAGGAGACATATACACTTCTTCCACTCTATCACTCATCATAGGAAAATTGAAACATTTCTCAGTATGGTAATAAGAGATAAACATATTGAAAATTATAAGCTCTTTGTAGGTCATTAAGAAATTAAGCTTATCCTTCGATACATCAGATACAACCTAGATGACATTGTAGTTCGACTATCTAACAATGAATGCTACCTTGTCTTCAATTATGATACAAAATCAAATGAGCAACAATAGATATCAAGGGTCATCGATGCACCAGCTCAAGCAACTCCTCAAGCCAACTCATTTTCATCCTCGCCCTTGAGAATATTGGTCTAAGTGGTCTCTAATAGTTTTTCGAGGAAATACTTTAGTTTACTTTCCTTTCCGACAGTATGCACATTTGGTTTTTTTATGAAACATTGGACATGCACAATCTCATTTTGTTAGTTTTTCTTGGTTAACATATTTTGGTTCAAAAGTGTTATATTAAGAAAGGTTTATGGCTAATAGGAGATAGAAATTTTTTGAATGGATACTCTTCAAGAGTAAGCCTCATTCTGTTTTCTAAACCTCTAGTATCTAGATGCAAGACTTAAATCAGAGAGAGGGACTTAATTTTTGATGAATGCATTTTGAAATTGTAATTGAGTTGATCATATGTAAATGTGGTTTTGGATATCAGTAGAAAATAATTGATGAATCTAAAAAAAAGATGTTGAGAAACACTGATTTTTTACATCTTTTCCTATACATGATTTTATTTTTATACTTAATATTTTATTTTATTTTTGATGTTTTAATTAATAAGCATATAAAAATATATATGTTGTGATTTTATCAATTAGTTTAGATTTCTCTTAATTCTGAATCTATCAAGCATCAAGAGGGATTAAATATATTTTAACTCTAAAAGAGATTTGAATCTTAATAGATTTGATCTCTCTCGACACTTGGTAGATCAGAAGTTAAAATGAATCTAATCTGATTATAAATTAGATTTAAATTTTGATTTTTTAATTAAACATATCCTTAAACTTTAAATAATAATTAATTATTTATTAATAATAACATTTATATGTTTTATTTAAATAAATTTATCATATAAACTTTTAATAATAATTAAAACTTATTAATAATAGTATTTACCTTAGCGGGGAATGGAGCATTTCATATTACTGTAAGACAATTACCATTCTTATTAATCCTTCCACTTTTTGATGCGTGCACAACATATTTTCTTGAACAATCTACGTTTGCACTTTATTTATTACAAACTAATTATAGATTAGTTTAAATTTTATTTTTTTTATTAAATATGTGAATTAAAAGTTAGATAATAATGAGTTATTTTAAGAAGGAATACTTCCAGAAAATCGTATTTCAATTTTTGTTGTCGACGCTTTTCTAACCACTAAATGGGTTTATCATTGGTGATTCAAAAAGCCTTGGTGACAAAAATTTGAGATGTGATTTTTCGGAAATATTCAATCTTAGCATTATGAATCACAGATATCTTAATATTATAAATTACAGAAGTTTTGAGATGTGATTTTCAAGTATTCTATCTTAAGATTATGAATCACAGATATTTGCATTCTGAAATTAGTTATTTATTAATAATAATATTTATATTTATTAATTAAATAAAAATATCATTATTTTAATTTTTAAATATTTTTTAATAATAATTAATAATAATATTTACGTCTCCTTAAGTACTATAATCACTATATTATTATTGATCTTTCGAGCCATTTTAATCTAATATTATATTAGGTTTAAACTAAATTTTAATTTTTTTATTAAAAGTAACTGTTAAAATTTAAATAATAATTAATTTAAAATATAGCCTATCTAGAACAAATAGGATTACCACAAAAATATGTTACACCAGTTATATAATAGTGGGAGTTACAATAAACTTTATAAAAATCCCCTAAAAAAGGTTTCTAGAATTGTTGATTTGGCCATAAAATCTAGTAGCATGGTTGGCTCCCTCAGTAAGAAGCTTATTGAGAATAACCCTCTAGCTCCTAATATCTATGGTCTTCCAAAAATACATGAGGACATAGCCCCCCTTTGCTCCATAGTAAACACCATAGGTGGTCTAAATTATCTTCTTGCTAAGTTTTTAGCTAATAAACTTAAACCTCTCATTGGTCGAACCGAATCCTTCGTTAAATATTATTACTCGTTAATTAGTGAGTTAAAGGGAATTATAATGCATCCCGGTGATAAACTGGTGAGTTTCTATGTGGTCTCATTATACACCAGTATTCCCATTAAAGAAGTTATTAATGTCATCAATCACATCACTGATCCTGACACTAGCCATCTTGTTGAAATTTGTCTTACCTCTACATTTTTTTGTTTCGAAGGTGTATTCTATGAGAAAACTTGTGGTGTTTCCATGGGTTGCCCCTTATCCCCTATAGTGGCTAATCTCTTTATGTAGAATTTTGAGTCTAGAGCTCTATCCTCAACTCTTTTCCAGCCCAAACTTTGGAAAATATTTGTGGATGACACTTGTGTCATCTGGCTCCGTGGAAAATAAAAGTTAGATATTTTTTTTCCAACATCTTAATAGTCAATCTGTCTCCATAAAGTTCACTATGGAATTTGAAGTTGAGGGGAGCATGTCCTTCCTCGACATTCTCATTTTGAGAAGAGATGATGGTTCTTTCTCCCCCCATTCACACGCCTATGGTTCATTCTACTCGTTGCCACTCGATATTTCTGCTCTGCAAGACGGTAAAACTTCCCCATCTCCTTCTCGACCATTCTACCTTGAATTTGGAATGCTGCTGATGGATAATCTCCTTCCTCGCTTGCCAACGAGAGAGATAAACTATCTGGTTCGGATAAATTTTTTCCATCTGTTGCTTCTAGTGTTTAAACCTTTGTTTTTTGTCCTGGGTTGGTTTAATTTCCGGTATTTCTTCTTTTGATCGAAGGTAACACCTTGCAGTCTGGGTTGCTGGAACCATATGGCTTCCAGTTTCCTTAATTCCATTCTAGGAATGTTTGATTGCTATGGTTTGATAATGGATTTGGGTATTTTCTTACCTCGGTTGTTCGTCGACCTTCTTGGTTGTAAGATAAGGGTTTGATTTGCCTTTTTTTTGTTTCACTTTTTCATTTTTATCTTTGTATTTTTTTGTTCTCAAGAAATAACTCCCTTTCCACTATACATGTAGGTTTAGGAAATCCGAAGAGTCAAGCTTCGGCCTTCCTTGGAATCCTGTCCCAACTTGGCACTAGTACAAAAACTCATGCTCGAGCTTAGTTAATTTTCTACACCACGGTATTTACCCCTGTAGCATCTACTCAGTATATTTTCCTTGCTCTTTGTATTGTAGGTAGGATTTTGGGTTCAAGAAAACAGTTGCAGGTCAATCGAGATGTTTAATTCCGGTGGAAGCCTCTTTTGTGTGAACTGTGCTTTGAATCGTTTAACTGCTAATGCTTACACTGAGAAACTGGCCAAAATAGTTTTGTCTCTGGTAATTTAGGAGTTGCATACTTTTTATTTAAGCAAAGGAAATCTTATGACAGATTCTCTAAAATCCTTCTCTGGTAGAAGTACAAATTGTCTTTTTACGTGTTTGATTCTTGATGTAGTATATTTCTTTCTTCTGTTACTATGCCTTAGCTTCTCTTCCACAGTTCCAAGGCGGATTGGTGATAGAGGGACCCAAATTTGGACCCTCCCTCTGGGTCAGGGTTCTAAACCCTTGGTCAAAATGATTAAACCATTCCAGGTAATAATACAACATAATATGTCAAGTATCTTCTCGTTTTCCTTCAAAATATTACTAGGATTTTTAGTCTCGTCGATAGTTGGTTTATTCTACAGTAATGAATATTCAAAGTTAAGAACCATAAAGTATATCCGTATAGTCTAGTTCCATTTTGTCATAATTTCTTCTATCGTTTTCAATGGTGGACCGTTGCATCCGAATGATGTGTTTCCTTACATTTTCATATATATATATATATATATATATATATATATGTACGTATATTATTCAATTTTTAAGTATAGTAAAAAGAACTTATTATTCAATCTTGTTTTTCAAGCGTAGTAGTTCGTACTTATACGTAATCCTCCTAGGATGTATCCTCAAATATTCTTATAACTTATTATGTAATTCTAGCACCTTTCTATTTTTCTGTGCATATAGATATCTATATAATTTTTATTCACTTCTCTGTGCCTATGGTAAAAGATACTCAACTGTTTTTTTCTTATGCATAAAGAATTACTATAAAGCATTTCAAGAAAATGACTGAAAATTATTTTTGTCCTTGTTTTATTTTCCTGTGAGTAAGCAATGCATTATTTACTTTATTTAAAGAAAAACATCAAAATTTATAGTTTTGTTTTTAGTATCTATACTTAAGGATGCATAATTAAATCTTCAGGATGATTCAATCATAAACAGTATTCAAGAGTAAATAAAAATTTCTTGAAAATACCTAATGACCTGGTATTCACTAACTATTGGTCCACCCAACCTTGAACAAGGTTATTACATCCTTGGCTCCCCCCTAGCTCGACATCAGGCTGAGGTAATCTTTCTCTTGAGATAATTTAGACCTTGGGGACTAAGTCGAGTTCCATACCTGTGTGAAGGCTGAGTTCCACCGGTTCTCCCACCATCTCGTGACATCTCTGCAACACCGTACGTTCAATCTAATAATTGTCACATTAACCCTATCTTCCCAGGGATTTTTCCTTAAACTTTTTTGGGAAGAATCGGTCGAACCGTTCCAATCTCTTCCGGGTTTCTTTTGTACCTATCACATAAGCACACCTTTTACTCAAATAAAATTATCTATTAATTAAATCCTTTAAATACAAGTCCTGTATTAATGTCACTTATGAATGCATCATTCGTTATCCATTATAAATGTGTGTCATAATAACTCATGTAACAACAAGTAATTAGTAAAGAAATAAAACAGGATATTACATCTTCCCCTGCTGAGATAAACACCGTCCTCGGCGTTACTCGTTTTCTGAGAACATCTCTAGATAAGCCTCATACATAAATTTTTCGTCTTCCCAAGTAGCCTCCTCCAGGCCAAAGTGCTTCCACTACACTTTAACTTGGGGGATGACTCGCTTCCAGAGAGTTATTTCTCTCCGATCTAGGATATGTTGTGGTTCTACCAAGAACTCATCGTCTAGTTCTACCTGCAAGCAACAATATTTTGAATTAGTTCAAATCGAAGATTGATATATGAAAATCATAAATATTTGTTGACTTACATGTATACCTTACCAATGTATGATGTGCTTGGAATCTTGTACATAATGATTCAATAAATACACATTAAATACATTGTGCACTAATATATGTCTTGGTAAAGCAAATCAATAGGCCATCGACCCTATCCTCTCCAAGACTTCGAAAGGTCCGCAGTAGCGGGGAGCCAACTTGGCACAAGCATTCCATCGTAGAGTGCTTTTCTTTGGCTTGATTCTTACATACACATGGTCATCTACTACAAATTCCCGAAAGGTTCTTTTTCTATCTGCGTAAACCTTTTGCTAGTCCCGTGCCGCCTTCAAGCTCTGCCTAATTTTCTTGACCTCCCGCTTCATTTCTTCCAGCGTATCTGGTGCAAGCATCATTTTTTTTTTGGGCTACTCCAGTTTATAGGTGTCCGACGCTATCTCCCATACAATGCTTCGAAAGGGCTCATCTTAAGAGATTCTTGATATCATTTATTGTATGCAAACTCAAACAAATGTAGGTACTCCCATTTAGTTGGTTGTTGCATTACATACATGTGCAACATATCTTTTAATACTTCTTTTACCCTTTCTGTTTTCCCATTTGTTTGCAAGTGGTAGGCAGTACCAAATTGTATTTACGTTCCCAGTCCACTAAATAGTGTCTTCCAGAATGTTGATGTAAAATTTACATCACGATCTTAAATGAATGCTTGGGGTATACCTTGCAATCTGAAAATCTCCTTCATAAAAATGTCAGCAATTTGTATTGTCTTATAGGAAGATTGAACAGGGATAAAGTGTGCCACTTTTTTGAGTCTATCCACTACCACCATAATCGAATCATTATGCTTTTTATTCCTAGGTAGTCCAGTGATAACTTCAAGGGAAATGAATTCCCACTTCCATTTGGGCACTAGAATTGGTTGAAGAAATCCCGCATGATGCTGATGTTCAACCTTAATTTGCTGACACTCTAGGCAGTTGGTCAAATATTTTGCTATATCCATTCACATTCCCGGCCAAGTGTAGTCTTTTTTTATTGTTGTTAACATCTTCTGGTATCCTGGATGCCCAGGATAGGTGCTCCTATGATACTCATCCAAAATAATTCTCTTTAGGGTATTCTGATTTGGAATATATATCCTCTTCCAAAAAACAAGAAGTTTTTCTTCATTGAGTTCATATTCGAACTGCTTCCCTCGTCTTTCATCATCTTTTACTTGCTACCAAAATTTCTAATATTCTGGGTCCTCCCTTGTTGCTTCCAAAATATGGTCTTGAAAATTAAATTCATTCTGGTTGAAATAAAGTTCATAAATTCCATGCAGTTTTCTGGTTAAGGCATCTACCACCTTGTTCTCCTTTCCTTTCACATGTTGAATATCGAAATAAAATTCACTAAGAAACTCATTCCATATGGCTTGGCAGGCATTCAAATAAACCTGCTTAAAGTAGTTGGTTAGGCTACTATGATCGGTTCTTAGCACGAATATTTTCCCTAGTAGGTAGTGCCTCCATACGCGCAAGGCATGCACAACTGCAGTTAGCTCCAAATCAAATGCCGAATATCTCTACTCATGATCCTTCGACTTTCTAGACTCATAAGCTATGACTCTTCCCTCCTAATTCAACACTGCTCCTACACCCTCCTTGCATGCATCAGTACATACTTCAAATTATTTACTTGGGTCTGCTACCTGTTGGGTACTAAATTTGTATACTTTTCTCTCCCATTTTCGCCCACCTTTCTATCTCTTTGTATCATTATTGTTCTTAAACACATGAGTTAAACCCCTTTCCTTTATCTTACACGGAATATTTGATTAATGAAGTAATACTCATCGAGGTTTTACCTTTGCAAACATTAACTCTGATATTTTTGCAGATTTGGTAAAAGTAAGAGGATTATAGCTGTGGTCACGAAGCAGCTCCTAATTTCTAGTGCTATCTTTACTTTCTCCTACAGTGCAACAGACTTTGTTTCACCCTAGCGATATTTAAGGCTTTTTCATGATTTCCTTTTTGCAACTAGGATGATGTTGTAACGAATTGTCTAATTGTAAATATTTAGTTGTTGAATGAAGTCTACAATTTCCTGAACAATTGTATAAAGAGGGCCTTCAAGCTGTGAATTGGGGTTAAGCAAGAAAGACACAAATTTTGTAACAAGGCACTTTTCAATTAATTGAATGCACAACACTCTATTGTTTTACCTGTAAACTGTGAGTTTGTCGCAGCCCTGATCAGAGAGTTGGGCCCACTCTTCTAATCAGGTGCTGTGTTATCTTTCTTTTTGTTGATTTCATATCTTAGTTTGGTTTTGTAACTATTGTTTCAGTATAACTCTGCAATTGTTGTGAATACCTTTTTAATTTTGCAATCCATTTTAATTGTCGCTACAGTAGTTTGTATGTTCATTGATTTAAGCTTGTGATCCAATAGCAGGCTGTGTGATTTCTCTTGCATATACTGCGCACGTTAGTCTTGAAATAACTAACACTCTCGGGTTGTTAATTTATGTGGGAAAAGGGTTTGAATATTGTTCACATTTGGACACCAACATTTTGGCGTCATTGCCGGAGAAGGCTAACAAGGTGCAAGAACATGATCTGCAATTGATCTAAGGGTTGATCTCTCGTCTTGAGGAGGGAATTTATTGCCCTACTTCAAGTCTTGAGTGTAGTGTTTTTTTTTTCTACTTTTTTTTCTTTTCTTTAGAATTGGTCTCTCGTCTTGGGGAGGGCATCCATTACCCTGCTCCAAGTCTTGAGCATAGTATGTTGTTTTTCCTTGCTTTTATTTTTCGTTAAGACCGATATCTCGTCTTAAGGAGGGTATTTGTTACCCTGCTGTAAGTCCTGAGCATAGTTTTCAAATTTTTCTGCTTTTTGATTATTTTCTGAAAAGGGCTAACTTCTCATCCTGGGGAGGACATTTGATTACCCTAATTTAGGTCATGAAATTCTATTTTCTTGTTTTTTTTTTATTTGATTTTTTTTTGTTTGAACCTACTCTCTCGTCTCAAGGATGAAGTTACCTGTCCTGCTCTGATTCCTGAGCGCTTTTTCTATTTTGATGATTCTTGGGGAGGAAGTTATCTGTCCTGCTCCGAGTCCTGAGCGCTTTTGCTATTTTGATGAATTTTTCTCACCAATTGTATGAAAAAAGATCTGAATAAGAGGGGTATAGGAAAACTCCCAAAGAAAGGAAAGGATCTGGGAAGGAAGACCTATATCCAGGAGATCATCGAAAAGGCTAAATCTAAAGCATCCTCTCGCGTTTCTGTTAGGGTAAGGATTCAGATGAGGTCCGAAGGGAAGTCGGTTGAACTGCCAATACCAACCATGGTACTAAAGGAAGTTATTTCGATGGCAGAAGAAGCAATAAATAAGGCACTGGTGGAGGAGACATCCCTACTGTCACCAGAAGGGGAAGAAATAGCGAGCAGAGGGTTGGAAGAACTGAGTAATTCCAATTGGGAAGAAGAACCTACGAAAGGTTTTTCATCACCACGAGACCAAGGGAGTGATGTGAAGCCTCCTATAGTGGAATTAATCAAGTCTGATTTGGAAAGAGAATTCCTGAAGGATTTTGTGTCACCAAGAGACCAGCAGAGTGCAGTGAAACCTCCTACAGTTGAATCACCCTAAGTACTAGTTGCAGAACCAGTTGAAATCCCAGGTGAGTATTGGAGGATTTTTATGGCACCTGCAAGTTCTTATATTGATTTTCAAATTGGAAACATTATAGGTGATGCATAGATGAAGCCCATCCCTTTAACAAATCTACCTAATTTTCATGGGCTTTCTTCGAAAGAGCCTAATACATTCCTCTTCGAATTTGACATTGTCTATTGAGGGTATGATTATATCTCTGATGCTCAGAAACTAAAAATATTTCCTGCTACCTTAAAAGGGATAGCCCTGCGATGGTTCATGGGTTTAGGAGGGAGAACTATTTCCTCATGGAATGGGATGAAAGAAGCCTTTTTGGAGAAATACCAAGATTATTGTAAGTCTCGTGACATTAAGGAGGAAATCTTTAAGTTTGTACAAAAAGAGCATGAGAACATGGAAGACTGTGTGTAACGATTCAAATATATATTGCAGAGATTAGGCCAGAGTGGCCTAGATAGGGATATTCTAAAGATCATTCTTCTCTGTGCACTTAGGGAAGATTCCCTACAACTTCTGAACATATTAGGAAAGGGGAAAATTTCAAAAGAAGACTTCGATACCATCTGTGACTATTTCATTCAGTGTTCACGCGGAGCTGCAAGGAGTGGACAAGGAATTTAACCATTAAAGACTTTTGGTGGAGGGGTTACAAAGGCAGAAATCATAAACCTACTGGATAACCTAAGGACTGATATCCTCAGCGCATTATCCACCTAGATGAACACTCTGCAAGCAAAACAGAAATAGATAGAGTTGGAAAAGACTATGGCTATATTCTTCCCACAGTGTAAAAAGAAGCATCCTTTGAAAGAATGCCCATTAAACACAGTGGAAACCTATACAATTTGTGAACATACTCATGCGACCAGCTCATGCCCTTCCTTGCCTGGACTGAAGGGAATTTTTCAAGAAGAAATTGAAGAAAATGTGGTAGACCAGCTATACTTCATGGTGCCGAAAAATCCATGGCAACCTCGACCACCAGCTATGAATCCAGGTATGTTTCAGGACCCATCTGAGTATTTTAATAATTTTAATATGGGTCCCCAGTCTGCACCTTTTTCATCTATGTGGTATCAATATCAATATCCCCCCTGGCAACATTGGGTTCCCCAGGCCAGTTCAAACCCTTCATGGAATCAGAATTGGCGCAGGCCCTCTCCTACTATGCAATTTCCCCAATCTACGCCTCAACAACAACTTCAGTAACCCTCTAATGTACCTCCAGTAAACCAAGCCCTTCGACCCCAGCTTCCTATCTAACCTAATCTGAATCCTAATAATAAAGGGTTCCAACAAACAGATACTCTTAACCTTCCATCTTATAGCATTTCTACTGTAGGTATTAATGAGATAAACTTATGATATAGGCGGGTAGTAAATTCTCCCACTTCACCTATTATCGTAGAACAGATCGATAGTAAAGTGATTGAATCATAATAGAGGACACTTGGGGATAAACCAGACCAAAACATAACAAATCAGACACCTCCCCAACCTATTCTTAATCTGGGTCATTCAACTTCTCCTCCATATCCTGAAAGACTGACCTTGAACAAAAAAAACCCTCAAGCATAGTTTGACTTCCTGGGGGAATTGCAAAATCTTTTTGTTAGGATACCCTTGTTACAGGCTATGAGGGATGTACCTATATATGCAAAAAATCTCAAAGTTTACTGCTCTAAGAAACATGGGAAGAAACCAAGGGACCTGTTAACTATTCATGTGATGGGTATACTGTCCGACATTATGCTAGGAAATACTATGCCTATGAAATATGGAGACCCAGGAAACCCAATTCTAAAAATAAAAATCAATGGGGTTGAAATTCCAAACGTACTGGTAGATTTGGGTGTTGCCATCAATATTATTACCTTCGAAATAATGACTACATTAGGTCTTGGAAATGTTAATCCAACCCCTACTATATTGGAACTAGTAGATAGGTCTATAATTAAACCGATAGGGAAATTGGAAGATGTGACTATTTCGTTTGATTCATGGCACTACCCTGTGGACCTCCTTGTATTACAGACATGATCCTTAGTTGGTGGTCACCCATTGACCTTGGGAAGACCTTGGCTCGCAACTGCAGACACCTACATAGGGTGCCGATATGGGCATATGATTATATCAAATGGGATGGTTACAAATAATCTTACTCTCTACCCTCCTGCAGAACCTAGCCCATCTGAAAAATTATTAACCAGTCAAAAACCTCTACCAATAGAAGAGCCTGAACTTGGAAATGAAGAAGTTAGACCAATCCTCACTATTGGGCAGGCCCTGCAATTTAAAACAAAAACCGAGGATGATACTATTAACACTTTTATTAATGATCCCGATTCTGTTTCTAGTTCTACTCGCAAGATTTTAGAATCTTCTATGAGCTATGAAATGAAGGAAAACATTGAATGAGAAGATGAAATTGAAAGAATTCTTTTAACTTCATCCCATGAAAGTATTCCGATTGAAATTGAACTCGGGAAAACACTCAATATCAACACCAATCTGTCTGAATCACAGACAAAATAGCTTTAAAAGTCCTTCAATACCATTAGGAAGATTTTTCCTAGGATTATACCGACATGAAGGGAATCCTTGCTAACTTATGTACTCATCATATATATATTAAAGAAATATTTCCGCCCTGTGAGACAGCCCCAACAGAGAATGAATCATGCTCTAAAGAACATTGTCAAAGAAGAATTACAAAAATTATTGGATGTAGGTTTCATTTACCCCATCTCAGATAGCCAATGGGTATCTCCACTAGTTATTGTTCCTAAAAAGAATGGTAAGTGGCGGATCTGTGTAGATTATAGGGAGCTAAACAAGGCAACTCAAAAAGACCATTTCCCTTCGCCATTCGTTGACAAAGTCCTGGACACTCTGGCTGGGAAGAAGTTCTTTTCCTTCATAGATGGATTCAGTGGATATAACCATATCCAGATAGCCCTGGAAGACCAGGATAATATAACTTTCACATGCCCATGGGGGACCTTTGCATACAGGGTCCTCCCATTTGGCCTGTGTAATTCTCCTGCCACCTTCTAAAGGGAAATTCTAGGAATATTTTCGGATTTGGTCAATGATAGTGTTGAAATATACATGGATGATTTTACTCCATATGGAAACTCATTTGAAGAGGGATTGGAAAATCTTGAGAAATTACTCAAAAGAAGTAAGTAGACCCATGTATCTTTGAGTACAGTCAAATGCCATATGATGAGGGAAGAATGAATAGTATTGGGACATTTGCTCTCAGCTACTGGAATTCGAGTTGATCCAGCCAAGGTAGAGGTAATATTACACTTCTCAGTACCAAAGACACCCACACAGGTGTGTAGCTTTATTGGTTGTGCTGGTTATTATAGACGCTTTATAGAAAATTTTGCTAAAATAGCACATCCACTTTTTCAATTTTTAACAAAAGATGTAGAATTATTGTGGACTAAAGACTGTGAGGCGACTTTCACAAAAATTAAGGCTCTGATTTACAGAGCTCCAATCCTTCGAGGACCTGATTGGGCAATACCATTTCACATACATGCTAATGCTTCTCAAACAACAGTAGGAGCCTTTTTAGGACAATAGGTAGAAAAAACACCGTATTCAATTTATTATGTCAGCAAGAATTTAATTCCTGCTGAACTGAATTACATGGTGACTGAAAAATAATTCCTAGCTGTCATTTTTGCTATCAACAAGTTCTGGCACTACATCAGAGGGTATCTTACTTTTGTACATACTGATCATGCAACAATTAGGTATTTGATGAATAAACCTATTACTCCTGGCCGTATTACAATATGGTTTCTATTACTTCAAGAATTTGATATTACAATAACAGACAAACCAGGAAAAGATATTGTAGTTGTTGATTTCCTATCTAGAATGGATAACAATGACGAATGCACACCTATAGAAGATATTTTTCCAGATAAGCATCATTTTGCAGTTTCTACTAAACCTCCGTAGTATGCAGATATTGATAACTATCTTGCTATAGGGAAAGTGCCTCATCATTTGTCATACAGGGTGTTGGGGTTCCCATGTTTTGGCCAGAATGGCAAGACCAAAAGATGAGACAACATCAAACTACTTTCAAACCTCAGGATCTATCCCTCCAGGGTCCAGAGAGGGATCTCTATATGATTTTTAAAGGTAATGTCTTTGAAGCTCAAAGGTAAAGATATTAGGCTAGTTATAGCCACACAGTTTGTTTGATTGTTTATTTGGTTGCTGGTTATCAGGAAAGAAGGGTTCAATGTAAGACAAGGATGAGCAAAGAGGATTTAGGCAGAGGTGAAGTATTCCAGGGATCATTCAAAACCATTAGGAAATGGAGTCAGGAAAGGATTTTCTTGCTAATCAATATGCAGGCTTTTGGTTGGGCTAGTCATCTAAAACATCGGATCTTAAAGATGGTAGTGTGATATGGAATGGTAGGAAAGGAGGAGACAACACAGATTAAGGACACAAAGTTAAAGACCAGCTGGTCGCACAAGGATCCTAGTGGACAAGGCTAACTCTAATCCCCAGTGTTCCCAAATCTTCTAGCTAAATCCTAACAAGAACATCTAAGAACAGATTCATTTAATTCATACATCAGAGAGCAGGAAATAACATCCACTACACTGGTTAAATCAACTGAAATCAATTCTTAGATAACACATTTAGTAGAAAATATTGCAGGCAAGGAGAGAAGAAACATAGGGTACCTAACAAGGGTAAATCCTATGCCAATATTCTGATGCAAGCCAGTAGAAATGAAATGAAATGAATTAAAACACAGAGATAGGAAAACATCAGTGCTGCTTTAGATCAGGCTCCAAAGAAATGTGCTTGTCATATTAAATAGCAATACCAGTCTAGTACAACATTGCCAATAACTGAATAGTCAGTCTGAAACCATCTTCCTCGGCCTATCTTACAACTTTACACAGAGACTATGTCTCAAATGAAATAGCTTGTAATTTCTTTGATAACTGATCAACAACCTTTACAATGAGTTTATTCATGAATTTATAGCTCCAGTGGAGTGGAGAAGGTAGGTGAAACACTAAATGAAGCATTAAACTTAGAAAAGAAAGAGAGCTAAAACCCATTCTGTTTAAACTCTATGCATTTATCTCTGGCACTCTTTTGGACGAAGGAGCGAGCTTCTTCAAGCTTCCATTTACTCTGGTATGGCTCAATCGTACTTCGGCTACAGGATTCTGTAGTACTTCTGGTGAATTGAACAAAAAAACGTAGAATCATAACGCTAAGATCTGCCATATTGTGCAACAAATGCTTCTGATAGCATAGGACTGTTGTAGGGGGGGGGGAGAAGTTCACTTGGACACAATGTAGACTGAAAAAATAATGTGTACTGTGTCCTTGCTCAGGAAGAAACATTCTGCTAATTTGAAACCCTGATGGCATTGTTTTCTGCGCACTGGGCCTTTCATGCAATCCATGATGTCTTTGAACTGGTACCTTTGCCTTCTAAAATCCCTGAAAAAGCTCAAAAGTCTTCTATTTCTTGCCTCGAGCTCTCTGCTGCTCCCGTACTGTCTTTGTTTAAGAAATCTGAGCCTTAATGGCGCCGGAGAGGGTTTGCAGAGTTTGAACTCTATCCTTTGATGAAATTTATGATGCAGACACCTTTCCAGACATTGTTCTGTAAAATTAGGCTCTGAATTTAGCTTCTTCTGTGCACTGTTCCATTAAAACAATGCATATGAGTCATGGCATTTTTCTGCTTGCCTATAACCCTGCAAAACACGAAAACTCGTTAAGAAAAACATGCATGGGGAGGGTGTCGTGGATTATTGCACAAAATGGCAACGTGGCATGGGTGGAGACAGTGGATGCAGAGGATTTAGTGGAGGAACACGGTGATTCAGCGAGAGACGTTTTGAAGGATGGTGAGGTGGAAATTTAACACAAAACATTAAAAATTTCCCTTTGAATGAATATATATAGGGACGAGCGACAAATACGATGAAACACGTGGACTGGGCGATGTGGTGGTACGGGGTCAACAACAGGCATGCGAATGAATCTGGACCGTCCAATCTCAGGAGGAGATCGACGGCTGGGGTCATGGTGGAAGGCGATGGATAGTGGGCCAGGGGTACGACTACCTTGGTTTAACTTCCGCGCAACTTCGATGCACGATCGCCGTTGGATGGAGAGCCCCAGATCGAACGGCTAATACACATATCACTCCGTGTCCTGTGTCGAACGATAACACGCGATGGAGGGGCGGTTTTGAAATAGTTTCACCGCCACGCGTCGTTTGATGAGTGGAATCGCTATGAAATGGGGAAAATTTCCCGCCCTTCAAAAGTGGTGTGATGGAAACCAGTGGTTTCTGAATCGAGCACGGACGGGGACCACCAAGACGGGTGCATTGTGAGCCATCGGACTAACGGTTAAACGGACGGCGGATCTGCGATCGGGGCGGCGAATGGATAGAATGGTGGACGTTGTGGGACCACGATGCCCATTTGATCTGTATAGATCGATGGTTTTAACCGCTCCCGATATATTCTTGCAATAAGCTCCTTTTGTCTTGGCGCCTGGTCTCAGTGCTGGGTCACGTGGAGGGAAATGTTAAGGGGGCTGAGACCCATATATGACAACACGTGGGTTTTTTAACCTTTAACAGTGTAATTTGAGGCCAGAAAAGGTAATGCTAAAGGGACTGAGGGGTTTTTGAGACCAAACAAGGGTGTGGGTATGGTTTAGAAGGATTAGTGGAGGGAATTGGGGGTAAAAGGGGAACTTTGCAAAAGGGAAAAAGAGATGAAATGGACAATTCTGTAGGGGTACTGAGGCAAATGAAGGCCTTTAAGAGCACAATTTTTTGCAATCAGAGAGGCTTCATAATGGGAATCAGCAGAGGGGATTTCATCACAGGGCAAAGGCACAAGAGACTTCAAGGATGATGTGTCTTCAGGGGAGATGCATTCCTTGAAGGCTCAAAAAAAAATTAGCCCCTTACTTTTCTTGTCAAAAAATTATAGGGGGCTAACAGTGGCTCCACATGGGGATGGCTTCTTCTTGAAGGATTCAAGAATTCAGAAAATGATCTTTGGTGTAGGCTAGATGCCTTGCTGCTTGAGCCTCCTTTCTTCTTCGATTTTCAGCTGCCACAATTATGAAGACATCAATTTAGCAGAAACATTCCCAACAATCTACCTACCCATCCTACAATCCTAGCATTTTTTCTTCTTCTAGGGTGCATTTGGACTAGAAGACCCTTTACATCATTTTTATTTTTTACAAACAAGAAAATAAACCTATTCTATTTCTACCTTTATTACTCCATGAGACCAGATTAAATTGCTGGTCTCAAATGTTTCTCTACCTATTCTAACATCTGCTGGGATTAAACTGTCCAGCAAATTTCTTCTCTATATTCTACAATAAAAATTTAAAAACAGTCAAACTAGGATTGGACAGTCTAGTTCGCTATGGATCCAAGGCATAAAAACAGTTGCACATGGACATAAACTTGCATAAAACTGGAAACAAAATTTTGAAGGCTTGAAATATGAAATTTGAAGCATCCTTCTCTCCTTTGTCACTCAGGTTTTGAGCTTGGTAGAGTCACTTTCTCTTTTTTTTATTTCAGCTCTGGTTTTGGGCTTGTTAGAGCTGACTCTTTTCTTCTTTGTTGGTCCGGGTTTTGGGCATGTTTGAACCAACTATCTTTACTTTCTTTGGCTCAGATTTTGATCATATTAGAGCCAATCTTTTGCACTTTAGAGGTTCATGTTTTGAGCATGCCTGAATCCCTCCTTTCTCTTTGTTTTTTGAAACATTTCTTTTTTTTTTTTTGAAAGCAAACACTGCAATGGTATGCACAATGAGGATGGAAACCAGAAATTGGAAATCAACAGAAGTAGTGTTTGAGCATCCTGCCATTGACAGGACCCCCAAATAGCTCTATACCATCTAATTCTTGTAGAAAAAAGGCATTTTGACCCACAGTGGCCTGGATGATGTAGGGACCTTGCCACAAACTATCAAACTTTCCATGCTTTCCTTTGTCCTCTCTTCTTGAGTCCCACTTTAGAACTTTATCCCCAATTTTGAAATCATAGTCCTTAGTTCTTCTGTCAAACAACTTCTTTATGTTCTCCTGAAATTTTAGAGCTCTGTTATAGACCTCTTCCCTTGTTTTCTGGAGCTGGATGGTTTGATTTATCCTCCTCACCATACCATCTTCCTCTGTCTGAATCTCCTAGACCAGCTTGATCACTGGTACCCCAAGGCTGGTGGGAAACACTACTTCAGTTCCATAGACAAGTTGATATGGTGACATGCCAATGGATTTCTTTGTTGTAAGCCTGTCAACCCACAGGGCATGCACTAACTTGTTATGCCACAAATTTTTGTTCTCTTCCAGCAGCTTTTTGATGATAGTCACCAGGCTTTTGTTTGATGATTCAGCTAATCCATTACCTTGAGGGTAATAGGAAATTGAATAATTGAGCGCTATTTGGTACCTGTGACAAAAATCAACCATTTTCTTCGATCCGAAAGCGACAACATTATCAGTGATTATTTTCCTTGGGCAGCCAAACCGAGAGAGGATATGACCTTCTAGGAAACTAATGATGACTGAATCTGTGGCATTCCTAGTAGGTATGGCCTCTATCCACTTAGTGAAGTAGTCTGTAGCTGTTAGGATTCATTTGTGTTGTGTAGAAGAAGCAAGGTGAATTTCCCCTATGAAATCTAGGCCCCATTGCAGAAAGGGACCTTCAACAGTGAAGGGTTGTAGAGGTAAGGGGAGGAGTTTTCTTTTGCCTTAAAAAATCTGGCATTTGTGGCAGGCAATCACCATCCTATGGATATCATTGAAGAGTGTAGGCCAATAGTAGCCAGCCTTGAGTATTTTGTTTGCAGTGGCTTTCCAGTTCAGGTGACCTCCACACTCTCCTACATGGAATTCTTGTTTAATCTTCTCTACCTCATTTTCAGGAAAACATTTAAGCAATAGGCCATTTGGATTCTTCTAGTATAAGCAGTTATTCAATATGAAATAGCTTCTAGCTTTTAGTTTTAGGAATCTGGCCTTGGTCTTTGATAGTTCAGGAGGGGCATTGAGGTGTGTAAGGACATACAGAATGTCAGAATACCAAGGAGAGCTCTGAAACTTTTCCTCAACAGTGGGATCAGGCAATCCTTGCTGCTCTTCCAAGGCATCTACCATGTTAATGTCTAGGGCTTGTAGATTTGATTCAGTCACTAGTTGAGCTAAGCCATGACCTTTGACCAGTTTGGTGGGTTTTATCTCAAGGTTGTACTCTAAGATCACAAAAATCCATTTGCTCCTCTTCCCATCTGGGTCTTGGGACAATATGTCTTTAACCACTATATTTGCCACATAGGCTATGGTGTGGTAATGCAGTATGTACACCCTAAAGTCTTTCAAGGCCTTAACCAGAGCATAGGCATGTTTTTCAGTTATGTTGTATTTCAAGGGTGCATCTCTGAGTGCTTTGCTGAAGAAAGAAATGGGCTATTCCATTCCCTCTGAATTTTTCTGTAGTAGAACTGCAGTTATCGTATGCTTGGAGGAAAATGAAAAAATCAGGAAATCTTTTGAGAAATCTGGGCTGATTAGGACAGGAGCCTGGGTGAGTGCAAGTTTAACTGATTCAAAAGATTTCTTGGCTTCAACAGTCCACTTAACTCCTACACCTTTCTTCAACATATTAGTCATATTCCTAAGGTGTTCAGCTAAGTTGGGAATAAACCTCCCAAGGAAATTGATTTTCCCAATGAAGGACTGTAACTCTTTGATGTTTCTTGGGTGTGTGATTTGTAGTATTCCCTCAACTCTTTGTGGGTCTATCCTAATCCCTTTCTTAGATATGATGTGGCCAATAAGCTTACCTTCTTACAGTCCAAATATTGTCTTTTTAGGATTTAGTGACAGACCAAACCTTCTACATTTTTCAAACACTCTTCTCAGGTGTTCTAGGTGTTCCTCCTCAGTCTTGGAATAGACTATTATGTCATCCAGATAGATGACAATGAAGTGACCTATTTCATCAGAAAAAGCTATGTCTGTTGCTCTTTAGAAGGTTGCACCAGCGTTCATCAATCCAAAAGGCATCTTTACATACATAAAGGTGCCCCATGGAGTGGTAAAGGCTGTTTTGAATTGGTCTTCTAGGACTAATAAGACTTGGTTGTAACCTGAAAAACCATCTAGCAAGGAGATCCTTTTAGAACCTACTACCCTCTGAAGAATATGTTCCATTTTTGGCAAAGGGTAATTGTCTTTGGGTGAGGCTCTATTAAGATTTCTGAAATCAATACACAGCCTGATCTCCCCTGTTTTCTTTCTCACATCCACTAGGTTTGATACCCAATCAGAGAACCTCACAGGCACAATTATACCTACCTCATACATCTTCTTAACCTCTTTTCCCACTGCAGGCAATTGTTTGGGGTTTATTCTACAAAGTTTTTGTTTGAAGGGCTTCTGATTTTCTTTCAAGGGTATTTTATGTTGTATGATGTTTGTGTCATATGCCCTTAAGTCCTCATAGCTCCAAGCAAACACGTCAATGAATTCCTTAAATAGGTCAATGTATTTCTTTTTCATGTTTGCAGGCAGGGACTTAGCCAATTTGATCATCTTGGGTTTATCTTCAGTGCCTATGTTGCATTCCTCAACATCATAGTCTGCATGTTCTATAGTGGGCTTTTTTGCTACATCATCAAAGTCAAAAAGGTCTTCTAAAGGTGCCAGACCTCGAGGTATGTTCTTATCTTTGGTCTGCAACACCTCTACTTCTTCATTATCTTTGTTTTCCCATTTTTTGTTTAGATTTCCAATCTGTTCATTTAAAGTGTTTATTTCTATGTTACAAAGTGTTTCTTCCTCATCTGAGGACTCTTCACTTAGGCAGCTACTGTCAGATTTAGAGTCTGAATCAGAATATTCAAACTTATTTCTGCCTACCAATAAATATTCAATCTGTTTATCACCCTCAAAGACCTGCCAATATTTTTCATTGTCCAGCACTGTAGGTCTAAATTTGGTTTGAATGATGATATTTTGGTCGCTGGGAGGCTTATGATACGAACTAGCCATACAGGCTAGTCCATTTGCGATTTCGTTTTGACCCCTAGGGAAAAACACCAGATCATATTCCACAAAAGTTTTCAATAGATCCAAAGCATCATTACTGTATGCCCTCAGTCTAGGATGTTCACTGTATATTCACCATTCACCTATTTAATGATCAGCTCAGAGTCCCCACGCATAGTTATCCTAGAGGCTCCTAATTTTTTCAACAAATCAGGCCTAGGATCAAAGCCTCATATTCTGCAATATTGTTTGTACATTTGAAGTGCAAGTTGCAGGCATGGCTCTCTGCGTAATCACTCTCTGTGTTATGTATCCACACTCCTGCCCCAACAGTTCTCTTGGTGCATGATTCATCAAAATTCATCTCCCACAAGGGTTCATTTTTCGTTTTATCATCACTTCCTCCCCTACAGCTGGGTTCACCATTATGTTGCATTATAGGAGCTACACTAGGCTGTGGGTTGTTTTGTTTTTTTTCATGGGTGTGGAAATCAAAGATGTGACTAGTTGGCTGATTACGCTTTGTTTTTGGTTCACTTTGAGTTTTTGCTTCAGTGCACTGTTATGAGTTTTCTACATCATTCTCCTCCGAGTCTAGAGTAGCCATCATGTTAAAGTCCATGGGCTCTGTTTCCTTGTTTGTATCTCTGTTTTGGGACTCTGACCCTTCTGAGGATTCATCATTACAAAGGATGAAGGAGTCAAGGTTTGTATGTACAAAGTATAAAGGAGTGTTTTCAGGCTTTTCGGGGCTACTGACCAGAAATTTCATTTGTGCCTCTCTGTACAGTCTTCTAAGTTGGCCAAAGATTGGGATTGTGGCATAAGCCCCGTCCATCTACATTGTTCCTTGCAGCTTGGCTCCCCATGATCTTGATAAAAACATGCCATACTTAGGTGGCACATCTGCCACCACAACATCCATGACCATACATCTTGCTGGAATCTGGGTAAGGCTCACACATAGAAATTTGATCAGGCCAAGACACTTTACTCTGCTAGAGTCAAATGAATATAGGTCTTTATAGGGGCGGGTTATCTCTAGGCCTAATCTTTCCATCACTACTTTAGGCATCAGGTTGTGCGATGCCCCAGAATCATGCATTTCATTGTGGAGAATCTTATCATGGATATTAAGACTGATATAAAAAGGGGGCACTACCCCTTCTTAAAAATTTCCTTCTATCTTTGGACCAAACAGAAGGGCAGGTTGATCATCACTTATATTTACAGTGTCACTGTTCTCACCTAAATTTAATGCTTTCAAAATTTGGCGTTTATATAAATCCTGAGTGGCCAGCTCAGAGAGTGGTACGGAGATTTTAATTTTTGTAATCTCACTTTCCAGGTTGAAAGTGGACTGACTCTTTGGAATGTTCAACTCTATTTTTGTTAGTCACCACCTTAGTGGTTGAATCAGTGTGTTGATTCTCACTATGTACAGTGTTAGAAACTGTTTTATTAGGAGTACTAATTGTAGTGTTAGTACTGCTGGTTGGTTTACCTTGTTCCTCAGTGTTTTGGTTGTCTTTTTCTTTGTTCTTCCCAGAACTCTTAGCTATTGATTTGTTACTTTCAGTAGTTACTTTAGAAGTTTTCTCAGACCTTTTCTTGATGGTAACCTCTGAAGCTTTTGGTTTGGCAGTGTCTAGGCTCTTTTTGCTTCTAAGTTCATATTGTTCTCTCACCTGCATCATGGCATTTTCAAATCCTAACCTGTAATCTTCAGATTCTAACCATTCTTCATCCCAATATGAGGGTGAGGGCTGATCTTCTTCTATGTAACAGTTGTGGATTGAATTTTCTGTTTCAAACATGTTTATTGTGTTCCCCTCAGACTCTTCTATGATTCCCTCATATTCATCTAAAAAATTCTCTTGGAATGGGGGAATAACTTGCTGATTTGATTCTCTTTGTCTGTTGGGAGTGGTGTTGTTTCTTCTAAAGTTCTGGTTCTGGTTATGGTTTTGAATTCTGTTTGGGTTACTAACTGTGAAAACCATTTTTTCCATCATTTGTTGTAGCCTTTCCACATTTTTATATAAACAATCATAATTTGGATCAGATGTGGAAGCTACATTGTCATCTCTATATGTTACCCTTTTTTCAGCTCTCAATCTTGCTTTTTTCTCAATCAGATTTCCCTCTACACTCACTGCTCCCTTTTGCATGTCTTCCAATGTGTTGTAATCCCTCTCCCTAAGCTTATAGGCCATGTCAGCATCTAGGCCTTCAGGATATTTCACTAGGACCATACCTAGGGGAGGTTTCATGTGTGGTGGAAGAGCATTATAAACACTGTTAAACCTTGTAGAGTAGTCCTGGACACTCTCTCCTACATTTCTTTTCAGGTTCTTGTATTCTGCTAGGATTGGGAGAGGATTTTCCTTAACTTCCCACTTGTTTATGAAGGTCTGATATAAGGTTGGGAGGTCTTGGATACTATTAGGAGGTAGGACTTTGAACCATTTCTTCACATCACCTCCTAAGCTCTGGGAAAAGATTATCATTTTGACTGTATCATCATCTATCTCCATGTAGTCAAAAGAATCTTCCATCCTATCTACATGGTGTTGGGCTGTTGTAGATTCTTTTGCAGTGAAGTGTGGGATCTTTGATTGATAATCATTGGGTAAGGGTACTAGAGGCTGAGGTAAAACTAGAGGTGCATACCAGGCTGCCATGGTGATGTTCTAATGAGGCAAAGGGTTAACTTGAGCAGCTGGTATATGGATGACAGGGATATTATGACCAGCAGAAGACTGATGGGAAGATCTAGGATGACTGAGTCCCAAGTTTTGAATGAAGTGGATATCAAGAGGTGTAGCTGTGGGGGTCTCTCTGTCCCCAACGTGTTTACCACTTCAAATTGGCGAACCAGGAAACTCAAGGTCTGGCTGGTCTAGGGCACTGAATGACCTAGTTCTTGGTAAACTGGTTTGAGTTCCTAGGTCAAAAAATGGGTCTGATAGAGCTGTAAAGTCTTCTGGTGTAGAGTTAGCTCTATGGATGTGGCTGGAAACAGTTGATTGTTTAGGTGTAGGATATCTCTTGAGGATGCTTTCAGGGTTGTCAACTATTTCAGGTTGGTTTGGGTTAGGATAAGCTCTTGTGTGAATGGTTCTTGAAGCCAAAATGTTATTTTTCAATCAAGCAGCTTACCCTACTTGTTACTTCTATTGTGGTTGATGTTGAAATGGGCTCTAGTCTCCCAGTGGAGTCTAATGTGAACCAAGATAATCAGCAGGCCTACTGATCACCAGTGGAGTCTTTAAATCATTTATAAATTATGGAGTTTCCAAGCAGAAGGTTTAGGATGTTTCTAGAGGGTACACTGTCCACCACAGTGCTTATGAGATGTCCCTTTTCAAGGATATCTTCACAACACAGCAAAATCTAACCAGAGATTGACTGGGAGGGATTTTACCAGATATGTCACCTCTTAAGAGTGTGAGATATGGAGGCTACCTGGCCCTTTCTAGACTCTGTCTAAGAGTATGGGAGAAAACACAACAAATGGTGTAAAGGTTGATCTGTGAATAGGAGTGTTTAACTGCAAACCTAAGCAGATTTTCTAGGTTTCTGAGGCTCTTTTAATGTAGAAAGGTCAAAAATACTCAGAAGTATTCCCCAGTATGGTCGCCATTATGTTGGGGTTCCCATGTTTTGGCCAGATTGGCAAGACCAAAAAATGAGACAACATCAAACCACTTTCAGACCTCAGGATCTAGCCCTTCTGGGTCCAGAGAGGGATCTCTCTATGATTGTTAAAGGTAATGTCTTTGAAGCTGAAAGGTTAAGATATTAGGCTAGTTATATGCACACGGTTTGTTTGATTGTTTGTTTGGTTGTTGGTTATCAAGAAAGAAGGGTTCAATGTAAGACAAGGATGAGCAAAGAGGATTTAGGCAAAGGTGAAGTATTCTAGGGAGCATTCAAAACCATTGGGAAATGGAGTCAGGAAAGGATTTGCTTGCTAATCAATATGCAGGCTTTCAGTTGGGCTAGTCATCTAAAACATCAGATCTTAAAGATGGTAGTGTGATATGGAATGGTAGGAGAGGAGGAGACAACACAGATTCAGGACACAAAGTTAAAGACCAACTGGTCACACAAGGATCCTAGTGGACAAGGCTAACTCTAATCCCCAGTGTTCCCAAATCTTCCAGCTAAATCCTAACAAGAACATCTAAGAATAGATTCATTTAATTCATACATTAGAGAGCAGGAAATAACATCCACTACACTGGTTAAATCAACTGAAATCAATTCTTAGATAACACATTTAGTAGAAAATATTGAAGGCAAGGAGAGCAAAAATATAGGGTACCTAACAAGGGTAAATCCTATGCCAATATTATGATGCATGCCAGTAGAAACGAAATGAAATGAATTAAAACACAGAGATAGGAAAACATCACTGCTGCTTTAGATCAGGATCCAAAGAAATGTGCTTGTCATATTAAATAGCAATACCAGTCTAGTACAACATTCCCAATAACTGAATACTCAATCTGAGACGATCTTCCTCATCCTATCTTACAACTTTACACAGAGACTATGTCTCAATTGAAATAGATTGTAATTTCTCTGATAACTGATCAATAACCTTTACAATGAGTTTCTTCATGAATTTATAACTCTAGTGGAGCGGAGAAGGTAGGTGAAACACTAAATGAAGCATTAAACTCAAAAACGAAAGAGGGCCGAAACCCATTCTGTTTAAACTCTGTGCATTTATCTCTGGCACTCTTTTGGACGAAGGAGTGAGCTTCTTCAGGCTTCCATTTACTCCAATATGGATTAGTCATACTTCGGCTGCAGGATTCTGTAGTACTTCTGGTGAATTGAACAAAAAAACGTAGAATCATAACGCTAAGATCTGCCATATTGTGCAACAAATGCTTCTGATAGCATAGGACTGTTGTAGGGGGGGGGGAGAAGTTCACTTGGACACAATGTAGACTGAAAAAATAATGTGTACTGTGTCCTTGCTCAGGAAGAAACATTCTGCTAATTTGAAACCCTGATGGCATTGTTTTCTGCGCACTGGGCCTTTCATGCAATCCATGATGTCTTTGAACTGGTACCTTTGCCTTCTAAAATCCCTGAAAAAGCTCAAAAGTCTTCTATTTCTTGCCTCGAGCTCTCTGCTGCTCCTGTATTGTCTTTGTTTAAGAAATCCGAGCCTTAATGGCACCGTAGAGGGTTTGCAGAGTTTGAACTCTGTCCTTTGATGAAATTTATGATGCAGATACCTTTCCGGACATTGTTCTGTAAAATCAGGCTCTGAATTTAGCTTCCTCTGTGCACTGTGCCATTACAATAGCACATATGAGTCATGGCGTTTTTCTTCCTTCCTGTAACCCTGCAAAACATGAAAGCTCGTTAAGAAAAACGTGCATGGGGAGGGTGGAGTGGATTACTGCATGAAATGGCAACGTGGCATGGGTGGAGACGATGGATACAGAGGATTTAGTAGAGGAACACGGTGATTTAGCGAGAGACATTTTGGAGGATGGCGAGGTGGAAATTTAATGAAAAACATTAAAAATTTCCCTTTGAATGAATATATATAGGGACGGGTGACAAATACAATGAAACATGTGGACTGGGTGATGTGGCTGTACGGGGTCAACGACGGGCGTGCGAATGAATCTGGACTGTCCGATCTCAAGAGGAGATTGACGATTGGGGTCATGGCGGAAGGTGATGGACAGTGGGCTAGGGGTATGGCTGCCTTGGTTTAACTTCCGTGCAACTTCACTACGCGATCTCCGTTGGATGGAGAGCCCCAGATCGAACGACTGATACGCATATCGCTCCGTGTCCTGTGCCGAATGATAACGCGTGATGGAGGGGCAGTTTTGAAAGAGTGTTGCCGCCATGCATCATTTGATGAGTGGAATCGCTGTGAAATGGGGAAAACCGCCCACCCTTCAAAAGTGGTGCGATGGAAACTGGTGGTTTCTGAATCGAGCGTGGATGGGGACCACCAGGATGGGTGCACTGTGAGTCGTCGAATTAACAGTTAAACAGACGGCGGATCTGCGATCGGGGCGGCGAACGGATAGAATGGTGGACGCTGTGGGACCGCGATATCTGTCTGATCTGTACAGATCGACGGTTTTAACCATTTCCGATATATTCTTGCAATAAGCTCCTTTTGTCTTAGTGCCTGGTCTCAGCACTGGGTCATGTGGAGGGAAACGTTAAGGGGGCTGGCCTGAAGGGGGCTGAGACCCATATATGACAACACGTAGGTTTTTTAACCTTTATCGGTGTAATTTAAGGCCATAAAAGGTAACGGTAAAGGGACTGAGGGGTTTTTGAGACCAAACAAGGGTGTGGGTATGGTTTAGAAGGATTAGGGGAGGGAATTGGGGGTAAAAGGGGAACTTTGCAAAAGGGAAAAAGAGATGAAATGGACAATTCTGCAGGGGTATCGGGGCAAATGAAGGCCTTTAGGAGCACAATTTTTTGCAATCAGAGAGGCTTCATAATAAGAATCAGTAGAGGGGATTTCATCATAGGGCAAAGGCATAGGAGACTTCAAGGATGATGTGTCTTCAAGGGAGGTGCATTCCTTGAAGGCTCAAAAACAATTTAGCCCCTTACTTTTCTTGTCAAAAAATTATAGGGGGCTAACACAGGGAACAACGAAAAATTATTCTTCACAGTGCCTGATATTCTTGGATGGCAGCGTACCTTTTTTCCCCCCCCCCCCCTTCTTTGGAGGGAATTTTTCAAACAACATGCCATAAGGTGCTACAAATGGGATATTATTGCCTTCTATATTTTGAGATACACAGAACTATGTCAGGAGGTGTGATAGTTTCCATCATATGGGGTAGCCCGGTCGAGATGCTGAAATGCTTTTGCAAGCACTGGTAGTCCTCGAACCTTTTGAGAAATGGGCTATCGACTTCGTTGGGCCCTTCAACCCACCCTCCCAGCAAAAGGTTCACATTTTGGTCTTCACATATTACGTGACTAAGTGGGTAGAAGCCAAAGATGCTGTGAAAGGAACAGAGTGGGTGGTCTCGGATTTTCTATTTGAAGAAAATTTTGCTCGTTATGGTACCCCAAGAGAGATTGTTTCTGATGGAGGAGAACAATTTACATCACACATGATAGCAAATATTATGCAGAAATATGGGGTCAAACATAGGGTGACATCTCCATATCATCCCCAGGCGAATGGACAAGTGGAAAACACAAACAAGACATTGGAAAACATCTTGACAAAAATTGTAGCATACCATCGTGATTGGGCTCAGAAACTGCCTAAAGCTCTCTGGGCGTACAGAACAACATGGCGGAACACAACTGGGTTTTCACCATTCAAGTTGTTTTATGGGAAATCCCAATTGTTTCGAATAGAATTTGAAATCAGTATGCTCAGAAAAGCTCTTCGAGTTAGTTTGGATCTGTCATATGCCCAGAAACACCGACTAGCCTAGCTGAATGAGCTAGATGAAATCCGTCCAATGTTTGTCCAGAGGACTACTGCTATTCAGCAACAGAGAATGAAATGGCATGAAAATTTTATCAAGAACAAGGAGTTTCATAGGGGATACTAGGCATTACTTTATGACTCTCACTTTAATGATTTTAAGGGAAAACTTTGCACTCACTGGATGGGACCTTACGAGGTGGACATTATATTTGATAATGGAACAGTCATGCTAGTAACAATTGATGATACACGTGCTTCATTCATAGCAAATGGACATTGCCTAAGATTATACCACCTTCCAGCCTCCAAGGATGCTTTCATCAAACATCTCTCTAAGAAATCTGGTTTGAAGTTTTTAGGCACAGATAACTCTTCCTCTGCATCCTTGCTCTAATAATAATAATAATAATAATAAATAGAAAATAAATAAATAAAAAGAAAAAAATGAATAAATACTGTTACTATTTATTTTGTTGTCTTTTTGCAAGAGTTACTACTAAGGAGTAATGTTTTGAAGATAAAAAATTTCTACTAAGTATCAATTTCTGCTATTCATGATGTCATTACTTGGTTGCTACTACTCATGATGTTGTTACTCAGTTTCTGCTACTCATGATGTTGTTACTTGATTGCTACTACTCATGATGTTGTTACTCGGTTGCTACTACTCATGATGCTATTACTCGGTTGTTGCTACTCATGATGTTGTTACTCGGTTGCTGCTACTCATGATGTTGTTACTCGGTTGCTGCTACTCATGATGTTGTTACTCGAGATGTTGTTACCCGGATGTTGTTACTCGCATTGTTTTTACTCTAGATGTTGTTACTCACATTTTTGTTACTCTATATGTTGTTACTCCGGATGCTGCTACTCGCACTGCTGTTACCCCGGATGTTATTACTCTGGATGCTACTACTTCCACTGTTGTTACTATGGATGTTGTATTTGCACTGCTGTTACTCCAGATGTTGTTACTCCGTATGTTACTACTCACACTGTTGTTACTCCAGATGCTGTTACTCTGGATGTTGTTACTCGCATTGTTGTTACTGCAGATGTTGTTACGCCGAATGTTGCTACTCGCATTGTTGTTACTCCAGATGCTGCTACTCATACTGTTGTTACTCCATCCACATCATTACTGCGTCATCATTCTACCAACCGTCACTTCGTCCAGGTAGGCCACCAAGTACGTCTCCACTTGACTTTTATGGATTTAATTAAATATCCCATGTGAAGACATTAATGCCACGGAAGACAACTTTTAAGTTGGGAAGGGGGTTGTCGTCATAATTTAACAGTGGTGTAATGATGATTTCATAAGTCATTATTACAATTCTGTGTGTGGTACACCCTACGATCCATATCAATACTCTGTATAATCATTAAATACATATTGTGATCCACAACACATCCTTTCCACTTCATCTAAAATAATTACTATTCTATTTATTGCACTTACCATACATGTTCATGATTTTCCTCGGTTTCCAAGAATTATCATCCGTATTTACCATTACTACCCTTCATTTTCACCATGTTGTTTTTCCAAATTTGGTATCCACCATTTTTTCCAACGGTCTGCTCTTCCAAAGTGTTGTTATAGCCCCCACAGTATGGGCAGACTGGTTTTGCGGCATGCACCTGAAAATACAATTTCGGTCTGTAGTAATCTAGAGGTATGGAAAATCTTTGTCAATGCAAGATGGGATACCTACTTTGCTAGATTACAGGGGTATGACAGGGGAATTAAAACGGATTTTGCACTTAATTTGGATGATAATTTCTTGCAGGTCAGAGGATTGGAAATTCTTGTCACATAAGAAATAATTGCAGAAGTTAGCAGGCTAAGATAGCAAGGGAAACAATGGTTTGCTCAGAGAGTTCCTCTCCTAGAGTTTCTCGAACTGTTCTTGCAGGTAGTATAAAACATCGTCCAATTGGGAAGAGGATATGAGCACAAGTCTATACCATATCCATGAAACGAAGTCTCAGGTTTTGTAATGAAATACATAACTTGTGAGGGTTGGGCCACAACTCTATTTAAATATCATTTTAAAATTTTAACCCACCTTCAATTTCCACAGGCCCAAGTGCATTACTTAAATATGCCCTTCTTTCTATTAAAACATTTGCAGCACATGGCACAGTCCGCTCGGCGTTCGTACCGAATGCCAGCAGTTCTCTCCAATCATGGATTGGTTCACTTACTAGTCATGCGTACAATAGTCAAATTTCAAGTTTCTTGGGCCGAACTCTGTGGATCATTAGAAGAACAGATAGTAGCCATCATTGCTACTAAAGAAGAGGAACCAGTCTCTCTGGTTGGTTTGGCAGAGGAAGAACATTCATAGGAAATTGATCAAGAGGAACTCGAAGAAATGGAAATGGAGGTTGATCAGGAGGAACTCGAAGAAGTGGAGATGGAGGTTGATTAGGAAGAACCTGAAGAAATTGGATTAGAGGAGACAATTGGCGACACAGTCAAGGCTGCCACACTAGAACCAGCCTCGCTTGAAGAACCCATAGATAAAGGAATTATGGATATAGTGCATGAAGTTGAGACTATCATACAGTCATCAACTTTTGTTAATGAAGAACAGGAAAGTGGAACATCAGATAGAGGGATGGCAAGTGATGTTGTTTTGCAAGAAAAAGCATCACCTACCCAAGCAGATATGGATATTGAAGCAAGTGGGGGTGTTACATAAGAACCACCCCTGATACATCTAGAAAATGGAAACAAGGAAGAGTCAACATGCGAAGTCGGCGCTACTCCACAAGAACCAGCACCAACCGTAGAAGAGGAAGGAATCCAAGAAGAACAGGAAGATAAAAGAGAAATAACTCGTGAGGTCAATACTGTCCCACAAGAACCAGTATCAATCGCAGAGGAGGAAATAATGCACAAAGGGTAGGAGGATAGAAGGGAAACAATCCTTATAATTGACGATGTTCCACAAGAACCAGCGTTGACCTTGACTGAAGTAGTAGTGTATGAAAGTCTCTCCCAAGCTAGAAATGAGGATGATGAAGCAATTGCCCATTCTTTGTTCCAGTCTATGATTCATAGAGGGGCGAGGGGATTCCGCTCATCCCAACGATTAATGGAGGAAATAGTTGTCCCACCGGTGCTTAAGTTCGTAAACACAGGAAAGGACATGGCCAATATCGTCCAAATAATTGTTGAATCTCAGCTAGAGCACCCAGAGGCTCACAAGGAAGATGGAGTTCCTATGCAAACACTGGAACATAGGATGGTCGATGGAAATGTTGACCAAATGGCAGGATTCCCTTAGGTAAATGTACAGGAGGATGCCCCTAAAGATAGGTAGCCTAAACAAAAAGACCTAACAAAAGAACCAGTTGATAATATCGACAACATTCCACCACCTCCTAAGCCTGTTACAGGCCTAGAAAATGAATTTATTGTCAAACAGGAATGGATTGAACAGTGTGAGAAAAGAAGATTACCTCTCAAGAAAAGGTATTAGTTGCAGTTCAATGAAACCATGAGATTGAAGATTGAGGTTCAGGAGTTGAAGAGGCAAGTTTCCTGATTGAAAAATAAGGTAAATTTCTACAAGTGGAAGGCAGTAAAGCCAAAAATTGAGGTCTCTTCTGCAGCTACACAGACTGGTCTGATTGAACAGTTGTTTGAAGACAAGGAATTTTTCTTGGCCGCTGAAATCTAGAGGTGGCAGTCTACTATGAATGGACATAAGAAAGAGAGAATGAGGGTGTGAGAATAGGATGTTGGGATTGTTACAGGATACATATACCATTTAGATAAGGCGCGGCTGAGGCAAGCTAAAAAAAAGGCCAGAATAGAATAATTGGAAGAACAAGTGCAACTGCTGCAATCAAATAAGGAGAAGGTGTTCTCCCTGGTACAACAGGTAATGGCTTGCAGACCTTCTACACACAACTATACCTTATTCCTTCATGAAAATTTTCTTTTCTTTTGTCTTGAGAGTATATATAAGGAAATATGACATGAGATTGAGGACTCCATTCAATTTCTTCGTATCTTGAATATTCATGATATCATAGGACAACACTTAATGTGCGAGCTCTACATGCATGGTTACTTCTTGAGGCATGATCAGGCTTTTAACCCTATTCCATTTGTGGGGGAAATTCATTTAAGAGCTTTTTCCTCCTACGCCATCAATCAGATTAAATGGAGAAAGGCCTATGATGCGTTTGAGTAAAACCAAGTCACAAGGCCGCTAATGATGAGGAAGGAGCATGGCCAGTCAAAAAATATTTATAACAAGCATTTTACCTTTCTACAGATTGAGGAGCATAGAGAACACACGTTGACAACCCAGAAATGGTGTGTTTACCTCTGTGTCAGACAAATTACAATGTTCCATAAGGAAGCACTGGACAGTTGTCAGAGGAGGTGGATGTTTTCATCTTCAGCCGTTAGAGGTCGAGAACCATTTGGAGCACCTAACTTTTCACGGGCACTAGAGAGAATTCCACGTTTTGTAACATGCATTCATAGTTGTAGGGTTAGGTGGATGGGGCTGAGGCTTCAGTTTTCCCTTATTTGGTTGCCATCCGAGAAACATACTCCTGCATACAAAGTTGACCCAGACTAATGGAAGGATGTTGTTCTGACGGAATGATATAAACCCCTTGGGACAGAAATGGCTGAAGAATATGATCTTACACAACTTCATGCCAGTTACAGTCAGTCCAACCCAGATCTGAGGAGACGACGAGCCGCATGAGGACATGAAGAAAGACTAGTTGGGGGGAGATGTTGGGTACCAAATTTGTATACTTTTCTCTCCCATTTTCGCCCACCTTTCTATCTCTTTGTATCATTATTGTTCTTAAACACATAAGGTAAACCCCTTTCCTTTATCTTACATGGAATATTTGATTAATGAAGTAATATTCATGAAGGTTTTACCTTTGCAAACATTAACTCTGACATTTTTACAGATTTGTCAAAAGCAAGAGGATTATAGTTGTGAGTCAGAGAGAAGCTCCTAATTTATAGTGCTATCTTTACTTGCTCCTACAGTGCAACAGACTCTGTTTCACCCTTGCGATATTTTAGGATTTTTCATGATTTCCTTTTTGCAACTAGGTTGTTGTTGTAACGAATTGTATAATTGTAAATATTTAGTTGTTGAAGAAAATATACGATTTCCTGAACAATTGTATAAAGAGAGCCTTCGGGCTGTGAATCAAGGTTAAGCAAGAAAGACATAGATTTTGTAACATAGCACTTTTCAATTAATTGAATGCACAACACTCTGTTGTTTTACCTGTAAACTATGAGTTTGTCACTGCCCTGATCAAAGAGTTGGGCCCACTCTTCTGATCAAGTGATGCATTATATTTCTTTATGTTGATTTCATATCTTAGTTTGGTTTTGTAACTATTGTTTTAGTATAACTCTGCAATCCATTTTAATTGTTGTTACAATAGTTTGTTTGTTCATTGATTTAAGCCTATGATCCAATAGAGGGTTGTGTGATTTCTCTTGTATATACTGTGCGCATTAGTCTTGAAATAACTAATGCCCTCGGGTTGATAAATTATGTGGGAAAAAGGTTTGAATATTGTTCACATCTGGACACCAACACTACCTTCAGAACAAGAGCAGTAGTTAATAGCTCTTTCAATAGCTCAAAATTGTCCTGACACTCTTGTGTCCATTTAAAAACTCATCCTTTCCTTTGCAACGAGGTAATAGGATACGCTATTTAAGAGAAACCATTAATGAATCGTCGGTATTAACCAGCCAAACCCATAAACAAGCATATGTCTGCTACGTTCTTTGGAACCCTCCATTCCATAATTGTATTTATCTTTTCTGGGTCCACAACTATCCCTTCAACTGAAATCACATGCCCCAATTATTGGATTTTCTCTTTAAAGAAATCACATTTACTAAAATTGGAATAGAGTTGATGTTCTCTGAGCATTTTTAGCACAATGCGCAGGTGTTCCTTGTGTTCCTCCACATTCTTGGAGTCAATTAGTATATCATCAATGAATATTGACACTAATTTATCAAAATATGGGTGAAATATTCCATGAATTAAGCTCATAAATGTTGCTGGTGCATTGGTTAACCCCAACAGTAATGCCACAAACTCATAATGTCCATAACTGGTACGAAAAGAGTTCTTGCTTATATCTTCATCCTTGATACGGATCTAATGGTAACCTAATATTAAGTCAATTTTGGAGAATATTGTAGCTCCTTTGACTTGGTCAAACAAATCATCGATGCACGATAGGGGGTACTTGTTTTTAACAGTTAGCTTGTTGAGATGACAATAATCCATGCACATACACATAATACCATCCCTCTTCCTTACGAACATCACCGGTGATCCCCATGGGGACAGACTTGGCTGAATATAACCTTATCCATTAATTCCTGCAATTGCATCTTTAATTTTGTTAACTAAGGTACACTCATTTTGTATGGATTCCAAGACATAGGTGTTGCCCCAGGTATTAATTCAATAGTAAATTCTATGTCTCTTTTTGGTGGCAACCCTGGAATCTCCTCCAGGAAAACAACTTGGAATTCTTATACAATAGGAATATTTTCCAGCATAGGAGTCTTATCTTTTGCGTTGGTGAATCCAACTTGAATGGCATAAAGCTGGCAACCTTTCCTTATACATCTACTTAGTTGTGGTGCTGTAATAGGTCGCAACTTCAAAGGCTTTTTGATGCCCTGTAGTTCCTATCTTATTCCATCATTAGACTTAAAATGTACGACCTTATTCTTATATTCCACTATGGACCAATGTCTTTCCAGCCAATCCATCCCCACCAATATATCATAAAATCATAGTGGTAGAAAATTGAGTTCCACAACTATGCGCAGGTCCCCAATACTCAGTGCACAATTGGGTACCTCAGTATGAAATCGTCTTCTAGTCCCTGTAGCCAGTGGTACTAACCATGGATTTTTAAATTTCTAGTCCTGCAACTTACTACTTTCAACTACACGAGGGTGTATGTAGCTCAAGCTAGCACCAGGATCAACTAGAATAGAAACATCTCGGGTTTGAATCTTACCATCTAACTCTATCATTGTTGGCTGGTAATCCGCTTATCAATCCTCCAGTACCGCATTGATTATGGGTATATTTCGAGCTACATCCCCCACCATTGATGCTTCTTGCAGATTTTCTGCTACCTCATTCCTTCCCTGATGTGGGCAGTTTTTGAAGTAATGTGCTTCTCCACATCCCCAACATTGCAACGAAAGTTTTGGGGGTTTCCCAATATCGGGTCTACTAGATGCTTCATTGGGCCTTTCCTCCCCAGTCCACTTGGTTCTGGTTTGGACTTTTCCATTATGTTTACTTAGTGGATGTCTTGCAACATTCTTGAAATTGCTTGATCTATTATTTCTGTTATTGGTAAAATGTTTCTGCCCTTTTCGAGGTGGCCAACTTTTCCCAGCTTCTCCCTTCACCTTGGACTGCTGATAACACAATCGCGCTTCCCTAATTGCTTCATCCATGGTTTCAGATTCACGAACTCAATTATTTCTTTCATATGAATTGAAAAAATTCTCAAAAAACAGAGCACCTTGGCTTTTTCATCACGCAGGTAAGGTACATATCTTAAAAGAGACGTGAATTTTGTAATAAATTCATCCATGGTCATTTGGCCTAGTTTTGAGATCATGAAATTCTCGGGATTTATCATCATAAAATCATTCAGTCAAGTACTTATCTTTAAAGTACTGTTGAAACTCGTCCCATGTTACATTTTGATCTTCCACTCCTCGTACATTCTTCACTTCCTCCCACCACAGCGTTGCTTTTTCCCGCAATTGGTAAATGGCTAGGTGAGCTTTGAGTTTTATGTTATACTCATACACTTGGAAGTACTTATTCATATTTATTATCCAAGCTTCCACCATTTTCTCCGCCTCTCCATCAAATGTAGGAGGCTTTATCTTTCGAAATTCTCCCTGCAATTCGATTTTCTGCTTTTTGAGTTCTTGTTCTTCCAAGAAATTTCCAAATTCTACCTCATTATATGTTCGACTTTTATGGCTTCTTCGCATTTGAATGTCTTCAACATGATCATGTACTGCTTGGCGTTGTTCTCTATTTTCCTGAATGTTTCTCTCAGTGCTAGGTTGTCCACTGGGAGGATTCTGTATATCCGGCAGACTCTTCAATATCCTCTCTTGTTCTCTCATCAGTCTTACATTGTCACTGCGAACTTTAAGAATTTTTGTTTGTAACTATTATACAGTATCCAACAAATTATTTATCTGTCATTGTTGTTCTTCCAGCATTCTACTTGTCTCTTGATGCTAGTCCACACTTAAATGCACCCACATTTTGGGATTGACCTCAGGATTGGTCATAGGATGGGTCTCTCCCATGTTTCTGGCTAGGTGTTGACTTAATCCTCTTCTCATGGCTGATTACAGGAACCTGTTCCTGTACTTAACACAATATGAAATCATTAATTTTAATAGAATTCATAACACAAAAATTTAACTGTGATGTTGTAATAGGTCACAACTTCAAAGGCTTTTTGATGCCCTGTAGTTCCTATCTTGTTCTATCATTAGACTTCAAATGTATCACCTTATTCTTATAGTCCACTAAGGACCAATGTATTTCCAGCCAATCCATCCCCAGCAATATATCATAAGATCCTAGTGGTAGAACATTGAGTTCCACAACTATGCCCTGGTCCCCAATAATCAGTTCACAATTGGGTACCTTAGTATGAACCCGTCTTCTAGTCCCTCTAGGCAACTATACTAGCCATGGATTTTTAAATTTCTGGTCCTGAAACTTACTACTTTCAACTACATGAGGGTGTATGTAGCTCAAGCTAGCAACAGGATCAACTAGAATAGAAAAAACTCAGGTTTGAATCTTACCTTCTAACTCTATCATTATTGGCTGGTAATCCACTTGTCAATCCTCTAGTGCCACATTGACTTTGGGTATATTTCGAACTACATCCCCCACCATTGACGCTTCTTGAATATTTGCTGCTACCTCATTCCTTCCTCAATGTGGGAAATTTTTGAAGTAATGTGCTTCTCCACATCCACAACTTTTCAACGAAGGTTTCGGGGGTTGCCTAATATTGGGTATGCTAGAAGCTTCATTAGGCCTTTCCTTCATAGTCCACTTGGTTATGGTTTGGATTTTTCCATTTTGTTCACTGAGTGGATGTCTTGCATCATTCTTGAAATTGCTTGATCTATTATTTTTGTTATTGGTAAAACTTTTCTGCCCTTTTCGAGGTGGCCAAATTTTCCCAGCTTCTCCCTTCGCCTTGGACTGCTGATAGCAAATTCACTCTTTCCTAATTGCTTCATCCATGATTTTAGGATTCACGAAATCAATTCTTTCTTTCATATGAATTGGCAAAATGCTCAAAAAATTTTGCACCTTGGCCTTTTCATCACGCAGGTAAGGTACATATCTTAATAGAGATGTGAATTTTGTAATAAATTCACCCATGGTCATTTGGCCCAGTTTTAGATCATGAAATTCTCAGGATTTCTCATCATAAAATCATTCAGTCAGGTACTTATCTTTAAAGTACCGCCAAAACTCATCCCAAGTTACATTTTGATCTTCCACTCCTCATACATTCTTCACTTCCTCCCACCACAACGATGTTTTTTCCTGTAGTTGGTAAACGGCTAGGCGAGCTTCGAGTTTGTTGTTATACTCATACACTTGGAAGTACTTATTCATATTTATTATCCAAGCTTCCACCATTTCCTCTGCCTCTCCATCAAATGTAGGAGGCTTGATCTTTCGAAATTCTCCCTGCAATTGGACTTTCTACTTTTTCAGTTCTTGTTCTTCCAAGAAACTTCCAAATTCTGCTTCATTATATGTTCGACTTTTATGGCTTCTTGGTGTTCGACTGTCTTCGACATGATCATGTACTACTTGGCGTTGTTCTTTGTTTTCCTGAGTGTCTTTCTCAGGGCTAGGTTGTCCACTGGGAGGATTCTATATATCCGACAGACACTTCAATATCCTCTCTTGTTCTCTCATCAACCTTTTGTTGTCACTGCGAACTTTAAGCATTTCTGTTTGTAACTGTTGTACAGTATCCAACAACTTATTTTTCTACCGTTGTTGTTCTTCCAGCATTCTGCTTGTCAGTTGATGTTGGTCCACACTTAACTGCACCCACATTTCGGGACTGACCTTAGGATTGGTCACAGGATGGGTCTCTCCCATGTTTCTGGCTAGGCATTGACTTGATCCTCTTTTCATGGCTGATTAAAGGAACTTGTTCCTATACTTAACACAATATAAAATCATTAATCTTAATAGGAATTCATAACACAAAAATTTAGCTGTGATCCTGTAATATGTCGCAACTTCAAAGGCTTTTTGATGCCCTACAGTTCTTGTCTTGTTCCATCATTAGACTTAAAATTTATGACCTTATTCTTACTGTCCACTATGGACCAATGTATTTCCAGCCAATCCATCCCCACCAATATATCATAAGATCCTAGTGGTAGAACATTGAGTTCCACAACTATGCGCTGGTCCCCAATAATCAGTTCACAATTGGATACCTTAGTATGAACCCGTCTTCTAGTCCCTGTAGCCAGCTGTACTAGCCATGGATTTTTAAATTTCTGGTCCTGCAACTTACTAATTTCAACTACACAAGGGTGTATGTAGCTCAAGCTAGCACCGGGATCAACTAGAATAGAAACAGATCGGGTTTGAATCTTATCTTATAACTCTATCATTATTGGCTGGTAATCCGCTTGTTGATCCTCTAGTGCCACATTGATTCTGGGTATATTTCGAGCTACATCCCCCACTGTTGACGCTTCTTACAGATTTGCTGCTACCTCATTCCTTCCCCGACGTGGGCAGTTTTTGAATAAATGTGCTTCTCCACATCCCCAGCATTGCAACGAAGGTTTTGGGGGTTGCCCAATATCGGGTCTGATAGAAGCTTCATTAGGCCTTTCCTCCCTAGTCCACTTGGTTCTGGTTTGGATTTTTCCATTATTTTTACTGAGTGGATGTCTTGCAGCATTCTTGAAATTGCTTGATTTATTATTTTTGTTATTGGTAAAATGTTTATGCCCTTTTCGAGGTGGCCAAATTTTCTCAGCTTCTCCCTTCGCCTTGGACTGCTAATAGCACATTCACGCTTTCCTAATTGCTTCATCCATGGTATTTGGATTCACGAACTCAATTATTTCTTTCAAATGAATTGGAAAATTGCTCAAAAAATGTTGCGCCTTTGCCTTTTCATCACGCGAGTAAGGTACATATCTTAATAGAGACGTGAATTTTGTAATAAATTCATCCATGGTCATTTAGCGTAGTTTCAAATCATGAAATTCTCAGTATTTATCATCATAAAATCATTCAGTCAGTTACTTATCTCTAAATTACTATCGAAACTCATCCCAAGTTACATTTTGATCTTCCACTCCTCGTACATTCTTCACTTCCTCCCACCACAACATTGCTTTTTCCCGCAGTTGGTAAATGGCTAGGCGAGCTTTGATTTTGTTGTTATAATCATACACTTGGAAGTATTTTTCATATTTATTATCCAAGCTTCTGCCATTTCCTCCCCCTCTCCATCAAATGTAGGAGGCTTGATCTTCCAAAATTCTCCCTGCAATTCGACTTTCTACTTTTTCAGTTCTTGTTCTTCCAAGACATTTCCAGATTCTACCTCATTATATGTTCGATTTTTATGGCTTCTTGGTGTTTGACTGCCTTCGACATGATCATGTACTGCTTAGCGTTGGTTTAAATCTTTCGATGTACTGCTTAGCGTTGTTCTCGAATCAGTTGCGGATGGCCATCACATCTTCACATGACATGAAGTCATTCACATGCTTGCTGGATCTCCTTGTTGGCCTGTTTTGTAGTGTTCGATCACTTTCTCTTCAATCGATGGTGGAGTTTTGGAAGGGGTAGGGTTAGGATAACTACCCATCCGCAGTGGCCCCCTGTCTATGGTTCATTCTGCTCATTGCCACTCGGGATTTATTCTTTGCAAGACTGTAAAACTTATGTGTATCCTTCTTGATCATCCTACCTTGAATTTGGAATGCCACTGATGGATAATCTCCTTCACACTTGCGAACGAGAGAGGTAAACTATCTAGTCTGGCTCAATGTTTTCAATCTATTGATTCTAGTGTTTAAACCTCTATTTTTGGTCCTGGATTGGTTTAATTTCTAGTATTTATTCTTTTGCTCCAAGGTAACACCTTGCAGTTTGGGTTGCCAAAAGCATATGGCTTCCAGTTTCCTTAATTCCATTCTAGGAATGTTTGATTGCTATGGTTGGATAATGGATTTGGGTATTTTCTTACCTCAGCTGTTCATCGACCTTCTCAGCTATAAGGTAAGGGTTTGCTTTTCCTTTTTTTTTATTTCATAGTTTTGTTATTATCTTTGTTTTTTTTTGTTCTCAGGGAATAACTCCCTTTCCACTGTACATGTAGGTTCGAGATATCCGAACAGTCAAGCTTCGGCCTTACTTGGAATCCTATCCCAACTTGGTGCTAGTACAAAAAATCATGCTCGAGCTTAGTTAATTTTCTACACCACAGTATTTACCCTTGTAGCATCTACTCAGTAGATTTTCCTTGCTCTTTATATTGTAGGTAGGATTTTGGGTTCAAGAAAAAAGTTGCAGGAGTTGTTTAATTCCGGTGGAAGCCTCTTTTAAAAGTGAACTATGCTTTGAATCGTTTAACTGCTAACACTTACACAATGAGAAACTGGCCAAAGAAATTTTATCTCTGTTAATTTAGGAGTTGCATACTTTTTATTTAAGAAAAGGAAATATTATGACAGATTCTCTAAAATATTTCTCTGGTATAAGTACAAATTGTCTTTTTACATTTTTTGATTCTTGATGTAGTCTATCTCTTGCTTATGTTACTATGCCTCAGCTTCTCTTCCACAGTTCCAAGGTGGATTGGTGACAAAGGGACCAGAATTTGGACCCTCCCTCTCGGTCAAGGTTCTAAACCCTCGGTCAAAACGATTAAACCATTCCAGGTAATAATACAACATAATATGTTGGGCATCTTCTCATTTTCCTTCAGAAGGTTATTAGGATTTTTAGTCTCGCCGATAGCTGGTTTATTTTGCAGTTATAAATATTCAAAGTTAAGAAACTGAGTGTACATATCTGTAAAGTCTAGTCTACATTTCGACTGGTACTCTTTCTGTTGTTTTCTATGGTGGACTACTGCATCTGAATGATGTGTTTCCTTAGCTTTTCATATATATATATATATATATATATATATATATATATATATATATATATATGCAAATTATTCAATTTTAAGTATAGTCAGAAAGAACTTAATATGCAGTCTTGTTTTTCAAGCGTAGAAATTTCTGTACTTTATAGCACTAATCCTCCTATATATGGTTCTTGGTGTCTTTATAACTTATTCTATAATTCTAGCACCTTTTCGTTTTTCTGTGCATATAGATATATGTATAATGTTTATGCACTTCTATGTGCCTATGGAAAAAGATACTCAGCTATGTTTTTCTTATGCATAAAGAATCATTGTAAATCATTTCAAAAAAATGACTGAAAAGTATTTATGTCCTTCTTTTATTTTTCTGTGAGTAAGAAATGCATTATTTACTGTATTTAAAGAAAAACATCAAAATTTCTAGTTTTTTTTTTAGTATCTATACTTAAGGATGCAGAATTAAATCTTCAGGATGATTCAATCATAAACCGTATTCAAAAGTAAATAAAAATTACTTGAAAATACATAATCCCAGGCTTGGTATTCATTAACTATTGGTCCACCCAACCTTGAACCTTGGCTCCCCCCTAGCTCCACATCAGGCTGAGGTAATATTCTTGAGATAGAAGTTAGACCTTAGGACTAAGTCCAGTATGACACTTCTTCGAGTGAATACTAAGTTCCATTGGTTCTCACTGTAGCAGTCTATTGCTCAATTCCACATCTAGTTCTGCACAGAACCCCATTCCCTCCTAGGATTTTTCCTTAAATTATTTTTCGGAAGGAAACTATCAAAAGTGTCTCAACCTCTTCCTAGGTTTCTTGGAATATTTTATAAATAATCACTTTCACCTTTTACTCAAATAAAATTATCTTAAACCTCTTCCTGGGTTTCTCGAAATATTTTACCACACAGTTACTTTCACCTTTTACTCAAATAAAATTATATTTTAATTAAATATTTTAAATAAAATTCCATTCTAAATGTTTGTCATAATAACTCATGTAACAACAAGTAATTAGTGAAGAAATAAAACAGGAGATTACAAAGAGTCTAAGTTCATTACCAATGTTGACCATTTTCATCACAATAAGTTAAAGGAAGCTTTGGAGATTGAGAAAAGGCTTGTAAATCTTAATAGAGACCACAATTGATGTATTAGCAGGTGTTGGATCCCTGCTCTATACTCTTTCTTTTTTCTTATATTGATATTTTTATTAACCTATTTTTATATTATATATAACCTTTAACTAATAATCCTCCCTCTTTTTAATATTTTAACTAAAAATTGGTTAATTAATCTAGTCTAAGATAAGTTAAAAAAATTAAATAAAATAATATCATATTAATATTCTATAATAGAATTTGATTAATGAAATTTAGAAAATTTAATAGAAAATACTTTTTTAACTAAATATAATAGAATAATAAGAAGTTAAAATATTTTATTACTAATAAAAAATTGAATATATAACTAAGAAGGGTTGATATTTCCATTTTAATAATCTTAACGAAGAATATTAATAAAAATAAAATAATAAAATAATTTCTTTTAAGTCAAACTAATATAATATTATAATAATTAAATATTATTAAAATATTAAATAATATAATATAAAAATTATTTGAAATTTTGATCTTTTAATTTTTTTATTTTTTTTAGGTCAAACTAATAGTTACATTCCAAGTTAACCCTTCTCTTCATCTATTTATAATGGAATGCCATGATCTGATTTCTCATATGTCCTGAAGATTGAAGATCTTTGTGCATAATTATGGATCACACAAGCCAAATGTCAAAAAATTAATTAATTATTAATAATAATTAAATAAATTTAGCATGATTTTAATTATTAGATAATTTTTTAATAATAATTACTATTTATTCATAAGAGTATTTATAATGAGTGGGCTTAGTCCCATCAAGTTCCACGTTCAAAATGAATGGGGAGGGTTTAACCATCAGAACCATCTTTGGAGATATCAAACTTTCTCAAAGGGTCTCCAGGCTAGATTGAGCTTCATGTTTGAAAAATAAATCTAATTTGATTGACAAGGCTAGAGCTTTGATATTAAATCTAGTTTGATATAATTGGGCTATGTTGATTTGTAGTGGAGATGAGATAGCGTTAAAGGAAATACATTTTGAGAAACGGGAGAAGATCGTTTATTCATTTCTTACATTTAAGTGAAAGTAAAAGTTCTACATATATCTGACAATACTAAGATAAGATCAGTTGAAATCGTTTATGTTGGGATACCTGAATGAGAAGAACAAAATTTCCAAACAACCCACCTCAACCTTAAGTAAAAGAAACAATCAAATCAAATATACACAAACTTCAGCATCATGTGCATTCACACAAAGATGCACTATTACATAAACCTATTAAGCAATGTACTACTATACCCTATCCAACCTATCTATTTTTCTGCGCACTTCTTTTCAGCGAATATATTTCTCTGAATTGAACGGGACGTGACGAGAAGATGGAGCATTTGCTGAGCTGACAGATTTTCACCCGTCATCGTTCTTCCAAGTTCCTGTTGTTGTTCAAAAGAGTTTAGCAAAAATAATGTCAGTCAACTATATCTGCAACTTTGGCAACTTCTAACACAAAGAAGCATGAAAAAAAAACATGAAAAAATATTACATTTTATAAAAACTAATTATATAAACTAACACTATCATATATAAATATTAGAATATTATTACTAAAAGCATGGGTGGTTAAAAAGTAGCTCAAAAATTAATGATAAAATTATTATTTTATCTTAAATTTATTTTAATTATTAATTATATTTTTAATTTTAATTTTATTTTTATCTAATATGATTAAGCCAAAATATTTATAAAACAAGACATTAAAACATCTCTTCCACACTAAGTCTCTCAACACAATTAATATTTAATATTATTAATTTATTATATATATATTTTTATAAAATATTAATTATTATTTTAAAAAAATAATATATAAATAATAATATGTAAATTATAATTAATTATAATAAATCTTTAAAATTTATCTATATCATATTTTCAATTTTTTTATAATTAAAATAGTGTAAAATTGATTCATAGAACTTTTTCGTTGTTTCATTTTATTGATTTTGATATTTTAATAAATGATTCGTATTTAAAATCTCTTCAAAAGTAACCTAAATAAAATTTTTAAAATGAGATAGTTATTAAAATTTATGGACCATACCTTTTATCTGGAGAACCAAATTTATTTTAGACCATACCTTTTATCTACATACTCTTAGCTAGGAGAACCAAATTTTCCAACTAAGGTGTAGTGGTAGGCTTATCCAATGTTTTAAGATACCATGAATGATAGTTAGATTGTAAAGTGAAGGTGGCTTTTATTAAATATAAAAAGATTTCTTCCACTAACTTTGCATTTGCATTGAGACAAAGCATCATATATTTTGATAGTGTTATATTTGTGAAATCCACACATACAATTTGATATTGAAAGTCATTTTAAATGTTTTCTTTTAAAATGCGCTTTTTCTTTATAAATTTAAATAATAACTCTTTTGTCTAACCAAAATTCATTTAATTCTTTCTAAACATTTACATGGTTTATAAAGACTAAACTTACCTAATCCCCTTACATTGAAAAATGTTCAATTTTTATTTCATACATTGAAATCTGTTTAATTTTTATTTATCACTGACAGTAAACTAGATCTCAAAACCAAACATACACCAAATGGATTACCTGTCTCTTCTATCTATTTAACATTAATAAAAATTAGCCCATGACTTCACAGGACAAACCCGCAAATCAAAACAATGATTCTCATTACCTCATACCAGCACATATTTCTTTATAACCTAATATTATAAAAATACTTTACTTTTATAATCATTATCCTTGAATTTATTCATTATTCTCCATAATCATTATCCAATTTGAGTACTTCTCAAAATTTAAATATCCAATAACCTTCAAAAGTAAACTTTAAACTACCTTCGAAAAAACAACACACCAAGGAAACCTACCCAATGCCCATGAAACATGATGCGATGACAAACCTCTAAACAACTTTCCTCTCTGTACTCACAGTGGCACACACCCTCTGGAAATGGACTTCTTTTCAATAATTGTTTTTTATACAATTTGCTGTTACGATCAGTCCAGTCAAATCTGCACCTCAAACAACACGCAAAACAAGAAGATGAGTGTGGGTGATGACGTTGAATACTTTTTCGTGGGGGCTGTGCTGCCTCCACTTCCTGCCTCACGAAATCAAAACAAGAAGCTGCCAACGGTATGTGTTTGTGGTTTTCGATAGCGGATCTTCCTCCCACTTTCCTCCTAAATCTGAGTTATACAAAGGGATCTGTGTTGTATTGATTGAAGATTTTTTAAGTTAGGGACAACGTAGATAGATGTATGATTTTAGCAAATTTATGTATTTTTTCTGTTTTTATACTTCATAGAAGTTAACTACAAAAAAAAGTTGTGATTCCTCATAGCCAGTAGAACGGAACTCAAAAGATTTAATTTTAATTTATTTCTTTCATTATATTCATTATTTTTTTTTACGAATCCCAATATATCCTGGTCTGATCAGAGTTCAGAGTTTAGTGCTGGGGCACGTGGATTTTGGATTCCTAAAGGCTAAATCTTGACTAATAACGTTAACCACAAATTAAAAAACATCAGACCAAGTCAAATGGAGGTGAAGCATGTACTTTCGCTTTTCAAGGAATGGAATGGTTCACAATAATAAAGTAATTTGTTAGTGGGTGTACTTAATAATAATAAAGTAATCCATCACACATTCGTTTGGAAGTTCCATATTTTGGGTTTCTTTGCTTTCTTTTTTATATTTCCTTATTATTTTCTCCGAGTTTATGTATTCTAATTATTCTTTGAATTAATTATGTCTAAATAAAATATTTTTAGAATTCTTATTCATTCTATTTCTCTTGATATTTTGTTCTTTTGAATTTTTTTATTATTATTAACTTTTATTTAGGAATAATAAAAATTAATATCAATAATTTATTTATGAGCTTAATTTATTATAAATAATTTATTTATAACCTTCATTATTTTTAGATAAAAAATAAAATTTAATAAAATAATAATTAGAAATATTATAAAATATTAATTTGATATTTAAATAATTAATAAACTTTTTAATTTAGTTAATCTAATTTAAATATAATTATTTATTTATAATCTTAATTATCTACCATGTTTATCTTATTATATCCTAAATAAAATTTAATAAAATAATACAAATATCTTAAATAATAATTAGAAATATCATAATTTTATGATTTGGTAATTAAAGAATTAATAAAACTTTTAATTTAGTCAAACTAACTCGTAAGATTCTCTCTGTATCTATTTAAACCAAAACCATTGATCCGTTCTCTTATCTTGAAGATAGATCACAATAGATTTATTTTAATAGTAATTATATCTTTGTTTAATTAAAAAAATATTATAAAATAAAATTTATATATATATAGAAATGAACTATTTTCTATTTTGATATGTGATATTAATAAGCTATGATAATGATTCATGATATTATTATCAATTTTATTTACAAGTTAAGAATCTCATGTTTGAAAATTTTGCCTCATACTTTTATAATAATAATAATAATAATTTATTTATTTTATAAAAAAATTAAATGAAATATATCATAAAATAAATATTTTAATATATATTAAAAATTGATTTCAATAAATATTAAACAACTATTTAATTTATATTAAATAAAAACAGTAATATAAAATTAACCAATATTAACCAAAAAAAACTTATAAATAAATATTAATAATAAATAAATAATATACAATTTTAAACTTCATCTAAAAACAATAATTTTAAATGAATATCTAATGATTTACACCCCTTGAGTTTTATATGAATATGTAATGATTTATACCCCTCTATAACTCATAGCATTGGATTTAATTATTATTAGATAAAGTATATGTATTATTTTTTAATGAAACGTATTTTGAAATTGTTTTTATTTGTGGTTTCTAATTAAGAGATGAATAATAAATTTATTTTTAATTGATATTTAAAATGTAATATTTATATTTTTTTAAAATTAAATTATTTAAAAAAATTGTTTATTTTTTACTTAATTAATCTAATTTTAAATAAAATAATATTTTACAATTCAATTTTTAAGTTTTTTTTTTTTCAAATAAAATGATATAAATATTTTCAATTTTGGATTTATTATGTATTGATAAAATTTAAATAATTAAAAATGAATATTTTTTCATATTGCAAAAATTTGAAAAAATATTTACACCTCAAAAAATGTGATTCTTCTCATATATAATAGCTTTGAATTTAAAATGGATCTATATTAATTTATTTTAAAATAACTATTAAAATATCATAAAAATTATCTAACTATCAACCAAAAGAAACAATAATAATATAAAACTAATTTAATTAAAACTATACACATCCATTGATATTCACTTTAATGTGAACCTTCACAATGATCGTAGTGAATGGAGCTTTAAGAAATGAAACAAAACCTATTTGAAATCCAAATCAATAATAAAAATGATAACTATTTGAAATCTGGATCACTTGTTAGAGAGATTTACTCCTCATTTGGCTTCAATAATAACATGTCATGAGTTCAATATGTGAGTCACATTCTCTTTATTTTCTCTACTTTATAAGCCTGAAATTGAGGTTGGACATTAGGTATTTTTATGTTTGGATATGTTTAATGTTGAACATAATTTTCATATGAATGATGGTTTGTGATGTTGCTTAAGATTTTTATATAGACATATATTTATAGATATTGTTTTCTCATTTTCACATTATAGTGGTTTATATATATATAATATTTTTTTGATAAAAAACATATATTATTAGATGTTTGTAAAATTATTTTGGATTAATTGGATTTTATTCATGGGTCACGATCGTTATCCAAAATTCCAAATGGATGCTAGGAACGTGGAAATGAATATAATCTCTTGCAATTACACCTTCAAATCAGGGGCCCATTATCACTACTTGAATTCGTGAATATATTTATTGTGTCTCATTAGCTATTTTACTTTCTTTTAATTTCTTTCCATATTTTTTTTTCTTCTTATAAAAAAAAATATATTTTTATTTCAAAAAACAAAAATATATTCTTCATAATGTGAACACATCATTCCATTATGCCTCATAAGGAATCTTGCATACATCATAGGAAGGCCCACATGTCATCCTCAACACGGAATATAAAGTATTATAGCATACTAGACCATCTATATGGCCCTATATAGAACACTACTCCTTAATTTCCAAAAGAAAATTAACATAATACTGGGCCTTAAATACATGTCAACTTCAACAAAATGATGCATTCTATGAAATCTAAACTAATAAAAATGATATAAAACTTATGAACAAAAAAAATTTCAAAAATAATTCCATAACAATAATTGAAATGATTTAGAAAGCTGAAATTATTCATGAAAAGGAGGGTGATAATGACCAATGTTTTTTAAGCTATATATCTTAAATAATATGTCAATTCCCCCAAGAAAACTAGGCCCCATGTTTGTTTGTGTTCCCCCCCCCCCCCTTTCACCCACTAAACTTCATTGAGAGGAATCACCAATTGGTTTGTGACTTTTTAACTCCCTTTTCACATACCAACAAAAGGATAAGTTTTAAATCCATAAGATCAACAAAATTGCTAGTACCTTACCTCAACTGAGCTTTAAGGCTTCAACCAATGGAAGTAATTGAAATTTATACTTATCCAGTTCTACAAATAGTAGGTTCACCTTAGTCTTCCCCATGAAATTAAGCTCAAGCCCCAGTATTACCCACTACCTCCTCAACAACATGCTTTGGAGGTTTATCCATCCCCACTCAAAGGAAAGTATTTATATTTATATAACCTTGACAAGGACATTAAAATCATGGAATGTGACTATATTCAAACAATTTAGCATTTCCATCCAACGAGATGTCCCAATCTACAATTACAGGAATACTTATAAAGTCCATTTTAGCTTGGTCACCACACCATTTTCTTAAAACTTCTTCAATCAATGTCCCAATCCAAACCTTTCTTAGTCTTCTCATGCTTTTAATTCCTTTCTAGAATTGTAATGTTTATTTCCCTTATTTCTAGTAGTGGGCCATATGAATTTGGTCTTGTTGTGTGTTTAAGTGTTAAAATCTCTATTTTTTTGTAAGTCCCTTGTACCCCTTCAGCTACTAGTTTTAATAAAATTTTAAAGGGATCATTTTATTAAAAATAAATAAATAAATAAACTTAATGTATACGTCAACAATAATAAGAATTTATGACTCTCTTTGCATATCCTCTATCATCCTAGTACTCTTAAGTAGTAACAAAATTGGCGAGATAAGAAATAAAATACTGTATAGTACATAGAACAATAGTTAACTCATTTATCTCTCTTTGGATCATGAGGACAGTAAGATGATAGTATCCTTAGAATAATTTTCCCAATCTATGAGACTAGGGGTGTGTTTACATACAAATTTCTCAAGATAATCATAACTCTTATTGGTTTCAACCATTTTGGAAATTTTTTTCTCCCTACTTGGAACCATCTTTGTTATTTCATTGGTAAGTTTGAATTGCATTGCTCCTATGTCCGTACTATTTTTCTCTAAGCTCCTTTTGAATTTTAGAACATATAATAGGGATAATGAGGAGAATGCACACCTCGCTATGGTCTATTAACACCCCTAGACACCCAAGATAAAAAACCAAACTAAAGTGTGATGAAAAGGAACATTCATTTTTTAACACTTATTTCAATAAATATAATTAACCACATGCCAAATTATATAGAGAGGCATAATTTATAATGGAAACACCCTATCAAAATATTTTTCCATGCACAATAAATCATTTGGAGTCTCCTGGATAGGAAGAGTGTGCTTCATTATAGGTTACCATCAAAGGCTAAAGATAGGAATGGCTCAAGTCTTCCTTCCATTAGGCATATAATCACTCGCTTGTTTCCACAATAAAGGTGCAATATGACAAGAGCCTGCGTGTGGAAAAAAGTGGAGAAGTGATGGACCTTGCATATTGATCCTTCATTACACAAATAAGTTGTCTTATGGTTTTGTAGCGCTTCTTCATGAAATTATCTCATGAATTATGGTGAAATAAGTGTGAAATATTCTCAATTTCCAAAAACATTTAGTACACCAAGAACATATAATGTTCCTTGATTGACCCTCTTATTACTTTGAGAATTCAACTTTCTTTTAATTGTAAGAATTGGAAAATATCAAAATCATAATGTGAAAAAGGGTCATTTTGGAATGGAAGCAATCCAGTGATGGTGAGGAGGGACTCAATAAGCCATTGAGATGAGGTATACTCATTTCAGATCAATAAAGCATTCAAGCCCATCTCTAATCCCAAATATAATCTCTTTGTTTCCTCTCCTCCTTGGGGCCAAGTCTCTCTCACGTACATAAAAGGAACTACTCACTTCAATCTTGAGATCTTTTCAAAATATAACATTAAGACAATTTTTAAACACCATAAAAATTCGAAGCAAATGCTATAGTCATACAAGGAAATGTTTGATTGCATGGTAGGTTTAGGGGTTTTGTAACATCCATGGTAAAAAATCCATGTAATAAATTTAATAAAGGAAAAATAATAACCAAGGTCATGGGACACGTATTCCAAGATGAATGTTGGGAAAAAAATCCTAGTGTGGGTGCCCATTTGGTTTATTATGGAAAATAAAATGGAAAAGGCTTTGGAAATGAAAGAGACATTAATTGGAATTTTATTAATAAACATAATGTAAATTAGGAGAAAATGAAGTTGAAATGTCACGTGTTGCATGCGAGGAGGAAAATGAAGGAAAATAATGGAAATTGAAGAAAATAGAGGTCTCATTGATAAAAAGGCTTCTTAGGATCAGTTGGTACCTTTTTTTGTAAAGATCAGTGGTTATTACCCTTGATTGGGCCCAGGAATCCCTTGATCATTAATGGAAGGATACACAGTAAATCCTAGAGGGTGGAGACCTCGTAGGCCTAGGAATCCCTTGGTCAATTATGGTAGGATACATTGTAAAGCTGAGAGGTTGAGACAAATAAATTCCTCATAGTTTAGGTGGAAATATTAGGAGGAATCCATGCTTGTTTAAGCCCCAGTGATCCAGTGGGGATTGTGGTAATGCATGGTTGTATTGATAAGGGTCTGGGCCTAATGATCTGGTGGGGATGGCGGTAAAGCCTGAGGAAGCCCTACTTGGTTTTGTTGTTAGTCTCACATTCATGCTTGGAATATGGCATGGGGGTGTTTCACTGAAAGAAATATTTGGTTAATCCATTCTATGGTCAGGTGGTTCGTGGAAGTCCCATACCTAGTTGGATTTGTATTCATTAATAATATATTATTTTTCTTGGTATTTTATGTGTAAATGTACTGGTTTATATGTGGATGTTATGGTTTTTATATCCTTTTTATTTATGTTGGTTACATGTTTGTTATGAGTATGTTTTATGACAAAATTGATGTATGGTTCTCACCATGTTTTGACTAGAAAATGAATATACAATGTATATATGTCCTAATAGATGATAATGCAGCTATTGTGATAAGGCAACAATGCTTCTTTACGAATATCAAATAAGTATGAGACCCCTATCGTCGAATATGATTTTATGACATGTAGATTTCATATTTGTGACATGTTTGACGAAATTCCTGTCATGGCTAGTTGGGTTCAAATTAAGTATTTATATCAAGGTTTGCATTAGTATCTTTGTTCCCATGTTATTTATAATTTCTGAAGTTTTCATGAAGTTCTAGGCAGTGGCCTAATTCCTGGCCCCGAAAAAGTGGCACAAAATCCAGGGTCACTGGAACAGAACTAACTAGAAAATTCCGTAGTTGCTGGCATGCCTTGCTATGGGAGAGAATAGAAGGCCTCAGTCGCTTGCAGGGCTTGTCATGGGAGCGGATGAGAGTCCAGGTCAATCGAATAATTAGTTGTCTCATGGGTTGACCACCTAAAAGGGTTGGTTGGATCCTTAAGGTTTTGTAGCATGTGTGGAAGGTCATATTAGTTGTGTTATGTCGGTTCTATTTCCTTAAGGTGACCTAGGAGGTTGAATCACATCATAGTAGCCTCTCGTCACATATTTACTCCAGTGGACGAGTTAGCTTGGGTAAATGTGGGAGGAGGGTGTTATAGAGTGGTATCAAAGCATGGTTCACCGCTTGGACTTGATGGGAGGTGTTTGGTCATGCATACATGTTGGTTTCATAGGTGTTCTTTATGCTTGTGTTCTATGTGTTTTTTGTGTATGCATGGTGATGGTTATGGTTGCAGTTCTTTCGCCATGTGAAAGTTGATGGTGTTGTTGTTGGAAGTGTTTATCATGAATGCATATCAGTTGTATATCCATTTGTTATGCATGTTAGTGTCTATATGTTGTTATGCATGCATTATTATGGACATGGTTATCGTGAATGAGGTCATTGTAGAAATTTAAGATCATCATGATGTGGTTGGTATGTTATGATGTTGATGTGTTGGTTGAGATAGAGTGGGAGATGCGGAGTATCAGAGTGAGGTTGTAGCACTAGACTTTGCAGTAAGAGTAGATCATCATATAGGTTTGTATGTATGGTGTGCAGGTATGAGGTTAATGGTTTTTATAATAATTAGGGTTATGTATATGCTTCAGATTCTATTGTTATTGCAGTTACATGTATGATAAATGCTAGTTGATCAGTGTGATCACATGTACATGTGTCGGTTAGTCATCAAGGATAGTAACTTATTTTTATATGAATTGTGGTAATATTCATGATGGGTATGGTCATTGAAACTAATATCTTGATGTTATATGTATCATGATAATTTTTGTCAGCCTATGCATATGGTTAGGATTATGACATTCACATACAGTCGACCTATTTGTGATAGCTTGTTGTACTAATCTAGACTGATTGTTTGTATGTGATTGTTATGCATTAAGGACAATTATCTATGAGTTTATGATGTGAACATGTTAGCTATTTATTTTTATAGACATCGTGACCTTATTTATGTTTGATTTTATATGTTGTGAAGTTATATCGTGCTAATCTAGATTGATTTTGCAGGAAATAGCCTCCCCTGAGATACATTAAGATATGAGTTTGGTTATTTCGTCTACTTGATGCTAAATGTTTGGTTCTGTCATCTATTTTGTGTTGGAGTGTTTTCATGTCTATTATGTCATATATTTGTTGTTTGAATGTTTGATTAGTTGCATCATATGAGTTTGTATCTATAAGATTTCATGAAGGAATGATCATGTTTTGAGATGGTTGCACTAACACATATGTGTTGAGATAGTTGATATGTACTTGAGTGTAAGTGGGTGCTAGTGGTAGTATTATGATTAGTGACTCTGAGTTGACTATGACATAGTTGTTAGTCTTGGTAAAGGCTGATGTCAAATTAATAGATATGTTTTCTTGATCTTTGGAACATGTAGCTTACATGTGTGAATATTTTCAGGGCAACATGCTTGGTAATAGCATGACAAGGTAACATTTGATTTGCTTATATAGCTAAAAATTGGGTGATGTGATAGCATATAATAAGATCCAATTGCAGCAAGCTAAAATAAAGGGTAAAAGAAAGGAATTGGTTGAGAATTACTTTGGATATGTTTCAAAACCGTAATTCCAAACGAATGAGTGTTTTGCATACAGGAAATATTCTTAACCTTGATTGTGTCTGAAATTATGTGGATATATGCTATATTCATGAACATGTATTGACAAGTATATTAGTTAGTTTCTAGTTATATCTAGGTTTGTTAAGGGAATTGGATTCCCTTGAGAGATGGTATGGATGTATTCAGTTACAGGGCTGCGTGCTTAGTACGACAAGGTAAAATAATTGATATATTATTATGTTTTTTATACACTGAAAATTATCTTTTTATGGCAACATGATACAAGGAATTGCATGGCAAAGAAACTACCATGAAACCTTGGAGAAGGCTCAAGTTGAGCTTTCCTTTGGAGGATTTGAGAACCATGGAGATTGAGTCATGATGTTTTTTGTTAGTATTGTTGGCCTGTGACAGCAAAGAAAGTGGAGAAGGAGAAAGGAAAGGAAATCCTGATTGTCAAAGAGCTTCAAAGGAATCAATCTACATTTCAGTTCAATAGAAAGGGGAAAGTGTAGCTCATAAGGTTTAATGGTGAGAAAACTTCATTTCTGCCCTCATTCATCTCATTTATCCTCTTTACCTTCATTTTCCCTCTTTACCCTTCATTTTTCCATTTCTAAGGTCTCGTGCTATATTTCTTTATTCGCAACTCTACTCCCCCACTTTAGACCTCACATTACCCCTTTCTTACCTTCCCCCATCACACGACCGCAAGATTCATTCTTATCGTAAACAATCCACTCCTTGTTGTTCAAAACTGTTACCAACACTCAATTACCTTTGCGCACTCCCAACCTTTCTGCTCATCGGAGTTCGCACTCTGCAGGATATAACCTTTACCCTTTGTTTCTTCTATGAAAAACTTGCGCTCTGCGATTTGTGGGCAGGACTCCACCTCCATCTACCACGTCACCTTCCCCACCATCGCACATCGCTCCTCGCAACTTTTAACATTTACCACTCGTTGCACCTAGCTAAACCTTCTGACATGAGATCTGCTAGCACAGTCCCACCTCCATCCGTGCCACGTCACCTTACCCCCCCCTTGCACTTCACCCTTCACAATATATAACGCTTGTACTCCCCTGTTGTTCCCAGCTAAGCCTTGCGACATGTGATCTGTGGGCATGGTCCCACCTCGGTCTGTGACACGTCACCTTCCCCACCCACCGCACTTCGCACTTCACAATATATAACATTTAAACCCCCACTGCTCCCAACTAAACCTTGTGACATGCGATTTGTGAGCACGGTCCCACCACCATCAATGCCACGTCACCTTCCCTTCACTTTGCATATCGCACTCTTTACCATTTACCTTTCATTGCGTGCACATATACTTTGTGATATGCTAACTGCAGTCGCGGTCCCACCTCTATCTGCCACGTCACTCCCACCCATCGCATATCGCTCCCTGTAAGATTTAACCTTTACCTCCCGCTATGCCCATATAAAACTTGTGATCTGCGATTTGCGGGTGCGGGTCCCACTGTCTTGCCACGTCATCAATATCCCTCATGTGGCTTTTCTTCTGTCCATTTCAGTGTTAATTAATCCCACTAAACCCACTTCCGCTTTCGCCATCTTGCCTTCAGCTCTGCTCCATGCCAATGCATCCGACAACCCGCAATCTATTTCACAACCCCTCCACCTTTCGGAAGTTAATGCCAGGGGGGTCCGAAATGGTTGGTTTCTAATACCGCCTCTAGTGCTACGTGGAAGCTTGTAGTGATTTCACACCCCCCCTAGCCAATACCACAAATCATCCATGCCACCCTCCGAAATCTGATTCTGGTTTGTAATTCAAAACACAACATGGGCTTTTGGGTGGAACATGCAGTATGGTTTATTCAGTTTTCTCAGGATAAATTCTGCTAAAGAGTTTAGCATACACAACATAATTGGCTATTCCACAATGGGAGGTGAAAATCAGGAGAATTAGAGAGTGGATGTTTTCAAACAACAGGAGGAATCATATGATGAAGGCCAGACTGCTCACCTGTTCTCAGCCACTTCTCACCACTCCTTTGAAGATTCTAGAATTTGGCCTCCCTAGCCAACTGTTTTACCTCTTTTTACTGATTAGATAGTGATGTTTTGTTGGTAAAATCTTGATTTTACCCAATTCTGTTTTGATTTTTCGATTACAGGAGTGATTTATTGATGCATGCTCTGATAGTTTGTTAGGATATTTTGGTTTCGGCTGTATGGTTTGATCATGAAAAAATATTTCATTGTAAACCCTCAAGGAGAACTCTATATGTAGTGAGTTCTAAGATGAAATAAATTTTATGGAATTTTGAAGAATTTTGCTATAGTTTTGTATGATTGTGCTCCTTGTACTTTGAGATACATATTTGGGAGACTTGTTAAAACTTAATATGATACAGAGTTGTTATTTGGATTCTAGATGGAGCATTGAGTAGTATGTATATGTTTCCTTTTGTTACGAGTAATCTTCTTCTTATGTGTAATCATCTTTCATGATATGTTACTTTGATGGTCAGTGTAATGTAGCTGATGGCAGTTTGCAATTTTATTCATGAATTCGTGTTTGTATAGTGCTGAGGTGTTAACACTCATGTTTTAAGCTTGCTGCACTCCCTTAATCCGCGCTCCACGAACCTATGTTTTTGTCCATATCTCAATCATACCTGCTTCCTCTGAGTTCATGGGGGACATATTCTTAATCTTCTTAAGCTTGTATCTTGTGGGGTTCTTCTCAGTTCTCTCTCAATGCCTCTACATATTTTAAAGTTTTTGCTCGTTGTTTTATACTTGGCCCATTTAAAATCCATCAAGTCTCACAGCCTCTTGCGCCCTCTCACCGTATAGGGAATTCACATGAATCAACTCCAAGGTCTTCTCCATCCATGAACCACCAAAACCACTGTTCTCTTATTCCATATTTTATCAGACACTTATACAATTGTCCACATTTAACCTCTGATTTTAAGATGTCCTAGGCACTGGTCTTCTACAACTCAAGGCTGTCTCTAGGAGCTACAACATCTTTTTGGCATTGTTGTTGGGGAACGAATTAGAAAACCTTTCCCTGGGATATGGAATTATCTTCACCCTTCAATTAGGTGAGCACGAAGGGTTGAGAGCTGCATAGCCCTCACCTTAGCGACTCCACTATTATCAAAGTTCAAAACAAGTGTAATCCTAGCTTACACCAGGCCTCATACCCAATTATATACTTCTCAGCAGAGAACCCCTTCTGTATCTTATCTTGAAAATATTATATTTAAAATAATCTGGAGGGAGAAGGAGCCCATCCAGGCTAACCTACCCTCATTTTCTCTAGAAGATTCTCCTTCCTCTTCTCAGAAATTTGATATCTATGGTCTTGGCTCCACGGCCTGTGTACTTAAGTATCCTCTATAAACCTCTACTTTAGCCATTTCGGACCTAAAATATGAATTTGAATACGTTGATACTTCTTTTCCTCCCTTGCACCTACTCCAGAGGTTGAAGAAGTCAAAGAAGTTACAACACTCCAAAGCTCATTTCAGATAAATATCCAAACTTATACTCAGCATATACCCATTGTACCATAGCCAAATCATCCTCATGTAAACTTTACATCATGATCTAAAATGACTACTCGGGGTATACCATGTAATCTGAAAATCTCCTTTATAAAAATGTTAGTGATTTGTACTATCTTATAAGTAGATTGAACAGGGATAAAGTGTGCCACTTTGCTGAGTCTATCCACTACCACCATAATCGAATCATTATTCTTTTTATTCCTAGGTATTCTGGTGATAAAGTCAAGGGAAATGACTTCCCACTTCCATTCGGGCACTAGAATTAGTTGAAGCAATCCCGCAGGATGCTAATGTTCAACCTTAATTTGCTGACACTCTAGGCAGTTCGTCAGATATTCTGCTATACCCTTTTGCATTCTCAGCCAAGTGTAGTATTTTCTGATTGTTGTTAACATATTCTGGTATCCTGGATGCCCTGCATAGGTGCTCCTATGGTACTCATCCAAAATAATTCTCTTTAGACTATTCTGATTAGGAATATATATCCTCTTCTAAAAAACAAGAAGTTGTTTTTCATTGAATTCATATTCGGACTGATTGCCTCATATTTCATCATATTTTACTTGCTGCCACAAGTTTTGATACTCTGGGTCCTCCCTTGCTACTTCCAAAATCTGCTCTTGAAAATTAAACTCATTCTGGTTGAAATAAAGTTCATAAATGTTGTGTAGTTTTTTGCTTAAAAGATCTGTCACCTTGTTCTCATTTCCTTTGACATGCTAAATATCGAAATCAAATTCACTAAGAAGCACATTCCATCTGGCTTGGCAGACATTCAAATAATCCTGCTTAAAGTAGATGGTTAGGCTACTATGATCGGTTCTCAGCACGAATATTTTCCCTAGCAGGTAGTACCTCCATATCCGTAAGTCATGCACAACCGCAGTTAGCTCCAAATCATATTATGAATATCTCTGCTCATGATCCTTCAACTTTCTAGACTCATAAGCTATGACTCTTCCCTCCTGAGTCAACACTGCTCCTACGCCCTCCTTGCATGCATCATCACATACTTCAGATTCTTTACTTGGGTCTACTACCTTCAGAATAGGAACAATAGTTAACAACTCTTTCAATAGCTCAAAACTATTCTGACACTCTTGTGTCCATTTAAAAACACATCCTTTCCTTTGCAACAAGGTAATAGGATACACTATTTTAGAGAAACCATTAATGAATCATTGGTAGTAACCAAAAAAACACATAAATGAGCATATGTCTGCTACGTTCTTTGGAACAATCCATTCCATAATTGTCTTTATCTTTTCCGTGTCCACATCTATCCTTTCAGCTGAAATCACAGGCCCCAAGTATTGGATCTTCTCCTTAAAGAAATCACATTTACTAAACTTGGCATAGAGTTGATGTTCTCTAAGCATTTTTAGCACGATGTGCAGGTGTTCCTTGTGTTCCTCCACATTCTTGGAGTAAATTAGTATATCATCAATGAATATTAACACGAATTTATCTGAATATGGGTGAAATATTCCATGCATTAAGATCATAAATGTTGTAGGTGCATTGGTTAACCCAAACGATAACACCACAAACTCATAATGTCCATACCTAGTATGAAAAGCAGTCTTTCTTATATCTTCATCCTTGATACAGATCTGATGGTAACCTAACCTTAAGTCAATTTTGGAGAATATTGTAGCTCCTTTGACTTGGTCAAACAAATCATCGATGTGCGGTAGGGGGTACTTGTTTTTAACAGTTAGATTGTTGAGATGACGATAATCCATGCACATATGCATAGTACCATCATTATTCCTTACGAACAACACCAATGCTCCCCATGGGGACACACTTGGCCGAATATAACCTTTATCCATCAATTCCTGTAATTGCATCTTTAATTCTGTTAACTTTGATACACTCATTCTGTATGGAGTCCGAGACACACGTGTTGCCCCAGGTATTAATTTAATAGTAAAATCTATGTCTCTTTTTAGTGGTAGCCCTAGAATCTCCTCCAAGAAAACATCTTGGAATTCTTGTACAATAGGAATATTTTCCAGCATAGCAGTCTTATCATTTGCGTTGGTGAATCCAACTTGAATTGCATAAAGCTGGCAACCTTTCCTTGTACATTTAGTTAGCTTTGATGCTGTAATAGGTCGCAACTTCAAACGATTTTTGAGGCTGTGGAGTTCCTGTCTCGTTCCATCATTAGACTTAAAATGTATAACCTTATTCTTACAGTCCACTAAGGACCAATGTCTTTCCAACCAATCCATCTCCAGCAATATATCATAAAATCCTAGTGGTATAACATTGAGTTCCACAACTATGCATTGGTCCCCAATAATCAGTTCATAATTGGGTACCTTAGTATGAACCCATCTTTTAGTCCCTATAGCCAGTTGTAATAGCCATGGATTTTTAAATTTTTGGTCCTAAAACTTACTACTTTCAACTACACTAGGGTTTATGTAGCTCAAGCTAGCACCAGGATCAACTAGAATAGAAACAGGTCGGGTTTGAATCTTACCTTCTAACTCTATCATTGTTGGTTGGTTATCCGCTCGTCGATCCTACAGTGTCGCATTGATTCTATGTATATTTCAAGCTACATCCCCCACTGTTGATGCTTCTTGCAGATCTACTGCTACCTCATTCCTTCCCCGATGTGGGCAGTTTTTGAAGTAATGTGCTTCTTCACATCCCCAACATTGCAATGGAGATTTCGGGGGTTGCCCAATATTGGGTCTGCTAGAAGATTCATTAGGCCTTTCCTGCCTAGTCCACTTGTTCTGGTTTGGATTTTTCCATTATGTTTATTGAGTGGATGTCTTGCAACATTCTTGAAATAACTTGATCTATTATTTCTCTTATTGGTAAAATTTTTCTGCCCTTTTCGAGGTGGCCAACTTTTCCCAGCTTCTCCCTTTGCCTTGGACTTCTGATAGCACATTCACGCTTTCCTAATTGCTTCATCTATGGTTTTAAGATTCTCGAACTCAATTATTTCTTTGATATGAATTGGAAAACTGCTCAAAAAATGCTGCACCTTGGCCTTTTCATCACGCAGGTAAGGTACATATCTTAATAGAGACGTGAATTTTGTAATAAATTCATCCATGGTCATTTGGCCCAGTTTCAGATCATGAAATTCTCGGGATTTCTCATCATAAAATCGTTCAGTCAGGTACTTATCTTTAAATTACTACTGAAACTCATCCCAAGTTACATTTTGATCTTCCACTCCTGGTACATATTTCACTTCCTCCCACCACAGTGTTGCTTTTTCCCGCAGTTGGTAAATGGCTAGGCGAGCTTTGAGTTTGTTGTTATACTCATACACTTGGAAGCACTTATTCATATTTATTATCCAAGATTCCGCCATTTCCTCTGCCTCTCCATCAAATGTAGGAGGCTTGATCTTCAGAAATTCTCCTTGCAATTTGACTTTCTGCTTTTTCAGTTCTTGTTCATTTCCATATTCTGCCTCATTATATGTTCGAATTGTATGTCTTCTTGGCATTTGACTATCTTCCACATGATCATGTAATACTTGGCTTTGTTCTCTGCTTTCCTAAGTATTTCTCTCAGGGCTAGGCTGTCCACTGGGAGGATTCTGTCTATTCAACAGACTCTTCAATATCCGCTCTTGTTCTCTCATCAACCTTTCGTTGTCAGTCTAAACATTAAGAATTTATATTTGTAACTGTTGTACAATATCCAAAAAATTATTTGTCTATCGTTTTTGTTCTTCCAGCATTCTGCTTATCTGTTGATGCTGGTCCACACTTAATTACACCCACATTTTGGGACTAGCCTCAGATTGGTCACAGGATGGGTCTCTCCCATGTTTATGGCTGGGTGTTGAATTGATCCTCTTCTCCTGATTGATTACAGAAACCTGTTCCTGTACTTAGCACAATATCAAATCATTAATTTTAATATAATTCATAACACAAAAATTTAGCTGTGATGTTGTAATAGGTCACAACTTTAAAGGCTTTTTTATGCCCTGCACTTCCTGCCTTGTTCCATCGTTAGACTTAAAATGTATGACCTTATTTTTACAGTCCACTAAGGACAATTTCCAGCCAATCCATCCCCAAGAATATATCATAAGATCCTAGTGGTAGAACATTGAGTTCCACAATTATGCGTTGGTCCCCAATACTTAGTTCACAATTGGGTACGTTAGTATGAACCCGTCTTCTAGTCCCTGTAGCTAGCTGTACTAGACATGGCTTTTTAAATTTTTGGTCCTGCAACTTACTACTTTCAACTACATGAGGGTGTATGTAGCTCAAGCTATCACCAAGATTAACTAGAATAGAAAGAGCTCGGGTTTGAATCTTATCTTCTAACTCTATCATTTTTGGTTGGTAATCCTCTTGTCGATCCTCCAGTGTAGCATTGATTCTGGGTATATTTCGAGTTACATACCCCACCGTTGACGCTTCTTGCAGATTTTCTGCTACCTCATTCCTTCCTTGATGTGGAAAGTTTTTAAAGTAACGTGATTCTCCGCATCCCCAACATTGCAACGAAGGTTTTGAGGGCTCGCCAATATCGAGTCTACTAGAAGCTTCATTAAGCCTTTCCTCCCCATTCCACTTGGTTTAGGTTTGGATTTTTCCATTATGTTTACTGAGTGGATGTCTTGCAGCATTCTTGAAATTGCTTGATCTATTATTTCTATTATTCGTAAAACTTCTCCTCTTTTCGAGGTGACCAAATTTTCCCAGCTTCTCTGTTTTCCTTGGACTACTGATAACACATTTTCACTTTAATAATTGCTTCATCCATGTATTTCATATTCATGAACTCAATTCTTTCTTTCATATGAATTGGAAAACTGCTCAAAAAACGCTGCACCTTGGCCTTTTCATCACACAGGTAAGGTACATATCTTAATAGAGAGGTAAATTTTTTAATAAATTCATCCATGGTCATTTAGCCCAGTTTCATATCATGAAATTCTCAGTATTTCTTATCACAAAATCATTCAGTTGGGTACTTATCTTTAAATTACTATTGAAACTCATCCCAAGTTACATTTTGATCTTCCACTCCTCATACATTCTTCACTTCCTACCACCACAACGTTGCTTTTTCCCACAGTTGGTAAATGGCTAGGCGAGCTTTGAGTTTGTTGTTATACTCATACACTTGGAAGTAATTATTCATATTTATTATCCAAGCTTCCACCATTTCCTCCGCCTCTCCATCTAATGTAGGAGGCTTAATCTTCAAAAATTCTCCCGACAATTCGACTTTTTTCTTTTTCAGTCCTTGTTCTTCGAAGACATTTCCAGATTCTTCCTCATTATATGTTTGACTTTTATGGCTTCTTAGTGTTCGACTCTCTTAGACATGATCGTGTATTTCTTAGCGTTGTTCTCTATTTTCATGAGTGTTTCTCTCAGGGCTAGGTTGTCCACGGGAGGATTCTTTCTATCCGACAGACTCTTCAATATCCTCTCTTGTTCTCTCATTAGCCTTTCATTGTCACTCCGAACTTTAAGCATTTCTATTTGTAACTATTATACAGTATCCAACAAATTATTTATCTGTCGTTTTTGTTCCTCCTGCATTTTTCTTGTTTGTTGATGTTGGTCCACACTTAACTGCACACACATTTCAAGACTGACCTCATGATTGGTCATGGGATGGGTCTCTCCCATGTTTTATGTCTGTCGTTTTTGTTCTTCCAGCATTCTGCTTATCTGTTGATGCTGGTCCACACTTAATTACACCCACATTTTGGGACTGGCCTCAGATTGGTCGCAGGATGGGTCTCTCCCATGTTTCTGGCTAGGCGTTGACTTGATCCTCTTCTCATGGCTGATTAAAGGAACCTGTTCCTATACTTAACACAATATAAAATCATTAATTTTAATAGAATTCATAACACAAAAATTTAGCTGTGATCCTGTAATATGTCGCAACTTCAAAGGCTTTTTGGTGCCCTACAGTTCCTGTCTTGTTCCATCATTAGACTTAAAATTTATGACCTTATTCTTACTGTCCACTATGGACCAATGTCTTTCCAGCCAATCCATCCCCACCAATATATCATAAGATCCTAGTGGTATAACATTGAGTTCCACAACTATGCGCTGGTCCCTAATTCTCAGTTCACAATTGGGTACCTTAGTATGAACCCGTCTTCTAGTCCCTATAGCCAGTTGTACTAGCCATGGATTTTTAAATTTATGGTCCTGCAACTTACTACTTTCAACTACACGAGGGTGTATGTAGCTCAAGATAGCACCAGGATCAACCAGAATAGAAAGAGCTCGGGTTTGAATCTTACCTTCGAACTCTATCATTTTTGGCTGGTAATCTGCTTATCGATCCTCCAGTGCTGCATTGATTCTAGCTATATTTCAAGCTACATCCCCCACCATTGATGCTTTTTGCAGATTTTCTGCTACGTCATTCCTTCCCAATGTGGGCAGCTTTTGAAGTAATGTGATTCTCCACATCCTCAGCATTGCAACAGAGGTTTCGGGGGTTGCACAATATCGGGTCTGCTAGAAGCTTCATTAGGCCTTTCTTCCCCTGTCCACTTGGTTCTGGTTTGGATTTTTCCATTATGTTTATTGAGTGGATGTCTTGCAGCATTCTTGAAATTACTTGATCTATTATTTCTGTTATTGGTAAAAAAAATTTCCCTTTTTGAGGTGGCCAACTTTTCCCAACTTCTCCCTTCGCCTTGGACTGCTGATAACACATTCACACTTTCCTAATTTCTTCATCCATGGTTTTCGGATTCACAATCTCAATTCTTTCTTTCATATGAATTGGAAAACTACTCAAAATATGTTGCACCTTGGCCTTTTCATCACGCATGTAAGATATATATCTTAATAGAGACGTGAATTTTGTAATAAATTCATCCATGGTCATTTGGCCCAGTTTCAGATCATGAAATTACCGAGATTTCTCATCATAAAATAGTTCAGTCAGGTACTTATATTTAAAGTAGTGTTGAAACTCATCCCGAGTTACATTTTGATCTTCCACTCTGTTAGGGTCCCATAATAATAGGGTTCATAAAATTTTGAATTGACTTTGATAAGTCTTGTAAATATGTACATACCTTGCATTCTGCAAGTTTTTTTCCCATATTTTGAAAAAATGAAAAATAATAAAAAATCAAAAAGAGGGTAAAAAGTCCTAAAATAATGATAAAAGGACTTAGAAAAATATAAACCCGAAAACAAAAAGAGAAATAAAACCTGAAAGTGAGCAAATCCAAATGCAACTACTTTTAATTTTTACTGCAAGAATAATGTTTATGTGCAGAGTGTCAATAAGTGCCATAATCCATGATTATTTAAATAGTTTAATCTTAACTTTTCATGTTTCAAATTCATGTTTTAGATAGAGAATGAAGATTTGTCAAACATTTTAAACTTGACAAATCGGTAGATAGGTAGAGAATAATGAATAATTCAACAGTTTAATCTGAGCCCTCAGATGAAATAAGGTATATTTAGATTAGTTTTATGCTTTGAAAGAAAAATTTTTAATTTTGCAAGCCTAAATGCACCTGCAAAATGAAGAAAAAAATGTTAGAAATGGAAGTTGGGTAGGTAGAAAGTAGTGGAGCAATCATGTAAATAATACATCATCGGGAAAAATAACTAATTTCCTCTCCCCCATGAGTATTCAATATTCTAAGCTGTCAGTGAAACAGGCTCAGAGCATTTCTCTGACTTTTGTTGGGACTGGACCCAAGGATCTATGATTGGTTAGTTAAAAATATTGAGTTCTTATATAAATCCTCATTTATCATCATTTACCCTTCATTCATGTATTACAACCCCTTTTTCCTAAGTAAGCACACATTCTTACTTAGTAAATTGTAATCCCCATATAATTAACTCTATCCCTTCATAAGCATTCATAAAAACCCACAAAGTTACATTTATCCTAAGTATTAGTGAAAGAAATATGAAAATGAGCAATGCTTGATTTTGTACTATACTTAGAGATAATATGTATTTTGTTTTACATTTCACTTCCCTCTCATATTAATTTTTAACATATTTTATTAAATCCCTAAAAAATACCCTTTCTTAGTTATTAATTTCATTATATCTAAATACCCCAAAAACCCACTATTATAAACTTTTGACCAAAGTATATTATCCCATGTGCCTAAATGAAAATACCAAATTAAAAGCCCTTTGGTCTAAAAGATTATCGTTATTTAAATATCCCGCCCTATAGTTTTTAAACTATCGAAAATGGTTAAAAAACTATATAATATAACAAATGCGGCCTCATATTTTAAACATTTTTCAAATGTTTTAAATAAAGACATTAATCCCGCGATATATATACACCAATGAATAAGGCTTAAAAAACCCTGTTTAAAAGTGCCTTTGTAATAACTTTTTATCCCCGCCGCTATGGTTTAAACGTGTTTTAAACTATTTATTTCATAAAAATTAAACCATTACCACCCATTCAAAGCCTGATCCCACCATTACTTTATAATGCACCTCCCGATCAAATCCTCACCATTCACACACACTTCACAGATCCGACGGTCAACGTTTAATATCCCATGGATTAGATGCCTGACCGCTCCAAGGTGAAAGCCATGCAAAGCAGCCGGTTTTTCGCTGACCCCTCCCCTCTACGTGGCCTTTTATGATTGGATCACATGGGTAGAGGCTAAAACCATTTACCACTTAAAACCCACGCGATAAACCACCGGTTTTCAAAGATTGTGTAAATTCAAAACTGCTTCCCACCTGATTGTGACTTACATTCAATGTTGTTCAATGCAAATTCATACATTTGATAAAACCTTGGTTAATACATTAATTCATTCATATATCACATTTAACCATTTTATTTCCCTTCCTGACTATGTAAACCTGCAAAAAGCCCCCGATAGCCATTTTCTCCCATATTCAGCTAAAGCTTGCAAACCTTTGCCCAGGAAGCCTGTAAAAGACTGCTGAGGAGCTATATTGCTCCAGTTCAACCACTGGAGAAATCAATACAACCAGAAGACTGCAGAAAACCCTGTTAAAACCGATACATGCGTCGAAATAGGTATTCTCCTAAGATTTAAACCCGCAACTCAATTCAAAATACCTTTAAAAGAAAGAGGAAGCAGTTCAAAATCAAGAAATTGATTAAATTAAATTGACCAAAAGTCCCAAAAACAGAAAAAACCCTGGCAAAATTTTCCCAGGAACACTAGAATCCGCTACGCACCATTTTTCAAAGAAAATTATCATTTCTTCATGGATTAATGATCAATTTCAAACTTTAAATGCCAGAAATCCACTGCAGCTGCTCTTTATCTTCTAAAAATCCCTTTTTAGCAGAGTTTTAGCCCTTTTTTCAGTCAAAAAAACTCAGAAAACCCTTTTTTTCTGTGTAAGACCAGTTTTTAGCCTCAAAACTTCATTTGAGAGACATAATTAAGCATATAATTCAAAGATACATTCTATTTTTTTTTTTTTTCCTAATCCAGCCTCTGTTATAGTAAAATTGCCTCTGCAAATAGTTTAAACTTGAAGAAGCCAATAAATATGCCTAAAAAACAGAGTGGAAACAAATCTGAAGGTTCTAAAACTCCTAAAGCTACTCCTGCCATGACTCCAAATATTGCAATTGTAGTCAACCCATTACAACCCCTAGTTGTTAATATTGAGCATATTCCTCTAGCTGATATTGACTACAAAATAGTTGATCCTATAGTTGAGTTCAATTTGTTAGATATCCACAACTGGTGTTTTGAAAAATCCCTAGATGATCAAGAAGATGTTCATATTTGGGAATCCAATTTTCCCAAATCTATAGTCCCGCTGACTCACCCTTGTCAAGAACTTATCAGAATATGTCATCAGTACTACATTCCTAAACAAAGAGCTATTGTGAATGCAAACAAAGAGGTCATATTTACCATTACTGCAGAGTCAATAAACCAAATGTTGCAGCTTCAACCAAACCCCCAAGAAGTCCCATTGTCTATTGAGGCCCTCACTAAGTTATTCATTAACTTAGACTTTCCTAAAAGGTTTATGATTTTCCATACTTTCATGCCTCTGCATGTTGAAATTACAAAATTAAACCCTCCATATTCAACTGAAAAGCTTCTTGAAGGTTCAAGGCATGTAATCTCCATGATTTCCTTCATACTTGGGTATTTCAATGATGAGCATACTGATGAGTCTATCCTAGGATTTTTGTCCACCTTTTCTCCAGGACAATCACCCTCAGTTATATTTGACTATGTTGGTTTTATAGCTAATAGCATTCACTATCAATTGACAAATTTATAGCTAGAAGGAGTATTCAGATATACCTCCTATCTTTTCCATTTGTTTCTATCAGAGAACTTTCCAATTTCACTTCAGAAGTTGGATATAGAAGGAAAACCTCTATCAGTTGTCTTCTGGACATCTATACTCAGAAAAGAAGGAAAAAAGTTCAGTTATTCAAAGTTTACAGAGTTGTTTGTACATCCATTGACCACCATCTTGGAAAAAACAAAGCAAGCTAGAATCAGTGAGGAAATGAAGAGAATATTGTAGCTATCAGAGCAAAGCAAAGTAGGTGATTGGTATTTTTATGAGAAATTCACTGAAATCAGAGTTTTTGGTTCTAACTTGTTGCCATACAAGTTACCAAAGCATCCATCAATGAGGATCTTTGCCTTAGAGTACATTAGGCAAATCCTAAATTCAGATTCAATTAATTTTATGGCAGCAAAAAAAAAGACCCAATTTAAACTCAAAAATCAAATTGGGCCTTTCATATGTAATCAAAGAGATGCAGAAAAGGAAGTAGCAAGTCAACTACTTGAATATAAATTAGAAGAATGATTCCCATGGAATTATGATCCACAAGGGATCTTAAGTAAACTAAGGTTAAAATGTAAATTGACACCCTTTATCCATGAGTCAAAGCTAGAAATAGAGAAGTTTGATAATCAAATTGAGTGGGTTGAAAATACTTTAACAGAGGTAGTAAACCAAAGGAATACTAGTCACCCTTTGGAAGTTTCCAAACAGCTGGAAACATCCTCTAAAAGAATCAGAGAAGAAGGAGCTTATACTGCAGAGACTACAATAGAGACCAAGTTTAAAATCATTTACAACAAGAGGCCAAAATTGGATACAACAGCTAAAGGAAAAGTAACAATAGATGTTGAAGAGACAGAGACCTTGAAAACTGACACTGCACAGACAGAGGCCAATGAAGCCACTATAATCATCAGTGAGCCAAATCATAATCAAGAAAAATTGAATAATGAAGATGCATAGATTATGGAAAGGCGACAAAGTATGGAGGCTTCTTCCTCAGATTCAGCTTAGGAGAAGGATTTAGATATTAAGGAAAATTACAAGCAAATCAAATTGAAGAATGAGGAAATCAAAACTAAAATATATTCTCAGTTTTTGAAGCAAAATCCAGGTAACCAAAATAGATTCCTATCAGCATTTGATTATTTGTTGTGAAACCAGATCCAAAAAGCGAAGAAAAAAGATATTAATGGCTTAGAAATAAGCCACTTCGAGGGGTCAACCTTCAATACATTACATGAATGAACAATTCTTGGATGATTCAAATTACAAAACCTCCTTTCTATATATAGGAGTCCATGGGGCCACAATGTAATCCTAGCTAACCTAACAACAATAATTTAATGGCACAATAATAACAATATGGGGGTTACAAGGGTACAATAATAACAATAAAGGGGTTATAATAACAACAATAAGGGACTATACTAGTAATATAGGGACCTAACATGCCCCTCTCCTTCAAAAAAGTGTTGTCCTCAATGCTTGAGTAGCTCTGGGTGCTTATGTATAAAATTCTCATCCTCCCATGTAGAATCTTCAGTGGGTAAGTTCTTCCACTTGGTGAGATACTCTGAAATTGATCAATTATGTAGCTGTCGAGTTCTTGTTTCTGTGACCGCTTCAGGTTCCAATATGATTTTTCCTTCCTCATCAAGTTTTGTAATATTTTTTGAACTGGAAGATTTTCACCTATAACCTTCTTTAAGCATGAAACATGGAAAATTGGATGCACTTGTGAAGAAGTGTTACACAACAATTTGTCAACGTCCCTGCAATTCCCCATCCCACACAATTGGAGGGCTCATTCTGTGACCTATGAGCAGTAATATGACTTGAAAACACTTTCATGACATCCCTCTGAACAGGAGCTTTCATTGCCCTGAAGACAAATCCTTGTGAAAAACCCTAAAAACAGCTCTTTTTGCATTGGCGCGGGTACACAGTTCAGCCCTCGCGCCAAGGGGGCAAACCCTCCAAAGAGGGCGCTCCAATTGGCGCTCTGTCTCAGAGTCGCACTCGCGCCAGCCATTTTAAGGAGTGTTTTTTAAAAATAAATGGCGGAAGTTTCGTCCTAACCAATCCATAAACTAGTATCTAATTTGAGTTGGGAGGTTTGGCTCCGGATCTCCATGTAGAGGAAGTGGTTTGCCACCTCTCATGGAAGCTTCCTTGAGGATAGGGCCAATCCCATGATTATAGGGATCCCAACTCCCCTTCCTCCATCTATAAAATCTTGCTCATCTCCTTTGCAAGCTAATCTCCATGTTCCCAAGAGCCATCAGAGCCTTATGCTGCAGGAGATTTGATTCATTCCCTTAAGGCCAAATCCAAGCAGGGAGACTATTGTCGAGACATCCGAAGAGAGAGGTTTGTCCCATCCACGACAGGCTTTTTCGAAACGTGTTCCGCTGGTGACCCTCTAAAGGAGAATTCAGCGTCAGAGCCAGGTTGTATCCTCCTTTGATTGATTAATGATAAACGACTATTGGTTATGGTTCTACTCTTGTTGTTGATTATGATGATGAGTTATGTCTTCTCTGACTGACATATAGTTGCATATACTGGATTTTACGCTTGCGTTTGTTTTTTTTCTTGCATGTGCAGGTGTCCAATCACGGAGATCGTGAGGATTGTGATCTGCCAGAGCTAAGGAATGGGAGCGCTACTTTCTCTACGAGCGACAGCGTTGGATTCCAGGTAAGCCTTCATCGCTAGTTGGTTTATTTGCAATTAGGAACTTGCAGTATAGCGTGTGACAATTGTTGCTAGACCCAGTCTAGGCTAGTAGGGATCACCTCTGTCCACAGAGGGGATTTACCTTCACAACAAATTGGTGACTCCGCTAGGGATCGTCTAGCTTGTTGTTCTTTTGTTTTGTAAGCTACAGACGGAGCCTGAAGTTAGCCAGATAGCCTTTGAAACGCTATTGCTCTGCATTAGCGAATTAGATCAAAGCTGCTTCAGTCAATCTCTGATTTAGTTTATGAACTGAACAATTGGAGTATTGTCTTGTCTTTTCGGTTGTTTCTCGATTCTACTTTCTTGATTGGATATTTTGGCTGGCTCTTTTTGTGATTTTGGCTTTTGGTCAGCTTGATCATCACTGGTCTACTTGTTGGAGTGCCTTTTTTTTTTTTTTTCCATAGCAAACTCGGCTGGCGCACTTTTCAGTGTGACAGTTGTGCCCACTGGCGCATGTTGTCAGTGTATTACTCGCGCCAATTCCATTCTGGCGCTAGTTTCAGCCTCACAGTCGCGCCAATCCTGCGAGGTACTAGGGTTTGCTATGTTTTGAGCTTCCTGAGCTTGATCAGTGTGTTTGGTCTTGTTTTTTTGACTGCTTGAGTGTTCTGGAGCCTTGTTTGATTGGCTGTGACCTTTGTCCTTTGGTTGTTTGCCCATTTCCATCAATTTCACATTCTAGCCCTAGGGCATCTAGGTGCTCTTGTGTGTCGAGCCTCCCTTGGGAGTTTTTGGTTTCTATTTATTCAGTCAAACTTTTGATTGCTCCTCTGCATTCATTTGGCAGTTGTTTATCATTTTATTGCGCTATTTGAGTGTTTGTTCTCTTCTTCATTCAAATTTCGCTTTGTCTCACTTTGGGCCTAGATTACATGGTCCATTTGAGTCTTTGGGATTCTCTTGGTTTTGAGGGACTATTTTGTCAATTTGGAGATCTGATTGTGTGTTTGCGTTGAGTGAAATTTGTGTGTTTTTCTCTTTCCTCATCACTTCTCAAATTTCTCTTTTCATTAGTTTTCATTTTGTTTAGTGCACTTTGCTATTAAACATTGAAAATACAAAAAATCTCTTTTGCTTTCGACTAGTTAGTGCAAATTAAAATCTTTTCGGTGTTATTAGTGATTAGTGACTTTAAGAGAAATTTTTTTGGTTTCCATTAGCTACATTAGAGACTTCGCTGGTTGTTTTCTGATCATTTTATTATTGTGTGAAAAGCTCTTAACTCTCTTGTAATTAGCTTTCATCGAATGAAATGATATATTGTGGCATATAGTGTGCATTTAGGAGATTTCGAGACATAACACTCGCTAGGGCCTGAAAACTGAAACGTAATTGAAGATAAACATTAAAATTTACTCAATTTACACTAAGGCAGCATTGAAACATTAACGCAACATTTAGTGGTCTAGGCTAGAGACGTGTTCCGGCGTCTTTAAACCTAGTAGCTTTCGTTCGCCTCTTGGCTTTAGACAGCACTAGTACGGACTTGTGCTCCCCGTACCATCGAGTATATAAAGGGAGACCCCACTAGGTTTCTATCCTTTATCCATAGGAAGCCGAGTCTGCCTTCCTATACCCATGATACACCGGACACAACATTCGGGGAGATTGCCTGCACGTACGTTAAGTCCTTGGTTGATTTCTCTTCCATTTTGAAACCAAGGTGTATATTGCAGTTCACAATTATTTGGTACACCCTTTGACTAGTATTCCTGAGTAGTCATTTGATCCTTTCTGACTCTTTAAATTTGAAGGGATCACTAAGCGCTTGTCCTTTCACGCTTGCTTCAAAACTGAAAGAGATAGAGTCACCTTTTATCCGTTTCTCGACTCTTAAAACATGAAACGGTGAAGTTTCTAAGTTTCAATGTGGTAAAATAAATCACCGCGATCACGCGCCCTGTTAGATTTTGCTTGTTGGCCGTTTGATTGTGTGTCTTGACTCTTTTTTAGCCCATGTGTGTTGTGCTTGATCTTTTTTCACTGTTGTCACAGTGGTGGAACCTTCTGTTTCGTCTACTGGTAGTCCATATACAAACGATTCATCAGAGGTTTCTCAATCCTCTGCTGAACCTCAGTAGCCCATCATTTCTGAGTTTCCCAATGGGGGACCGGTTCTGTCTGAGCTTCCCTTTGGAGGACCAGTTGAGTTCAATTGGCCCTTTTCCGACCCTTGGTCTGGATTGGGAGTAGGGGAGCATTTCCCTCCTCTTACATCGGGTTCACCTTTTTTAGCTACTGTTATTCCTCCTAGTCCTCGCCGTCTGTTACAAAATCTAGCGACAGGTTCAAATATGAGTGATTCTCCTAGCGAGGAAATCCCCACGTCTAGTGAAGATTACCAGTTATTCCCTCGACAGTTATTTCCGGAAGACAACCCTGAACCATATGTTATGTCATCACCCGATCCCTCATTACCAGCAGGGTACAGATCCTTGGGTCAGATTATTGCCGCCGCTGCCTCCATGGGGGTATCGCTCCTTCTATGAGGTCGGTTGTTCCTTCTTTGGGGATGTATCCTAAGACACCCATTACGTCATCCCCTCAGGTCACTTCTGTACCCTCCATGCCCACTGTCTGTGTGGCCGAATCTGCACCCGCTGTTACCACTCAGTTCGTAAGGACCACATCGCTTCCCGAAGATGTCTATATAGCATCTGTTATGCCAGAGAACATTTCTCTGGAGGAGTATCAATTTTCCCTGCAACAATCGTACCCCGAGGTCAGACAGTCCTCTCAAGATCCCAACCGCTCGTATTTTTCGCATTATGCACAGGATGGTACACCTGTGTATGTCTTTCCATATCAATACGATGAGCATGGGAACCCTTTACGTTTACCTGCTCTTGAGGCTCAACTTCATGCTTAGGGTTTACCGTATAACCAGGCTAGACAGCCTTATAACCCGCAAGGACAACCTTTTCAAGGCCAACCTTCGGGCCAGCCTGGCTATCCTTATGACCCACGGGGATAGCCCATATAGGGCTACCCTCTGGGCCAGCAACGGCCATTATACGGTCCGCAAGGATAGTATTACAACCCTTCAGGTCAACTCGTGCAGCCTCTCCCTGGAGTCCCACCTGGGAAACCTCAAGGACTCACAGGAGAATCGGGGTACCAACCAGGGCCGGTATATGGTCCTGGGGGGTAAGTCCAACCTTCTCAACCTATGCAACCATAGTATCCTCTTGGTCCCAACGTTGCACATCAGCTAGGACCATCTTATGGTCCTGTTGCGGGTCAAACTGGTTATCAGCAACCACCTAGCTCCATTCCGCTACCAGGCCAACCGGCCCATCCGGCACAACCTGGTATCCCGCTACCAGGCCAACCGGCTCATTCGACACAACCTGGTATCCTGCCACCAGGCCAACCGGCCAATCCGGCACAACCTGGTGTCCCTCCACCAGGCCAACCGGCCCATCCGGCACAACCTGGTGCTCCTCAACAGCCAGGTCAACCTGCACAACTGACACAACCTGTTTATCCAGGTCAACCTATTCAACTAGGGCAGCCCGCTCAACCAGGTCAGCATGTTCAACCAGGCTAGCCAGCACATCCTGTCAACCTTACCCAACAGCTGACTTATTCAATGCCGCAGCCAAATCAACCGCTGCACCCTAATTATCAGGCTCAGCGGGGTCCCACCTATTAGCAGCCCACTCAACCTCAAGGCAGTTACTATTCTCATGGTCAATACCGACCAATTTATAGCCAGCCCCAAGGTTCTAACTATTACTCTAAACAACCCAGCTATACCTATACTCAGCAGCCAAATCCGCAGACTGCTCAAACGGGGCCGACTTACAATCAGGGTCCATACTCTGGTTATCAAGCCCCGTACACTGGTTACCAGCAACTGAATCAGGCTGGTTATACACCCTATACCCCCTATGGTCAGAATCCTGCTGGACAGAACCCCTAGGTGCAAGGATATTCTCAACCAGCATGGAGTATAGGTAATGGTCCTTATCGAGGGCCAGGCATGCCGTTCAATCCGCAATTGCCGTTCTTGGATACCTTGGAATTACCGGATGTTTCAAAATTAACTAATGATCCAATTCTACACAATCCTTATTGGCCTCCGGTTCCGACCAAGGTACCGGGTGATTGCCCAAAATTTGAGGGTAAAGCTAGAGAAGACCCCAAAGCTCATGTAATGACTTACCATCTTTGGTGTTCGTCCAACTCTTGGGTGGACGATTCGATTCATCTACGTCTCTTCCAGCGTACTCTTACTGGCACTGCTGCCAAGTGGTATATCGAATTACCCCGTGGCATCTTTCAAGATTTCAATACGTTAGCCATGGCTTTTCTGACTCACTTCCAGTTACCGGTCCGTTACGAGGGTGGGACACATCTCCTAACTTCGTTAAAGCAGGATAAAGCCACCCACATCTCAGATCACATTCATGAGTGGCGACGTCGTCGTAGACTGATCAAGTTTGATATACCTGATCAGCTACTAACTCATTGGTTCATCACATCCTTCGTTAACAAAATCGCCCAAGATATTGTTATGGGGGCATGTGTGACTGAAGAACAAGCCATAGTGTGTGCTTAGTATATTGATCCGGTATACTCTTAGTCTGGCACGCTGTATGATATTTTGACTGATGCTCCACACCCAGGAACCTCTAAAGCTCCACCTACCCCAACGGTGGATGGTGTTATTGGTTATGTATCTCAGAATTCTCGAAAGTCTTCGAATGGGAAGCAGAAGTCCAATTCTTCCAATAATTCTGCTCTTCCCGCCCCTTCAGATTCTGGAAAAACCGTGGAGGTTAACGCCATTTAGGCTAATCCTACGGAAAAAGCCTCCAAGGGAAAGAATAAGGGCAAAGGCAAATCCAAACTCAATGCCCCAAAGTCAGAGTCTCCTAAACCTCGCACTAAGGACAGTTCCCAACGTAAACCGAAGTACCCCTGCCTTATTTGTGAAGGAGATCATTATACCAAGGATTTTCCACGATGATCTGAAGTTATTCAACTTCTAAAAGGCTCCAAAGGGACTCCGACAGTTCTTAAAGAACCGTTCCCGTCTCAGCAGACCCAGATGGTTGAACAGCCTTCACCATCTGCACCATTTGGGTCCCAGGTCTTTATGATGAATGGTGCTGCACCTGTCTCCATTGCTACGCGTTCGAAGGATTATGCTAGATCACACCAGACAGTTGGGAAGGAAGTTGTGGATGGCCCACCTCCCCCACCTGTCTCCGGTCCGTTGGAAATTGAGAAGCCTACTGTTGAACCTGTTGTGAGGCCACCTTCTAAAGGTGTTCTACGAAGGTCTTCCTTCAATCTGAATGCCCGTGCCGCTCAACACTATAGTATTGTTGAGGATTTGGCATAGGCGCCTTCTACTATGTCTTCATTGGAAGTTCTTCAAAGTTGTCCTTCACAACGAAAAGCTCTATTGTCTGCAATCGGTGGAATCGATCCCGCCGATTCTAGTCTTCTCACCTTCGACTTAGAAAATTTCACCCCCCGACTTCCACATCAGATCGCTCTTGTTATTCAAGTCGGGATCAATGGTCTTAACTTCCATAGGGCCATTGTGGATGAAGGTGCCTCTACCTGTGTCATGTCGTCCGCCTGCTGGAAGGCCATTGGCTCTCCAGCTCTTTCATCATCTCCCAATGCCCTAGAGGAATTTTATGGTCGGGAATCCAAACCCCTGGGTGTTCTCGAGAGTTTACCGATTACTTTACAGGGGAAGACAGTCAATGTAGAGGTAGAAGTGGTTGACGCCAAGCTTAACTACAATATACTTCTCAGCCGCAGTTGGACTCACGCCATGCTATGCATGCCATCCACCCTCCTTCGACATCTTAAGTTCCCTCACGAGGGAAAAATCGTTACGGTGGATCAGTTGTCTTTCTTCACCTCCACCTTCGAGAACAACGTTCCTTACGTGGATCAGATCCAAAATCCCCCTGACAGTGTAGGACCCGGTCTCTTCAAAGACCCCGTCCTCATGGATATTTCTCCTGTGCCACCACCGCACACCACTCAAGTTAATATGATCTCTAGGTGTGACGACCCATGGCTCATCCCTTCGCTTGAGCAGGTGACTGCTTTTGGAGAATCGATGCCCTTAACTCCAGTAGAGATTAATTACTGTGAAATCGTTGTCGCATCTGATCCTCCTCCTCCTCAACATGCTCCTTTGAGCATGGCTTTAGATGTCTACTCTCAATCCCCCTGGCTCGGTGAGGCCGACTCGCCTGATCCTCTTAAAGAGATTTTCCCTTCTGACGAAGCCATCGTTGAAACAATGTCTCTTGAGGAGCTGCCTTGGACCGATAGTCATCATCGTTCCTCATTTATACCCATCCCGGGGGCAATGTTAGATTGTCTAGATCGTTTTGCATCTCAGGTTCCCACTCCACCTCTCCAGACGCCCATATTGACACATGAGGTGCTTTTAGAGGGAAACCTTAGCAACATTACTCAAACTATTCCGATCGACATCTCCATTAAACCAGGGATAGTTGAGAACATACACATGGGAGTGACTTGTTCTCCTGATGAGATACGAGTTTATACTGATCTTTTTCGAGAATTCATAGACGTGTTCGCTTGGTCCTATGAGGAAATGCCCGGGATTGATCCTAGCATAGTAGTGCACGAGATTCCCACCTATCCTGGTGCAAAACCTGTGCACCAATGCCTACGCCCGGTGCATCGTCGCAAAGCCACTGCCATTAAAGCAAAATTTGAAAAACTTCTGAACGCGGGCTTTATTTACCTGATTCCCCTCACAGAATGGGTTTCAAATATTGTCGTTGTAGATAAGAAACAGGGTACTATAAGGGTCTGTGTTGATTACTATGATATTAATCGCGCCTGTCCTAAGGACAACTATCCTACTCCCTTCATAGATCAAATCATTGACGAATGTGCTTGGAGTGAGATCTATTCCTTGATGGACGGCTTTTTCGGGTATAATCAAATAAATATTTTACCTGCCGATCAACAAAATACTGCATTCATCTGTCCCTGGGGTACCTTTGCATATAAAAAGCTCCTATTCGGCTTGAAGAACGTTGGAGCTACTTTCCAGCGCGCTATGTCTTACGCGTTCCACGACATAAACCATATCGTTCAGCCTTATTTGGACGATTTTCCAGCTCACTCAGCTGGGCGAGAGGACCACCCAGAACACCTCCGCCAGATTTTACTTCGCTGTCGACACTATAATATCCGGCTCAACCCTCATAAATGCGTCTTTTGCATGGATTCTGGCCGTCTTTTGGGGTTCATAGTCTCCAAGGACGGGATTCACCTCGATCCCCTAAAGGTCGAGGCCATTGTCAATCTCCCATCACCCTCTTCTTTGTATCAATTGCAGAGTCTGCAAGGAGAAGCTAACTTCCTACGACGCTTTATACCGAACTACATGGAAGTGGCCAAAGGATTCATGCGTCTTTTAAAGAAGAACGTTCCCTTTCATTGGGATGACATTTCTCAACAATCCTGTGAGAAGCTTAAGACATTACTTGTTAATGCTCCATTGCTTCGGCCTCCAAACTATCACCGTGATTTCACTCTATACTTTCCCGCCACCTTTAGCACCATAGCTATGGTTCTGGTGCAGGATGACGATAATGGCAACGAACACGTTGTTTACTATCTATCACGAAATCTTCTTGACACAGAAACGCGTTACGCTCACGTCGAGAAGCTAGCTTTAGCAGCTATACAAGCTGTGCAACATTTCCGCCACTACATCCTACTGTGTACTGTAACCATGGTTTCGGATTGCAACCCCATGACATATATTCTTTCTCAACAATTACTGGGGGGCAAATACTCCATATGGATCGTTATGTAGTGTCCCTTATTAGTGAGATAGCTTTGATGATACTTAGAGATGGTGATTTTGATATAATATTATGTATGAAAGACTTATGTACATGCTTATATGCTATGACCTGGTCACTTGGTTGTTGTGTGCATATGATAATATCTATGGTTGCGTGCACAATAATTGATTTTGGTTAAGAGAATATTAGCGATTTTTTCTCTTTTGGTATCCTATTTTGGACATAGGTGTATGACGTGAATGGTCATTCAGAATTGAGACATAGATCCAAGGACGATCATGGTTAAGTGGAACATATGGTTAATTATGAATTATGGATGATACATGATTTGTATGATTATATGTGCGTAGTCTTGTACTAAGCATGATGTGGCAGGGGACTTGGTCATTGCCAACAGGGATGCTCAAGTTATAAATGACTGCGGAAGTCATTTCTCCAAAACCAAAATGATTGTGGAAGTCATGCACAATATTTGGTAAAATTTGAATAAGTTAATTATGAAATTCATTTGATTTATTTGATTTATTTGATCAATGAGATTGTGATGTGTGTAGGTCTTGGAAGAAGACCTTACCAATGAACCATCAGATGGGTAAAAGATCACAATCAGTACCTTAAGGTGAAACGTGGAGTTTCAAAGCAGAATAGATGAGAAGCCATGGAAATTAGGGCGCGGAGTCCTAAATCCATGAAATATAAAGACGTGGAGTATTGGATATATGATAAAAGGATTAGGACACGGAGTCCTAAATCCATGAAATATAAAGACAAGGAGCCTTGAATATATAAGGAAATTTTTGGGGCACAGAGTCCTAAATATTTAAAAAGATCAAGGTGTGGAATCTTGGATCTTTAGAGTAGATCAGGGCGCAGAGTCCTCAATCTACTAAGGCATGAAGATGCATACAATAGGGGTGCGGAATCCCTATTATCTGGAATAAAAATACCACTCATGGGCAACTCATAGATGAATTTCCTTAATAATCTCATTCCTAACAATTTTGGAGTTACTTTCTAAAAATAGAAAGTCATGTCTACCATTTCAAGTATGACTTTCCAAAAATAGTAAATCACCTCCAATCACTGGGTAAACAAGTATACTTGAAGGAAAATCACTTAACTTATGATTAATCAACTGTAATAGTTCAATCTCGACTTAATCCTCAATATTATTATTATACTTTATGAGGCTATGATATTATTATTAAAAGGAAATTATATCTCCTCAATCACTTCACACCTTTCTCCTTCATGACTCTCATGGCTCTATGTAACTCTCTCTATTTTAAATATTACATTACACTCTCTTTTATGCACTCATCAAGGAATGGCATATTCCTCTTACACTCATTAAATATATGTCATAAAATATTCTTACACTCATTAAATATGTGTCATAAAATATTCCTCTTACACTCACTTTAATGCATATGTTACACTCTCATTAAATAAGGCATGCATACCTCTCCTTAATGGCATAAGTTACACTCCTCTAAAAGGAATACAATGCATGCATATTACTCCTCCTTTATGACAAGAATTTGTTGCTCCTCCTATATATGAGTCTCATGTATTCTCATTTGGGGGGAGAGGGGGTAATGCCAAGAGTGGAAGAGACTTGAGGAATATTGTGAGAGGGAGAGATATGGAGAGTATCCAATTACTTCCAAAACATATCTGAATTTCTTACTAATCTACTAAGTATCTATTGAGGTTGAACATGAGTGGTATTTAGAGGAAGTGAAAACTATCTTCCTTATTTTTCCTTGCATCTCTCTCTCTATTGTTGTATTTTGGTACTGGTTGTGAGCTTTTACAGCTCGGGGGTTCCAGGGGAAGAGTTCTCCCTGGATATGGTTGGGTGGAAAACCGGATGGTTCAAATGAGTTGGTTAAGGGATCGAAGGTGGATCATATTCTCAATGATTGGAGCTTAATATCTCTTCAGCATTTGAGAAAGGAAAGCCAAATATTGTTGAAGGTAATTGCAATAAATAAATTCCAAAGGACTTGGGTAAGTATTTCATGATTTATGGTTTTGTTTCAAGTAATTAGATGCATGTTTTAGAAATGATTTTAGGATAGTTTGAAAATTGTTTGACAAAGTCCGTGAATGAGTAATGTTATTTATGCATGAATAAGTGCTAACTTGCAGCTTATATCAGAAGTAAGAAAATAGACATGTGCCCAAAACATACCTGGAGGAATTACAGAATCAACCCTTAAAAGAAAATGCAAAATAATGGCAACTAAAATATGGTTTGGAAGACCAAATGATTGAGGTAAGTGGGAGATAAATTTTAGTTATGGCTTATGTTTCATATTCTTATTAATAATTCAATGTTTTGTTATTCAAGTTGTTTTAATAGTACTATCAAAATTTTGACAGAAACCTTAATGGTTGTAGCATTCAGGGCTGCCATGTGTTTGTCAAATTGTAGAAATTGGTTCAAAAAGCTTGTCAAATCATGTCAAATGAATTAGCTTGTGGGTGGTAAAATGTTTCAAGAACTCATATGGTGGATTTAGAAAGGTGTGAATTAAATGAGCATATCTTAGAAGCATAATTATGGGTTGTTTTTCCTCATGTAGAGCTGTAGTTGTAAGTTTTCATTCCATATGTTTGACAAAAGTCATAAATGAAACATTAAGGCTATAATATTTTGTTGTTTTCAAGAATCGCATTCTTGGGCGTTTTTAATTTGATTCAGCCCAACATCAGGGGGTATCCATGCCTAATGGACATATAACCCCTGCTTTCATTCCAACAAAATACTTTTCAGAACCCAGATCGGAAATTTGGGCAATTTTGCAGATTGCTGTTGTGAGTTTTGTGCGCCTGTTGTTGAGTCTTTGATGAAAAAAATAATATTATTTAGTCCCTGTTTTAAGATGCCAACATTTAAAGTTTCAATTTCTGAATTTTATGAGATAAATATGTTGAAGAATAATCTTAAATTCATTATTGCCAAGTGTTTGGAAAAATGCCTCAATGACTTTTAATTGCATGCTTGCAAAGTGTTTGTCATAAGGGCTCAATGAGTGTAGGGTTCATGTCTGCAAAGTGTTTGTCAAAAGTCTTGAATGGCTGTAGCTTTTGTGCATATAAATTGTTAGTGTAAAATTCTTAGTTACTGTTTTTTTTATGTTACTATAAATTATAAATGAACTATTTAATGGGTGTAGCTTCCTATGTCTGCAAGTTTTTGGTATGAATGTGAAAATGAATTTAATAATTTGCTGAAGTGTGCATAAGACAGTTGTTTCTTGTATTATCTAAAGCTTTCAAGAAAAAAAAGGGCTTGTTGTTGGAAACAATTTTACAGTGAATAATTCTTTAGGATTTTGTGCAAATAAGTATTAGTGATTATGTGACATCTACTTCTCTATCTTACTGATGGTGGGTAAGGTGGGACCTTACACGTTATCCTTCAGGAGTTCGACCTAGAGTTTACTACTGCTAAGTCGACCAAATCACTGGTTTTCGCGGATCTTATTTGCTCCCTCCCGACAGACTCCCCCCCATCTCATTCTGAAGAACATATTCTTGACGAAACCATCTTCCTTATTATCACCCGTGACCCATGGTATGGCGATATTATTGTGTATCTTCAAACGTCAACTTTTCACTCTAAGTTGACCAAAGGTGCCTGACGTCGGATTCAGCATCAGTCTCAACCCTACCACATTGTAGGAGATACATTATACCGGGTTGGAGTAGATTCGGTGCTCCATCGGTGCTTGAATCTGGAAGAGGCTGAAAAAGTCTTAAATGACTATCACAGTGGTGCCTGTGGCGGTCACATGTCTGGATATGCCACCGCCCAAAAGATTCTGCGTGCGGGTTACTTCTGGCCGTCAATCTTCAAAGACTGTATTGTTGCAGTCCGCAAATGTCATGCGTGCCAGGTTTTTCAACACAAGATGTGTGCGCCACCCCTCCCTCTGCATCCTGTCATTACCATCAGCCCTTTCGCAAAATGGGGCGTAGATTTCATGACGTGTAACCCTCATTCAGCCGGGGGGCATGCATATATAATCGTCGCTGTCAACTACTTTACTAAGTGGGCTGAAGCAATGCCTATGCTAGCTGCCGACGGTAAGACAGCTGCCCAATTTATCTTCAACCACATCATTGCACATTTTGGGGTCCCTCAGGCCATTGTTACCGATCATGGTACTCACTTTTGAGATTATATGATGGCCGAGCTAACATCAAGATTGGACTTATGACACGATAGCTCAACGCCATACTACCCCCAGGAAAATGGCTAGGTTGAAGTTGTGAACAAATTTTTGGTCACAATGCTTCAACGAACAGTTGGAATTCATAAGTCCAATTGGCACCTCCAATTGTTCTCAGCTCTATGGGCATACCGGATGTCAATAAAGAGTGCAACCGGATTCACACCATTCCAATTGGTGTATGGTCTGGAAGCAACTCTTCCGGTTGAGTGCGAAATTCCTTCCTTAAAGTTGGCTGTGGAACTTTTTCCCGATACTTCTCCTGAAGAAGAGCGTCTCTTGTATTTGGAACGGTTGGATGAAACCCACCGCTTGGCTGCCTTAGGTATTGAGGCATAGAAAAAGCAGGTCAAAGAACACTTTCATCAATCTGTCTCTCCACGTTCCTTTATCGAAGAGGACCTTGTCCTCCTATACGAACAAGTGCACGACAAACTCAGGGCAGGAAAGCTCCAACCCATGTGGCATGGGCCCTACATAGTAAAAAAAATGAGGCTTATGAGCTCATTGATTATGAAGGAGTTCCGTTGGCGCAGCCTAGGAATGGGTTGTACCTTAAGAAATACTACGCTTGAAGTTATTTTTGGTGTGGTGTGTGTACATAGGTGTGTATATTCATTTTTGTGCATGTGTGGTGTGATGTGCGATGTAAGCGTCTTTCTGCTGAACAGGTATTCCTGATTGTGCAGATGTCCATTACTCCGTTTGTGGGTTTTGCAGATGGTGCCTCCCGTAGTACCAGGAATCTGTCTTCGGCAACCTAGGTAATTTATAATCCCACTGGTGATTTGATTAACCTACAAGGTGTATGTCTGGGTCCTGCTACAAATAATATCGTGGAATATAGTGTTGTATTGGAATTATTAACCAAGGCTGTAGACCTTGGCATTCATGAATTACTTGTGTATCTAGACTCACAACTTGTAGTATTACAGCTTAACGAACATTATTCGGTAAGAAATCCATCCATTTTATGTCTATATCTGTGTATTCATCTGCTGGAAAGAAATCTTGACTATATTACATATCAACACATACCCAGACATATGAATACATTAACAGATTCAGTAGCTAATTTGGTTTTAGATAGACATTTGTGCAATTTATAAACAAAAACATCATCACATGTAAGAAGATCCATCCAGAAATAGGTACGTATATATATATATGTGTGTGTGTGTGTGTGTGTGTGTGTGTGTCGAAATGTTTACATAGTGTGCATCACATAAGATCAAAAATATACATGTTCGTCTTAATACAGCCGGAGACAACATGTCTCTCGAAAAATATGCATGGAAGAAGCCCTAGGTGTATAATCCGCATGGTGCTCGTGGTAACATGCTACCGCGCGCACTAAGCATCTCAGTAGTCGGTGGAGGTCACTGGGCACCCCCACAGTGTGTCGCTGGTATGCTAGTGGAACGTTTGCTAGCCGTGCATAGTCCGGGATCCCCCGGGCAATGCCTTCTAGGTTCTGAATCAGTTCACCTCCCTCGCCACCCTCAGCCTGAGGGTCATGTTCAACATGGGTTCTCCGCGCAATGGGCGACATGCCCGTGGGTCTCTCTGGGCTGACATCTGCGTACACATAACAACTGTTATTAGAACGGACATGTATTACCAAAAAAATCATAAATACAAAAAATCAAAAAGAGAGTATCATACCCAACTCTTCATCCCAATCCTCCCCCTCCGGGAGTGGAAGATTGGGATCTTCGGTGAAATCGGTCCCGGCATAGGGCCAATCTTCGACCACGATCAGCTGCCACCGTAACCATCCAGAAAACTCCAGCCTCCAGGACATCTGTTGGCCTCCTCCTGATCTGGGCATAATTGGTGCCCAGCGAGCCATCCTCGGCTCTTGTGGTATCGGCTCAACAACTATGGCCCCTTGGCCCTGGAAGATAGGTAGTCGTTCCAGGATGAACGACACCAAAATGGAACCATAGCCAAACTGCTTTAGCTTGACTTGCTTGCATCTTGTCAGCTGCCTCTTGATATTGGTTGTCACCGCTGTAGCCCAATCGAACAGTGTAGGACTCATACACTCAGAGGTTAGTATGAGTTGGGCCTTGGTTGCCTCGTGTAATGGTGTGTAGCACTAATCTGAGTGCTAGATCCTGGAAAGTGTGGATGTCCACCTTCCCACTTCCTGATGCAGTCCGTGCCCCTGGGCCCACCCTTGCCATTACTTGCTCCATATTTTCCCCAGATGGTCTGATGCCTGTCAAGATAGGCACCAGACCTCTGCGCGACAATCCGGTTATGAAATATATGTCGGAAACCTCAAGTTCCAACACTTGGTCCCGAAGCTTAAACACTTCTTCATTTTCATCCCGTATACTGACCAAGTATTGTAGTAGCTCTGGTTGAGCTCGTAAACAGGGCGTCAGGAAGAAATTTTTGAGTCCACAGTTCTTAAGTGCATTCATACAGGCTTCATTCTCCATAGCCAGTTCATCCTCTTCCCCATGCTCCTTCTCCTTCCATTCAATAACCATTATGCCTGAGTAACCTGCATCAACATGAACAAAAAGCCTTGATTAGATCTCTGTTATGCTTGAAATTTCATTTGAATCACTCGCAATTCAAAAATCTAAAGTGGAAAATTGAGTTTCGCCGTTGGCGCGGCCCCTTTGTAAGCAAAAGGCCATTGGCGTGGGTCTATGCCCGATACCCGTGCTAATGGGCGGAGCCCTAAAATTTTAAAAAATTTCCACAGAAGTCTAATCCATAATGGAAATCTCTTAAAAATGGATCAAAATGGAGTTCAAGGAAGTGCCCCTTACCTGGAACAAACAGGGATCTGAATAGTAGCCCGGATCAGTCGCAGTCGTCGTCAGAAGTTTGCACACAAATGGACCACTGTTGCTCTCCAATGAGGTAAATAGTAAAAGTAATTTTGTTTTTACCATTTGAGACTTATTTATAACTTTTTGAAATCTAAATAGGTTTTAAAAGTCATTTTTTATTAACATTTTAATACATTTGGTCGAAAATGGATTTTACACTTGCCTTTATGTGCAGCAACAGGTTTTACGCAACTTAAACGGTGACACGAGTTGTATTTTATACTTTTTCAGACTCGGTAAATACACGAAAAAGTCATTTTGGAGTCATCTTTCAGCTCTTTTCTGACTCTCTAAACATGAAAATATTGCCGAGGCCCTTGTCGTTTTGATCTCGTTAAAGTGGCCATGAAATGACATCTACCCAGTATACGTTTACCCCTTTTTCGGGCTGGGATAGATTATTTACGAAAAAGGAATACCCTAGCCTATTGCGACTAGCAGGTTTTCTCAGACAAAGTTTTCTACCTTTTCAGATCTGAGAAACTATTCACGAAAAGGGACCTTTGGAGTTTACTTTTCCGCTGTCTTTTCAAACTCTCTAAACATGAAAAGATGCTGAGTTCCTCCTTTGTCAGGATCGTTAAACCCTAATGACATTGGATTCAGTCGTAATGACGGTATTCGAGTTCGTCCTTCCTAGGGCTCGTTAGATGTACTAGGATGGGCTTATACAAAAAGCATATGGTATCCTCTTCAAGCTTGTGTAAAAATAAAGAGGTACTCGCCAGAAATGGTGGGGAAAATGGAACCAACATCATTGTCGTGTCGGCAGTATGTCGCTCTTGAACATGGCACTTGTCTGCGTTCATGTCGGGTTGAGGACATCTCATCTCGTTTTTTTTACTTGCCTCCGTGGGTTTGGGTGATCCATTTTGACCTCTCATTCGCTCTTTGCCTCGTCATCATGACCTCTGATCTATTGATGTCAAATACTGCCAAACTCACTGTCGTGCCGTTTATATGTTCAAGAGAAGTTGACCTCTGTAAGTACCAACCTTCCTCTGATTCTCATCTGATCTTGATTCACAAAGACATTATGTTCCTCTGTCTCGTGTAGATGATGTGGGAAACACTATGGCCCACCTTCGATCAAGGTCACTTCCTGTCAACTTCAGCCCATTATCCAGGAAGATGATCTAGAGACTCCCTTCTGGTACCTTGGAGCCTGCATGCCTCAATGGTAGGTTTTTCACATTCGACGTGAGGTTTTCATCATTGGCCTCCGATCGAGTGATTCTACGGGTGTTCGATGCTAGATCATTGATTCACATGCCGTAGATTGTACCTATAGTACCTTGAGGACCATTGTCATTATTGGTGGTACCTCTCACGTCTGTTAACAACTTCCATCACTGGCTGGTAATCAGACGATGTTCTTGCATGTTCGACTTTAGCTCACTTATTCGCATGCTTGAACTTGTACTTTGTTTGGGTTGAGATGGAGCGCAAGACGCTGGATTTTGTCTGTTGGAATCCAGGCTGCGATTTTTTGGATTATTATGATTAGTTACATGACTCACTGATTGGATGGTTGCGACCATACCTGAGTCTATTTATCGATCCTTATTGGATGGCTGCAACCATACCTGATTCTATTTATCGATCCTCACTAGATGGCTGCGTCCATGCCTTGGATCTGGATTATTATATACTCTGTTATGGATGGCTATGCCCATACCACATATATATCATGTATTTGAGATATCAGTGGTACTTCTCTATGCAGGTTTTCTGACGGCGGTGTTTTCAGTTGGACAAGTTCTTGTAAAGCATTTCACCCCTCTCTCTCCTTCGGGCCTCATGCTTTAGGGGGCATCTGTTACACAACAATTTGTCACTGTCCCTGCAATTCCCCATCCCGCACAATTGGAGGGCTCATTCCATGACCTGTGAGCAGTAATATGACTTGAAAACACTTTCATGACATCCCTCTAAACAAGAGCTTTCATTGCCTTGAAGACAACTCCTTGTGAAAAACCCTAAAAACAACTCTTTTTGCATTGGAACGGGTACATAGTTCAGCCCTTGCACCAAGGGGGCAAACCCTCCAAAGAGGGCACGCTAATTGTTGCTCTGTCTCAGGGTTGCACTTGTGCCAGCCATTTTAAGGAGTGTTTTTAAAAAATAAATGGCAGAAGTTTCGTCCTAACCAATCCATAAACTGGTATCTAATTTGAGTTGGGAGGTTTGGCTCTGGATCTCCATGTAGAGGAAGTGGTTTGCCACCTCTCATGGAAGCTTCCTTGAGGATAGGGCCAATCCCATGATTATAGGGATCCCAACTCCCCTTCCTCCATCTATAAAAGCTTGCTCATCTCCTTTGCAAGCTAATCTCCAAGTTCCCAAGAGCCATCAGAGCCTTATGCTGGAAGAGCTTCGATTCATTCCCTTAAGGCCAAATCCAAGTAGGGAGACTATTGTCGAGACATCCGAAGAGAGAGGTTTGTCCCATCCCCGACAGGCTTTTTCGAGACGTGTTCCACTGGCGACCCTCCAAAGGAGAATTCAGCGTCAGAACCAGGTTGTATCCTCCTTTGATTGATTAATGATAAATGACTATTGGCTATGGTTCCACTCTTGTTGTTGATTATGATGATGAGTTATGTCTTCTCTAACTGACATATAGTTGCATATACTGGATTTTACGCTTGTGTTTGTTTTGTTTCTTACGTGTGTAGGTTTCCGATCACGGAGATAATGAGGATTGTGATCTACCGGAGCTAAGGAACGGGAGCACTACTTTCTCTACGAGCGACAGCGTTGGATTCCAGGTAAGCCTTCATCGCTAGTTGGTTTATTTGCAATTAGGAACCTGCACTATAGTGTGTGACGATTGTTGCTAGACCCGGTCTGGGCTAGTAGGGATTGCCTCTGTCCACAGAGGGGATTTACCTTCACAACAAGAAGCAAGAAGCTCCAATTTTTATGTCATAGTACCAATCTTTTGCAACACCTTGTAAGGACCATAGTACTTTGGCAATAATTTATTATCCTTCTTAGCTTGCTTGAGGGACATTTGTTTGTATGGTTGTAGCCGTAGAAATACCCAGTCTCCTACATCAAAAATTCTCTCGCTGCGATGTTGATCTACCTGTTGTTTCATTCGATTTTGTGCCAAATTCAGGTTGTCCTTTAAGAGTTGGAAAACTTATGTTGATGCTCGATGTGATCTTCCACTGCTTGAACCTTCGAATTTTCTCTTAAAGATGATGTGATGGATAGTGGACGATATCCATAAAGTGACATAAATGGGGTCATTTTTGCTGCAGTATGAAAGGAAGTGTTATACCACCATTCAGCTAGAGGTAACCACTTGACCCATTGTGTTTGTTTATCAGATACAAAACAACGAAGATATCCTTCCACACATTTATTTACTATCTCAGTTTGACCATCCGATTGAGGATGATAATATGAGCTATTAGCTAATTGAGTACCCAAACAAGAAAATAACTCCGTCCAAAAATTTCCAGTAAAAATGGGATCTCTATCGCTCACAATAACCTTTGGGTTTCCATGTAGATTTTGAATTGTGTCCATAAATTTAGTAGAAACTGTACTTGCTTTAAATGGATGAGATAATGCACAAAAGTGTGCATACTTGGTAAGTCTATCAACTACCATCATGATGACACTCTTTCCTTTGGACTTAGGTAAACCTATGATAAAATCCATTGAAATCCCCTCCCAACGTTGACTTGGAATGTATAAAGGTTGTAGAAGACCCGGGGTCTTAATTGTCTCAACTTTATTCTGTTGGCAAACCAAACATTCCGCAACAAACTTTTGAATATCAGATTTAAGGCCATCTCAAAAAAATTCTTTCTTCACCCTGTGGTAATTTTTAAAAAATCTCGGGTGTCCTCCTAAAGGAGAAGTGTGCAATTCCAAAAGAATATTTTGTTTTAGTTGGAAATTCTTACAAAGATATAAGCGATCCTTGTACCATAAAGAATCAATTCTCCAACTAAATGTATCAGATGTACTAGAATCTTGCTGCAACTTTTGAATGAGTGTCCACACTTCTTCGTCCTTCTTCCATTCATCTCTTGCTTCGATTATCCAATCTGGTTGGATAATAGAAACAACACAAAGCAATGCTTCCACCTCTTCATTCTTTCTTGAGAGTGCATCTGCAAAAACATTTAGCTTCCCTTTCTTGTATATTATTTCAAAGTCATAACCCAACATCTTTGTGACCCATTTTTGCTTCTCTTCTGAAGATAGTCTTTGTTCCAAAAAGTGTTTAAGACTATCATGATCAGTTTTTAAATTGAAGTGTCGTCCCATTAGGTAAGTTCTCAATTTATTTAGTGCATGCAGTATTGCTAACATTTCCCTCTCATAAATAGGTTTCTATAAATACTTTCCTTTGATTAGATGACTTTCAAAAGCAATGGGTCTTCCTTCTTTCATTAAAACAACACCAATTCCATTTCTTGAGGCATCACATTCCACAATAAAGGTTTCTGTGAATTCTGGTGTAGCTAAGACTGGTGCTGGGCACATTGCCTCCTTAAGATGTTCAAAGGCCTTAGTTGCTTTAGGAGTCCATGAAAATGCATCTTTCTTCAATAATGTTGTTAGAGGTGCTGCTATTCTCCCATAATTATTAACAAACTTTTGATAATACCCTGTTAACTCGAGAAATCCTCGCAACTGGTTTATGGTTGTGGGGAATTTCCATTCCTTAATGGCTATAATTTTGTTAGGGTCTAACTTAACACCCTCGTGAGATACAATATGACCCAGATATTCCACCTCTTGTACTCCAAAGAAACATTTGGATGTTTTTGCATATAATTGTTTCTCATGCAATAGTTTGAGCACCCTGTCAACATGTTGAACATGATCCTTCCAAGACCTACTGTAGATTAGTATATCATCAAAAAATACTAGCACAAATTTTCTAAGGAAGGGTTTGAAAATAGAATTCATCAACCCTTGAAATGTAGAAGGTGCATTGTTAAGGCCAAAAGGCATGACCAAAAATTCATAAGGACCCTCATGAGTTCGAAATGTTGTTTTCAGAATATCTTCAATTTTCATTGTAATTTGATGATACCATGAACGAAGATCCAATTTGGTATGTAATTCATCCAATAATTCATCAATCATAGGAATGGGAAATTTATCTTTAATGGTAAGCTTATTGAGCTCCCTATAATCTAGACACATGCGCCATGATTCATCCTTCTTGTGTACCAATATTATAGGAACAGAGAAAGAACTTTGACTAGGTTGAATTATACCTGCCTCTAACATTTCTGCAATCATACGTTCAATTTTGCTCTTCTGGACATAAGGATATCTATAAGGCCTGATGTTTGGAGGAATAATTCCTGGAATCAAATGAATAGCATGATCATGATCACGAATAGGAATGGAAAGCATTGGGCTATTCAATACATATTCCCCCATGGTTAGCTTGATATTATGGCATTTTATAGAGAAATTTATAGTTCCTCCATTTGCAACCATCACTTGACATTCTGGTGCTGGGTATAGGAAACAATTCAATTCCTAGGCTACCTTACAATGAAATAAATTATGGGTACTACCTGAATCAATCAACACTATTACTTTTTTCTTCTTGATATGTCCTTCTATCTTGAGAGTTTGAGGAGTGGTAATTCCTACCAATGCATTACACGATATGGTCGGACTCATTTCTTCCTCTTCTTGGGTTGGTTCCTGGTGTAAATCCTCTTCTTGTTCATTTTCTTCTTCCTCTTCACAATCTATGTAAAATAATTTCTTCTCAGCACACTTATGACCTTTAGTGTATTTTCTATCACAACTGTAGCAAAGCCATTTGCTCTTTTTTCTTCCAATTGTTTTGGTGTCAACCTTGTAGGTTGTGGAAATCTAGGAGTAGCAACACTTCCCTCTTTATAGAAGTGAGTGGTAGGCTTCCTTGTCGCCATAATTTTACATTCAATTTTTCTTGCCAACCTGAATGCCTTCTCCAATGAATCAGGTTCCAAAATGCAAACTTCATGTTGGATGTTATCCTTTAAAGTACCTATGAAGAGATCAATCATGTGTTCCTATGGAATATTAGTTACCCTTATATTCAATTTTTGGAAGTCCTCAATGTGCTCCCCCATTAAACCCTTTTGTTTGAGATTTATCAATTGGCTAAAGAAGGTGTTGCTCTTTGTATCCTCATAATGTGCTATCATTTCCTCCGTAAAAATTGACCAAGTGACAATTTTTTTATGGGAGCAAAACCATCGATACCATACAAATGTATTTTGTTCTAAATGTAAAGTTGCAATGCGTACCTTTTGTGTGTTTTGCACGTTATGGAGATCAAAATATTGCTCCATCTGTAGTATCCATGTTACCAGATCCTTTCCATCAAACTTCTTCATATCCATTTTTGGAATATGGTGGTTCTTCCGCCAACATTCGAGTTTATGAAATCATGATTAACATTTATTTTGTTCTCATCATGAGGTTCTTCTCCTATATTTCTGCCATTAGGAATCATGTTAGGACCCTATATTACTAGTATAGTCCTTTATTGTTGTTAGTGTAACCCCTTTATTGTTATTATTGTACCCCTGTAACCCCCATATTATTATTATTGTGCCCTTAAATTATTATTGTTAGGTCAGCTAGGATTACATTGTGGCCCCATGGACTCCTATATATAGAAAGGAGGTTTTGTATTTTGAATCATCCAAGAATTGTTCATTTATGTAATGTATTGGAGGTTGCCCCCTCGAAGTGGCTTATTTCTAAGGTGTTGATGTCTCTTTTCTGTTATTTTTGGAGCTGGTTTCACAACATTTGGTATCAGAGGCTTGGGATTCTAGGGTTTCGCTGCTCCAAACAGGTCATCGTGGAATTTTCGCTATAAAATTTTTTCTACGAAGTTTCAGAAGCTGAAATTTTTAGGGTGCGAAGCTGAAATCATGAGGAATATTTTCTAAAAATTTCAGAGCTTGGTTCGCAATATTTTCAAAGATATGATCTCAGTGGAAATCAGTATTTTTGTAGGCTCCCTAATTTAATCTTAAATAGGTCATCGTGTAATTTGCGTTATAAATTTTTTCTACAAAGGTTAAGAATCTAAAAATTTTAGGGCACGGTTGAAATCCTAAGGAAACTCTTAAAAAATTTCAGAGCTTGGTTCACAATATTTTCAGTGAGATATGATCTCGTGAATGTAGTGCTTTTTCAGTTCTCGAATTTCAGATCAAAGAGGTGATCGTGGGAAAAGCTTCATAACTCTCCTCGAGCGTCAAATTGGAGTGTCGTAAAATTAGTTGTAAGTATTACGATCAGAAGTTTCTTTTCTATCAATTTCAGAGCTAAAATACAAAACAGTGACACGTGGCAAGTCGTACAAGTTCGCTCTACTGAACTAGTCCATAATTAGGTCATTATGGAAGATTGGACATAACTTTTCCTTGGAGAATCCAAATCAAGTCAGACCTGTGGCATTCGAAAGATAATTTAGAAGGATACCTCAATGCCCAATTTCAGATATTGAAGAGCCTAAATCACAAATATAATCCAATTTCAATATCAAGCTCCTCAAAAGCAAGAAAAAGGTGTGTATTTGTTTTTACGAATTGCATAAGTCTTGTTTGAAGAATCAATTTGAATTGATTCCAAGGGCATATTGTAGAATATATATCAGCATTGGGTTAAAAAAAATTCCCATAAAAATAATTCAACACCCATTAAGCCTTCATAAGGCTATACTATGACTCATGAAGATGAAGAATTACAACATGATCTATCAAAATTACAAGAGAAAGTGCACAAAATTTCGCTCTCGCAAAGAGCAACAAAAAATGAAATGGATGTTTTGAAGAAAGGCGTGTAAGCAAAGATGGATGGTTTGAAGAAAGGCGTGGAATCTAAGATATATGGCATGGAATCTAAGATGGATTACATGGAAGCTAAGATCGATGAAAAAATGAAGGACAACATGGAAAACATGAAGAATGATCTAAAAGCAAACATGGAAGGTTTGACAAAGTTGATACAAGAAATGTTTCCTAATGGTGAAAAGATAGTAGAAGAAACTCATGATGAGAAAAAAATAAATGTTAATCGTGACTTCATAAAATCTAATGTTAGCGGGAAGAACCACCATATTCCAAAAATGGATATGAGGAAGTTTGATGGAAAGGATCCTATCACATGGATACTACAAATGGAGCAATATTTTGATCTTCATAATGTGCAAAAAACACAAAAGGTATGTATTGCAACTTTACATTTAGAACAAAATAAATTTGTATGGTATCATTGACTTTTCTCCCGTAAAAAAATTGTCACTTGGTCAATTTTTACGGAGGAAATGATAGCACATTATGAGGATACAGAGAGCAACACCTTCTTTAGCCAATTGATAAACCTCAAACAAAAGGGTTTAGTGGGGGAGCACATTGAGGACTTCCAAAAATTTAATATAAGGGTAACTGATATTCCAGAGGAACACATGATTTATCTCTTCATAGGTACTTTAAAGGATAACATCCAACATGAAGTTTGCGTTTTGGAACCTGATTCATTGGAGAAGGCATTCAGGTTGGCAAGAAAAATTGAATGTAAAATTATGGCGACGGGTGAACCTACCATCACTTCTATAAAGAAGGAAGTGTTATGCCTAAATTTCCACAACCTACAAGGTTGACACCACACCAATTGGAAGAAAAAAGAGAAAAAGGGCTTTACTATAGTTGTGATAGAAAATAAACTAAAGGTCATAAGTGTGCTGAGAAGAAATTATTTTACATAGATTGTGAAGAGGAAGAAGAAAATGAACAAGAAGAGGATATACACCAGGAACCAACCCAAGAAGAGGAAGAAATGAGTCTGACCATATCGTGTAATGCATTGGCAGGAATTACCACTCCTCAAAATCTCAAGATAGAAGAACATATCAAGAAGAAAAAGGTAATAGTGTTGATTGATTCAGGTAGCACCCATAATTTTATTCATTGTAAGGTAGCCAAAGAATTGAATTGTTTCCTATACCCAGCACCAGAATGTCAAGTGATGGTTGCAAATGGAGGAACTATAAATTGCTCTGGAAAATGCCATAATATCAAGCTAACCATGGGGGAATATGTATTGACTAGTCCAATGCTTTCCATTCCTATGGAAGGTGCTGATGTTGTACTAGGAGTACAATGGTTACAATCTTTGGGGACGGTAGCTTTTAATTTTCAAGAACTTTTCTTGAAATTTTTTTCAGAAGGAAAGGAAGTCAAATTATGGGGTATTTCGGGGAAGCCAGGAAGGATAATAAGCTCTAATGTCATGACAAAGCTTCTAAAGAAAGAACAGCGAGGCGTAATTGCACAATTATGCTCACTAGAAGTTCCAACATCAAAATCATCTATTTCTGCAGATCTCCAACAAGTCTTGGACAATCATTCCAAGGTGTTTGAAAATCCTAAAGGACTCCCACCTATTCGTGATCATGATCATGCTATTCATTTGATTCCAGGAAGTGTTCCTCCAAACATCCGGCCTTATAGATATCCTTACTTCCAAAAGAGCGAAATTGAACGTATGATTGCGGAAATGTTAGAGGCGGGTATAATTCAACCTAGTCAAAGTTCTTTCTCTGCTCCTGTATTATTGGTACACAAGAAGGATGGATCATGGCGAATGTGTCCAGATTATAGGGAGCTCAATAAGCTCACCATTAAAGACAAATTTCCCATTCCTGTGATTGATGAATTATTGATGAATTACATGGAGCAATTTATTTTACCAAGTTGGATCTTCGTTCAGGATATCATCAAATTAGAATGAAGACTGAAGATATTCCAAAAACATCATTTCGAACTCATGAGGTTCATTATGAATTTTTGGTCATGCCTTTTGGCCTTACCAATGCACCTTCTACATTTCAAGGGTTGATGAATTCCATTTTCAAACCCTTCCTTAGAAAATTGTGCTAGTATTTTTTGATGATATACTAATCTACAGCAGGTCTTGGAAGGATCATGTTGAACATGTTGACAGGGTGCTCAAACTATTGCAGGAGAAACAATTATATGCAAAAAAATCCAAATGTTTCTTTGGAGTACAAGAGGTGGAATATCTAGGTCATATTTTATCTCACGAGGGTGTTAAAGTAGACCCTAACAAAATTAAAGCCATTAAGGAATGGAAATTCCCCACAACCATAAAGAAGTTGCGAGGATTTCTCGGGTTAACAGGGTATTATCGCAAGTTTGTTAAGAATTATGGGGGAATAGCAGCACCTCTAACAACATTATTGAAGAAAGATGCATTTTCATGGACTCCTGAAGCAACTAAGGCCTTTGAACGTCTTAAAGAGGCAATGTGCTTAGCACCGGTCTTAGCTACACCAGACTTCACAAAAACCTTTATTGTGGAATGTGATGCCTCAGGAAATGGAATTGGTGCAGTTTTAATGCAGGAAGGAAGACCCATTGCTTTTGAAAGTCATCCAATCGAAGGAAAGTATTTACAGAAACCTATTTATGAGAAGGAAATGTTAGCAATACTACATGCACTAAAGAAATGGCGAACTTACCTAATGGGAAGACACTTCAAGGTAAAAACTGATCATGATAGTCTTAAACACTTTTTGGAACAAAGACTATCTTCAGAAGAGCAGCGAAAATGGGTCACAAAGATGTTGGGTTATGACTTTGAAATAATCTACAAAAAAGGAAAGCTTAATGTTGCTGCAGATGCACTCTCAAGAAAGAATGAAGAGGTGGAAGCATTGCTTTGTGCCATTTCTATTATCCAACCAGATTGGATAACCGAAGCAAGAGATGAATGGAAGAAGGACAAAGAAGTATGGGCACTCATTCAAAAGTTGCAGCAAGATCCTAGTACATCTGATACATTTAGTTGGAAAAATGATTCTTTATGGTACAAAGATCACTTATATCTTTGTAAGAATTCCCAACTAAAACAAAATATTCTTTTGGAATTGCACATTTATCCTTTAGCAGGACACTCAGGATTTTTAAAAACTTACCACAGGGTGAAGAAAGAATTTTTTCGGGATGGCCTTAAATCTGATATTCAAAAGTTTGTGGCAGAATGTTTGGTTTTCCAGCAGAATAAAGTTGAGACAATTAAGACCCCAGGACTTCTACAACCTTTATCCATTCCAAGTCAACTTTGGGAGGATATTTCAATGGATTTTATCACAGGTTTACCTAAGTCCAAAGGAAAGAGTGTCATCATGGTGGTAGTTGATAGACTTACCAAGTATGCACACTTTTGTGCATTATCTCATCCATTTAAAGTACATATGCTACTACATTTATGGACACAATTCAAAAGCTACATGGAAACCTAAGGGTTATTGTGAGCGACAAAGATCCCATTTTTACTGGAAATTTTTGGACAGAGTTATTTTCTTGTTTGGGTACTCAATTAGCTCATAGCTCATCTTATCATCCTCAACCTGATGGTCAAACTGAGATAGTAAATAAATGTTTGGAAGGATATCTTCGTTGTTTTGTATCTGATAAACAAACACAATGGGTCAAGTGGTTACCTCTTGCTGAATGGTGGTATAACACTTCCTTCCATACCGCAGCAAAAATGACCCCATTTATGGCACTTTATGGATATCATCCACCATCCATCACATCATCTTTAAGAGAAAATTCAAAGGTTCAAGCAGTGGAAGATCACATCGAGCATCAACAAGAAGTTCTCCAACTCTTAAAGGATAACCCGAATTTGGCACAAAATCGAATGAAACAACAGGCAGATCAACATCGCAGCGAGAGAAGTTTTGATGTAGGAGATTGGGTATTTTTACGGCTACAACCATACAAACAAATGTCCCTAAAGCAAGCTAAGAAGGATAATAAATTATCACCAAAGTACTATGGTCCTTACAAGGTGTTGCAAAATATTGGTACTATGGCATACAAATTGGAGCTTCCTGCTTCTTCACGAGTGCATCCAGTTTTCCATGTTTCATGCTTAAAGAAAGTTATAGGTGAAAATCTTCCAGTTCAAACAATATTGCTAGAACTTGATGAGGAAGGAAAAATCATATTGGAACCTGAAGCGGTCACAGAAAAAAGAACTCGAAAGCTATGGAATCGATAAATTTCAGAGTATCTCATCAAGTGGAAGAACTTACCCACTGAAGATTCTACATGGGAGGATGAGAATTTTATATAGAAGCACCCAGAGCTACTCAAGCGTTGAGGACAACACTTTTTTGAAGGAGAGGGGCATGTTAGGTCCCTATATTAGTAGTATAGTCCCTTATTGTTGTTAGTGTAACCCCCTTATTGTTATTATTGTACCCCTGTAACCCCCATATTATTATTGTTGTGCCCTTAAATTATTATTGTTAGGTCGGCTAGGATTACATTGTGGAACCACTAGGATTACATTATGGCCCCATGGACTCCTATATATAGAAAGGAGGTTTTGTAATTTGTATCATCCAAGAATTGCTCATTCGTGTAATGTATTGGAGGTTTCCCCCTCGAAGTGGTTTATTTCTAAGGCTTTGATATCTCTTTTCTTCTATTTTTGAAGCTGGTTTCACAACAAAAAATTTCTTGTATCAAGTTTGTCAAACCTTCCATGTATGCTTTTAGATCATTCTTCATGTTTTCCATCTTAGCTTCCATGTCATCCATCTTAGATTCCATGCCAGCTTCCATGCCATATATCTTCGATTCCATGCCATCTATCTTAGATTCCATGCCATTCTTCAAACCATCCATATTATATTCCACGCCTTTCTTCAAACCATACATCTTAGCTTCCACGCCTTTCTTCAAAACTTCCATGTCATTTTTTGTTGCTCTTTGCGAGAGCGAAATTTGTTGCACTTGCTCTTGTAATTTTGATATGTCATGGTGCCATTCTTTGTCTTCATGAGTCATAGTAGAGCTTTCTAAAGGCTTAATGGGTGTTGAATTAATTTTAGGGACCATTTTAGAATCCAATACTAATACCTATTCTACAATATTCCCTTGGAATCAATTCAACTTGATTCTTCAAACAAGACATGCAATTTGGAAAAAAAAATACACACCTTTTACTTGCTTTTGAGGTGCTCGATATTGAAATTGAATTATCTCTATAATTTGGATCCTCAATATCTGAAATTCGGCCCTGTAGTAGCTCTCTGAAGCTTCTTTCAAATGCCATAGGTCTGATCTGATTTGAATTCTTCAAGGAAAAGTAATGTCCAATCTCCCACAATGACCCAATTTTGGACTGGTTCAGTAGAGTGAACTTGTATGATTTTCCATGTGTCACTATTTCCTCCTTTTTCTCTAAAATTGATAGAAATACATTTCGTTTACTTGCGGCCACTTTTTACAGCATTCCAATCCAATGCCCAGAGAGAGAGAGCTATGAATATTTTCCCATGATCACCTCTTTGAGATGAAATTTAGGAGTCTCAAAAAGCCCTAACTTACACAGATCATATATCTGAAAATATTGTGAACCAATATCTAAAATGTTACGGTTATGTTCCTCAAGATTGCGGCTTTGCACTCTAAAAATTCTAGCTTCTGAACCTTTGTAGAAAAAAATTTATTACGAAAATACCACGATGACCTATTTAGGTTAAATTCAGGAGCCTCCAAAATGACCTAACTTGCACAGATCATATCTCTGAAAATATTGCGAACTAAGCTCTGAAATTTTGTGACGATGTTCCTCAGGCTTTTGGCTTCACACTCTAAAAATTTCAGATTCTGAACCATCGTAGAAAAAAAATTATAGTGAAAATTCCACAATGGCCTGTTTGGAGCAGTGAAACCCTAGAATCTCAAAGCTCTGATACCAAATGTTGTGAAACCAGCTCGAAAAAGAGAAGAAAAGAGATATCAACGCCTTAGAAATAAGCCACTTCAAGGACAAAACCTCCAATACATTACATGAATGAAAAATTCTTGGATGATTCAAATTACAAAACCTCCTTTCTATATATAGGAGTCCATGTGGCCACAATGTAATCCTAGCCGACCTAACAATAATAATTTAAGGGCACAATAATAAAAATATGGGGGTTACAAGGGTACAATAATAACAATAAGGGGGTTACAATAACAACAATAAGGGACTATACTAGTAATATAGGGACCTAACATTATTCAACTAAAAAATTGATTATGTCAGTTTTACAGCCTACCATACTAGTGCCTAAGACATTGGCTGACTATAAAAAGGTTGATATGGAAGTAGCCACAGATAAAATCCATGAATTGGATCAGATTGAATTTCATAGGCAAACCTCTGAGATGCTCTATTCCATAGTAACAAAAAAAGCTATGAGTGCTCATAGGCTTCAAAATACCATTTCTAATATGCAGTACCAAATGAAGATGGATAAAGCTTCATTATATGCAAAGGATTTAAGGATAAATGCCTTAGAAGAGTTAGTGTTGTAGGTAGGATATGATCCTGCAAACATCAAAGCAGCAGATTCATTGGTTAAAAAGAAAAATGAAGACATTATTGCCTTGAGGAAACAGCTCAAGCTTCCTCAAGGTGAGCATCCTCAAACAAAAGAAGAATTAAAGATCAATGACAGGATAACAAAAATCCTAGAAATTAGGAAAGTAACCACTAAAATAAATTTGATAATGTAGCTTGAAGATAAATTTGAAGGAATGAACATTGTTTTCACTAGATTCATGGTCAAATTCCCTAATTTAAGGCAAAAGGGACTTCCTAATATCATGGTGATCAATGATAAGTTAATGCCTCAGAATGATTATTACAAAAAGATAAGAGAACATGCCAAAGAGCAGGTGAACAAGCCAACAGGCCAAGGTATTCCCAAAGGAAAAGTATTGCTAAAAAGTTTTGAAGATTTATTTTATTTGCAGTATGAAACCAAACATTTTTTTGTCATAAAACCTACATTTGCTAGGTACACTTAGTCTGATGATAGTTTTAGGAACTCAAGAATATTAGAATTCCTAAAAATGAGGAGTGGAAAGCATTGACTAATTTTCTTTGAAGAAAGAAAAGAAAACACTTGAAGAAGAAGAAATATGTTTGCTGATTTCAATGTCAAAACAGATTTTTACAACAGAAAGCAGTTTTACTAAAGGTTAAAGAGTATCCGAAGTGAAAAAAGTATCAGTGAGGGCAAGTTAGGTTTTGAAAATATCTAAAAAGCTAGCAGAGAAGACACATAAGTAGCCAACTGCTTCTTATCTTAGAACAATTTCTATTTATTTTGAATAAGGTAGGACAACTTGCTAATTTGTTGAGCAAGCTGTCACTATTATTATTGTAAGATATTCAATTTTCCTAAGTTAATTCCTAGACGTCATCTACGATATTTTGTAAGACATTTTATATAAATACTTCAGTCTTTGAAGTATTTTTTGTGTGGAATAAAATTGTTGGAGATTACTATAGATATTTTCGTTGACTTGAAGGCTTTGGATTTCGATTTTGAGTAGCAAACTGGATCACCTTTTTGGCATCATACCTCAGGATTCCTGTGACAAGCTATCTAGAGTGAAGTACTCTCTTAAACTTGTCATTGTTATCTTCTTTTGTTTCATGCATACATCTATGTTTTAATTCTAAATCTGAATGTATAACTAGGAGTATTACTACAGGACATGTTAGTAGCACCCTGTTTTTAACTAGTTATCATTTCTTTGTTTTCTAATAATTTTTGGTGTAGGGAACCCATAATTTCTCCCTCTCCCGTTTGACCTCTATCTTCTACTTCTCTTTTCCAGATTTAAGGATTCTTAAGTGCCCTTCATCCTGATCATACCATCTGAAAAACAAATTTTCCATGATCTCCAAGGGTTATCTACCTTGCCCTGTAGACATTTGACCTTTTAGGCCTTGATCCCAGTTCTGTTAGCCTAACTTAGACTCCATATCCCAATGGACAAGTAGATTTCCCTCTATCTACCCTCTAAGTGAAATTTTCCCACCAAATCCAACAAAACCAAACCAAATTGCACTTTAATAACTAGTGTCATATTCAAAACCAAAACAAAGTTAAACTTGAAAGAGAGAGCCCTCTCTGAACCATAGGAAGGCTAGATCCTAGAGTTTGAAGTAGGTTTGTGGTTACCTCTAGTATTCTTTGACTAAAAACCAAAATCCTGCAACTTAAGAGTTTACTGCAGTGATAACATTATTGGCGACCATACAGGGATCGAACCCAAAATCTCTGGTTTCACAGACCAGTCCTCAATCATAAAATTAGTCTTAAAGGAATCATTTAAATCATCCTTTTACTTTAAGATTGCTTCTATGCATTGTGGGTATTGAAAAATTGTAATTCTGGCTTCTAGGCCAAGTCTATTATACCAGGTCTAACCCGGATCCTAAGCCTTCTGTTATAGTAGATGACCCAGACTAAATTGGTAAAAAGAAAAAACAAAATGAAAATTTCGAAGCTGAAATCTGATTAATAAGAGTAAATTCATTACCCAGTGAATTAGAAATTCTGCAAGACATTGATTTTGATCTGAAATTTGAGCATTCCTTATTTAAAAGTAAATCTGAAAATGATTTAAAAATTGTTGTTTTAGACCCTACTTTTCTTTCATTTTTGAATGCAAAACAAAAATCTATTGCAGTAAGTTCTAAGAAAGTTGAATATTAGACCAAATTTGAAGAGATTAATGTTACTATTCTAAAGGATATTGATGAAGCTATTGAATTAGCTCATTTATTGACTTATGCAAACAGACCTCCATTTTCTCAATTATACACCACAATAATTCCAACTAGAGATTCATCTCTGTATGTTGTTACACCATTCATAAATTCTACTACTAGCTCATCTACAGATCCATTTATCCCTAAACTACCTCTACAACCTAGAGTATTATTTCCACTAATCACTTCATCCACTATATCTATTAGTTCACCCTTTGATTTATTAAAATCATCATCCTCATTTCCCAACACTTCAAGTACCATCTATAGTTCTTCTACTATCATTTCTAGCACAGCTCCAAGCATTTCAACCTAGTCAAGCTAAGCTTCAAGCTATGGCTGCTAGATATGCTCCCCTTATCCTACCACAACAACTTCATGATATGCCACAATACTATAAAAACAAATACCATTGTTTGATGGCTCTACTCAATATACTGCTCAACAACACATTACTAAGATGAAAAATTTCTTTGAAATTTATGAAATTGATGATTAAAATGTTCAAATGAGACTATTTTCTCAAACTTTAACAAGAGCAGTTAAGAAATGGTTTAAAGATTTAGCTGCTAGTAGTGTAACTAATTTAGCTATTTTTTTTACTTTGTTTTTAAATAAATTGGAAAAGAAAAAGCACCCCCTCCAAATTTTGTCTGAATTTTATAATTTGAAAAGAGGTCCAAATGAGTCAGTCCAAGATTATTGCATCAGGTATAATAGTGTCTATAATTCTATCCCTGCAAATCTAAAACCTACTCCTAATTCAGTTCTGCTCAAATTCTGTAGAAATTTGAATAACTGATATATTATTCATCGAGATTCTCCTGATCACACACTATTTTAGCTTCATGCATAATACATAATCTCTTCTACCATTGATCATCACATGCGGAAATAAAATCCATTGCATGCATACATTAAAAACACAAACAATCACACATATGAACACAATATTTAATGGGAAAGCTTAAAGCTAAAAACCCCAACTATCTATATATTATATGTCATGGAGATCATGTAACAATCATAGTACAAAATCTCCTCACAAGCTCTCATGCACACCCTCAATTGCTACACACTATCAAGCTAGATCTAGCAAAACACATGCTCCAATCTTTTGCCACTTGATAGCCAACCTCTATTGCGTAATTAATGCTATGGGATGGCTTCATTAAATAGATAAACCATCTGGCTTGAACTGCGTAATCCTCATGGGCTACTCCACCTATCTGTGTGTTGCAAATAACAACAGTATAGTCACAACTGATAGTTAACCTGCTCTTTCACCTATCTCTACACTGGTCTCCACTGAAACTGTCCATGCACTGAAGTTAACGGATGCATTCTTTAGTTGATTTATGATTTTATAATCATTGAATTAATTAATAATTAATTCACACCACTCTCACTAATTGTATCAATTAGTTAAACTGAATACAAATAGCTCAACTATGTTTATATTAGTTAAACTGAATACAACTCCACTAACTTCCTCCATCAACTCCACCAAACTCTGTCACATGAGTTCTAACTGAAGTATCCATGCAATAGCTTCACATAACCCTTAGGAATAGCATAATTCCTTCTATCAGCTCCTGTGCCACATCTGTGCACTTAACTGAAGTGTTCCAAGAGAATAAGATAATTTTTAGAGTCTAAATATTATTAACAGCTAATAATATTCGACATATCTATTTTTAGACTGGCAATCGAAAAATAGATTCCGCCCAATATGTCTAAAAATAGAAGTCCATCTATTTTTTCCGACTTGACCAACCATCCAAAAATAGCATCCTGCAACTCATAGAACATGATCCATATGTCTAAAAATAGACATAGTCTGAAAATAGACTTTGCACCAAAAATAGCCTGCGGGCCCACTTAGTGAAGGCGACTCCTTTCCACTAAGCTCATCATCTTGTTGCAATCTCAACACTCCCTCTCAACAAGATATGGATTATCTGCAACCCCTATCCTGCCCCTTTGGTATTCGAATTTGCTCCCGGCGAGTGCCTTCGTCAAGATATCAACATCCTGATCCTCCGTAGGAATGTATGAAAGTAACATGATCTTCCGCTGCACACAATCTCTGATATGATGATACTGATCTGTGAAGCCATGCCGCCTCAACTCATCCTCCTGTCTGTACCATGATCCATATCCAGATGTGCCTCTGAGATATGTGCCTCTAAGATATCTCACTACATGCTTGCATGCCTTCCAGAAGAGCTTGGTTGGCTTAACCATATCTTGTGAAAGCTAGTTCACAGCATAGCATATGTTAGGTCGTGTATTGACCAGATACATAAGCGACACCACCAACTGTCGATAAACAGTGGCATCCACTACCTCCGCTGAAGTAGCATCCTCCTTCCTCCAGACAGTAGGAAGAGGAGTATCAACAGGCTTGTAGCCATGCATGTTGAACTTCTCCAGTATCTCCCAGGCATACTTACCCTGAGAAACAAACAGTCCACGAATACACTGCCAAATTTACAATCCCGGGAAACAATGAAGGAGGCCCAAGTCCTTCATCTCAAACTCTTTTGCAAGATCCTCCTTGCATGAGAGTATCAACAGCTCATCACTTGTCAAAATCAAATCATCTACATAAAGTACAATGATCAGAAACTTACCCTCCACCACAATCTGGTATAGGTTCGGATCCGCCTCACTCTTGGAGAATCCAAGTCCGGTGAAATAACTGTCTATCCATGTGTACCAAGCACGAGGTGCTTGTTTCAACCCATACAGTGCTCTCTTGAGCCTACACACATGTGACTCGCCGCTGAAGATCTCGAAACCTTCGGGCTGCTCTATGTACACCTCCTCCTCAATGACTCCGTTGAGGAACGTAGTCTTCACATCCATCTGATGAATTTTCCACCCCATCTGCGCTGAGAGAGAAAGAATCGTCCGTATGGAAGAATACCTTGCGACAGGTGCAAAGGTCTCCTCATAATCGATCCCCTCTATCTGTGAAAAGCCTTGGGCAACAAATCTTGCCTTGTACTTCTCCACACTCCCGTCAGCTGCCTGCTTCACTTTGTAGATCCATCTCGAACCCACCACTGATTTCCCCTCTAGTCTCGGGACAATATCCCATGCACTGTTTCTGACAATCGAATCATACTCTTCCACCATGGCATCTACTCATGCAGGGTCCTCCATAGCTTCCTCGAAAGAGGATGGATCTGTCACGATACACTTGCTCATAAGAGCCATGTATCCAGTATACCGGTCAGGTGACTGTCTCTGTCTGCACTGTGATGTAGGTGCTCCTACAACCTTCTCTGCATCTTGAGCCAGTTGCTCAGCTTCTATAGTGCGCTTCCACCCTCTGATGGTTGGCGCTGCATGAGTGGTCTCTTCCACTCCATGAACCTCATCTTGTGGCTGATCCACATCCTGAGACTCATCCTTAGGAACTAATAGCTCCTCATCTGCATGCAAGTGTAGCTCCCTCTCAAGTGAACACTTCATGGCTTTCTCCTCGTGAAATTTGATATCCCGTCGCACAACAGTCTTGCGACTATCTAGAAAATACACACAATAGTTGTGGGGCATATCAGTGTACCCCACAAATATCCCAACCTCTGCGGTCGGCTCCAACTTCTTCGTGGCATCCTTTGTCACATGAGTGTAAACAGGTGAACCAAAAATCCTCAAATGGGAAATATCAGGCCTCTTACTAGAAAATGCCTCCTCAGGTGTACTCATGCCAAGTATCCTGTGAGGACAACGGTTCTGCACATATACTGCAGTATTGCATGCCTCCGCCCACAAGTGTATGGGTAGGCCTTGATCATGCAACATCACCCGTGCAGCACCCACGATCGTTCTATTCTTCCGCTCAGCAACCCCGTTCTGCTGTGGGTTATGAGGTGCTATGAGCTCTCTTCGAATTCCTTTTGCACTGCAAAAGTCCTTGAATTCGCCAGAGATGAATTCACCACCATTGTCGCTCCTTAGAGCCTTCACCTGCTTCCCCGATTCTTTCTCAACCAGTGCCTTGAACTCACATAAATTTGAGTACGTCTCGCTCTTCTTCTGCATGAAGAAGATCTAGCACTTACGAGAAAAATCATCAACAAATATCACATAATACCTATGCTTTGCTGTCGAAGCTACTAAGAAAGGTCCACACACGTCTGTGTGAATTCTCTCAAGGATCGTCGTGGCACGACTATCCTTCTCGTGAAAGGTGGCTTTCACAAATTTTCCCAAGGTACACCCCTTGCACTGATCTGACTACGCAAGAGTGCCTTTAGGAAGCCCAGTAGAAATATTCTGCAGTATCTTCAAAGCTCCATGGTGAAGGTGGCCCAATCTCCGGTGCCACAACTCGCCATCATCCCGGCTCACCACTCCTTCTGCCTTGCCTGCCATTGCTGCGCAGCCATCTACCTGCAATTGATAAAGGTTCTTAACTCGAACCCCTATCCTCCGGGTCTCACTAGTTGCCTTACTGCGTAGGAAATCCTTTCCCTCGCTAAAGACAACATCATATCCCTTGTCTTCTAACATCGCCACAGAGATAAGATTCTTCTTCAATCCTGGAACATGCATCACTTCCTTCAATACGAAGGGTTTACGAGACTCCCTCTCAAAGGAAATGGTACCGATACCGGTCGCACTGTATCTACCATCATCGCCCATCTCGATGTGCACTCCAAGATCTTTCTCATCCAGATCAGTAAACAAATCTCGATCTCCTGTCATGTGAAAAGACACACCACTGTCCAGAAACCACACTAAACCCATCACACTTGAGACCAAGCATGCGATCAGCGAAAAATCCAACTCAAACTGCGAGGCTAAGGCCTCTCCAGCTGCAGATCCAGCAGCCTGCTTATTTTTCTTCTTCTGCGGACAATTTGTGGCATAATGTCCGTGTTGGTGACAGTGAAAGCACTTCACCTTAGACATGTCCTGCTTCTTGCCTTTCGCACCGGAATGAGAAGCTTTCTTGCTCTTCCCCTTCTTTGCTTTGGCAGCCAAAGCGCAATTCTCTTCATCAGAGTTCCTTGATGAAGATCCGTCCCTGGTACTCCACCTTATCTCCTCTTGCACAAGATCCGACCAAAGTCACTCCCATCCTGGCAATTTCTCCCGACCATTGACAGAGTCCTGATAGGAGTGCCAACTCTTTGGAAGCCCAAGGAGAGCCAAGCTCACCAAGTCCTCATCATCAACAGTAACCCCCACACTTCCCAACTCATCCCTGCATTGGATGAACTTCGTGAGGTACTTGGGCATACTGTCGCCTTTCTCCATCTTTATGTTTCTGAGTTTATCCTTGAGCGCCAACTTCCTCTGGTCGCTCTTGCTTTGGAATAAATTTGTCAAGGCTTTCCACATCAAGAATGGAGAAGCCTTACCATGCAGGCTGGATACTATGTGATCCTTCATGCCCTCCAACAGAATCCTTCAACACTTTGCTGTCTTCTTTTGTCATGCATCAAGTACGGCAACATCGCTAAAAGTAGGCTTTGGAACTTCAGCATCTATGAACTCCTTCAACCCATTGTCATTCAGTACCGCCTCCATCCTGTCCTTCCATGCAATATAATTCGAGCTGCCCTCAAGGGCATAATCCAATCACAATCCGTTGAAAGACATCTCAACTTCGACACCAAGAAAACACTGCTGCAAATTCGAATTCCACCAGCACAAAACTCAACCGCTTCAATGTTCTGCAATTGCTCCAATGATCAATATCACTCCGATACCATGTAGAAAATTTTAATAACTGATATATTATTCACCGATATTCTCCTAATCACACACTATTTTAGCTTCATGCATAATACAAAATCTCTTCTACCATTGATCATCACATGCGGAAATAAAATCAATTGCATGCATACATCAAAACCACAAACAATCACACATATGAACACAATATTTAATGGGAAAGCTTAAAGCTGAAAACCCCAACTATCTGTATATTATATGTCATGGAGATCATGTAACAATCATAGTACAAAATCTCCTCACAAGCTCTCATGCACACCCTCAATTGCTACACACTATCAAGCTAGATCTAGTAAAACACATGCTCCAATCTTTTTCCACTTGATAGCCAGCCTCTATTGCGTGATTAATGCTATGGGATGGATTCATTAAATAGATAAACCACCTGTCTTGAACTGCGCAATCCTCATGGGCTACTCCACCTATCTTTGTGTTGCAAATAGCAACAGTATAGTCACAACTGATAGTTAACCTGCTCTTTCACCTATTTCTGCACTGGTCTCCACTGAAACTGTCCATGCACTGAAGTTAACTGATGCATTCTTTAGTTGATTAATGAGTTTACAATTAGTGAATTAATTAATAATTAATTCACACCACTCTCACTAATTGTATCAATTAGTTAAACTGAATACAAATAGCTCAACTATGTTTAGATTAGTTAAACTGAATACAACTCCACTAACTTCCTCAATCAACTCCACCAAACTCTGTCACATGAGTTCTAACTGAAGTATCCATGCAATAGCTCCACATAACCCTCGGGAATAGCGTAATTCCTTCTGTCAGCTCCTGTGCCACATCTGTGCACTTAACTGAAGTGCTCCAAGAGAATAAGATAATGTTTAGAGTCTAAATATTATTAAGAGCTAATAATATTCGACATATCTATTTTGAGACTGGCAATCTAAAAATAGATTCTGCCCAATATGTCTAAAAATAAAAGTCCATCTATTTTTTCCGACTTGACCAACCATCCACAAATAGCATCCTGCAACTCATAGAACATGACCCATATGTCTAAAAATAGACATAGTCTAAAAATAGACTTTGCGCCAAAAATAGCCTACGGGCCCACTTAGTGAAGGCGACTCCTTTCCACTAAGCTCATCATCTTGTTGCAATCTCAACAAATTCCCTGATGGATTTGATACATATATGGATTATCAATTAAGGGAAAGAGATGCAGACACCTTAGAAAAAATGCAAACTGATGCAGTAAGTGTAGAAGTGAACATTCTTGGTAGAAAAGCTACACTTATAAATTAAAGAAGAGTCACTATTAAAGAAGAAAATGCTAATTTAGACACAAAAATGGATGTTATAGCCAAAAACTTAGAAAGAGTGATTGATAGATTAGATAATATGGAGAGAAGACCTCAGCTGGATAACCAACAACAGATTAGAAATCCCAATTTTAGAAAAAATATAAATTCTGGAAAAGAAAAAGAAACATCCCCAGACCAAACCATTAGGCCACCATTCCAAGAGAACTATGCTGAAAATTCTCAGAATAATAATGATGATGAGGAAGATACTATTAATATAATGGGAATTGATGACAATAATACTATTTTCCTTACTTCGGAAGATCAGGAATTGTTTGAACTTCAACAGCTTAAATTAGATTCTAGTGAATCCTTTGATTATAAGCAGGGTTATGACTATGCAATAAATGAAATACACAACCAGTATAACCTTAGAAACATGAAAAATAATGAGTCTTCTACTAAGAAAACTTCCCAAACTCAGAATTAGAAAAAAGTAGAAGCCCCTAAAACAAAATTTCTACAAATTCTCCAAGGGAAAATAAGAAAAACTCAAATTCTTCCCAAAAAATTTCTAGTCATAAGAAAGCATCAGGCCCTAAAATTGTTGATATTACTGGTGAAGTTTCTCAAGTTGTAAAATATTGTCAAAAATATATTACTGCTAAAGCTTCTAATTCTGTAAAAAAAACAAATTTAGATCCCAAAAAAACTTCTGCTAATCTTAAAACAGTAGACCCAAAAATTGTTGCCTCAAAAACATTTTTTGAAAATTCTAAGTCAAAAAGAACATCTACTGCTTCACAAACAATCCCTGAAAATAATGTTAGAAGTAGTAAAACACAAGAAACACAAACAGAGAATCCTAAAACAATTGAAAATGAAATAACAACTATAGAAAAGCAAGACAAACCAACACAAACTACAGTTACCAAAGAAGAACTGATTCAGATCAGTAAATCTCAACCTACATTCAACATACAATCAGAAATTGCAAAACTTAAAATACCAATTCCTTTGACTGAATTGGTAAAGAATGACTTGTATAAATCAACTATAACTGAAACATTAGATATGAATGATGGAGAAGACTCCATAAATCTAAATGATGATCAGCCAGAGTTGATTTTTGGCCCAGATGTAAATGGAAAACATGCAGGTGGTACAGTTCCTCCATTTTATATTAGTTTCACTATTCATGATCAAATTCTACATAAAATAATGCTAGATTCAGGAGCTTCCCATAACTTAATGCCAAAATCCATCATGGAAACTCTGAATCTAGAAATTACAAGGCCATACAAAGATTTGTTCTTTTTTTTATTCCAGTAAGGTTAAATGGTTAGGTTTAATTAATGCTTTGTGTGTAACACTAGTTCAATACCCTGGTAAGAGTATATTAATGTACAATGTAGTAGCTGATATCCCACCAAAATATGGTATGCTTCTTTCTCGCTCATGGGGAGCAAACTTACAAGGATCTCTACAATTGGACATGTCTTATGCTACTATCTTGGTGTTTGGCCAGCCTAAAAAGTTATATAGAGAAACATTAATGAAGTACATGGTTAGTAGTGTTGAAAGATCTATAAACTAACCAATTTACTCTTCACAAACTGACCTTGATTTTTTATCCTATGTAACTCTGTAACAAATGAAATCCAAAATGAACTACTAGATAAAAAGGGAGTACCAAACAATGATAACATTTTTCATGAATCTCAATGGCATTTAGACTTTGATGGTTCAGTGAAAAAGTTAGGAGCAGGAGCAGGAGTCTGGATAAAAAATATGGAGACCAATCATTCGGAAGGTCATGCTTTCAGGCTAAATTTCAAATGTACAAACAATATTTCCGAGTATGAATCCCTTATCCTAGGACTCCAAATCATTAAAAAATCAGGAGGAAAAAGAATTTTAATCATGGGAGATTCAGATTTGATCATAAAACAGGTAAATGGAGTTTATTCTGTTTACAATCCTAGACTAAGAAGATATAGAGACACTGTCATAGATTTAACTTATGATTTATTGGAATGTAAGTTTGTTGTTATACCTAGAAAGCAAAATATACAAGCTCACTATCTTGCAAATTTTGCTAGTACATGCAATTTACCATTCCAACCTAATCATAGATATATTGCTGAAGTCAAACATAGGCCAATAATTCCAGATAATCTAAAGTATTCGCAGATTTTTTCTCAGGGTGAACAGATTTACAATTTTATGAACAATGAAGGATAATTTCATAATTGTATTACAGTTACAGATTGTACAGTAAATCATGAATTGGATTATGAAATATATTTAAATGACTTAGATGTAAATAAAATAAAGTTTGATAAACCCACTAGATTTAGTTAAGCTGACATTGATAGCTTAGAGAAAGTAGAGATTGAAGAAATTATTGAAGATGAATAAAATATAGTGAATCTTAAGGATAATTTGTTACCTAAAGGTTTAACTCCCGTAGAGGATCTTTTTGACTCTAATGATGTAGCTAGAAAACCAAAAATGGAGCCAGTAAGATCTGGCATAGAAGAGTGTAACATTGATACAGAGTCAAAACCAAAGATAATCAAACTGTCCTTTATTTTACCTCAATAAGAAAAGGATAAATATATTGACATTTTAAAGGAATATCAAGATGTGTTTTCTTGGAGTTATGAAGATTTAAAATCTTATGATACAAACATAATCCAACATAAAATTCCAATAAAGAATATCAAAATCCATTCAAACAAAATTTGAGAAAGATTAACCCTATGTTATTACCTTTGATTGAAAAAGAAGTTAAAATAATGTATGATGCCCAGATCATTGCACCAATCAGCTTATTCTGATTGGGTTTCAAACCTAGTTCCTACAAGAAAGAAAACATGAGAAATTAGATTGTGTGTAGACTTTAGAAATCTTAACAAAGTATCCTTAAAGGATAATTACCCTTTACCTAAAATGGATCACATATTACAAAGGGTAGTAGGTTATTCAAGGAATTCACTGTTAGAAGGTTTTTTAGGATACAACCAGATCCTAGTTCAAGAAGAAGACCAAGCTAAAACAACATTTACCACTCAGGGCACTTTTATGTATGTGAAAATTCCCTTTGGACTAATGAATGCAGGAGAAACCTTTCAAAGGGCTATGGACATAGCCTTTGCAAAGGAAATACATGAGTTCTTAGTAATTTACTTAGATGACATTATTGTGTTTTCCAAAACAGATAATGAACACTTGGATCATTTGAGACAAGTTTTTATTAAGTGTAGGAAATATGGCATCTCTTTAAATCCTAAGAAAAATATTTTTGGATTAGAAGAAGGTAAGTTACTTGGACATATAATCTCAAAAGAAGGAAGTAGGATAGATCCTGCTAGGATAGAAGCAATTCTGAACATCAGCCCACCAAGAAACATCAAAGAATTACTAGCTTTTTTAGGTAAGATAAATTTTGTAAGAAGATTCATATCTAATTTAGCTGAGATAATTAGAGAATTGAATAACATGCTAAAAAAAGATTCAGTTCTTAGATGGACTGTTGAGGCTAAACGATCATTTGACTCTATCAAACAAGCCTTAACCAAAACTGCAGTCCTAATAAGTCCTAATTTTAAGAAATATTTCATGATTTTTTCATTTGCTTCAGAACACACCATTGCTGCAGTTTTACTGCAGAAAAATGACCAAGGATTTGAAAAACCCATATATTTTTTTAGTAAGGCCCTTAGAGATGCCCCTTTGAAGTACAACATTGTGGAAAAAAATTCCCTAGCCTTGGTTAAGGCCATTAAAGACTTCAGAGTTTATATTCTCTACTCACACATTTTTGTATATGTCCCAAATTCTTTAGTTAAAGACATTGTTACTCAGGATGGTCCTGATGGAAGAAGAGGTAAGTGGGTTGCCACTATCTTGGAATATGACATAGAGATAAAACCTACCAATCTCATTAAATGTCAAGGATTAGCCAGAATAATGGCTAACTCCAATTGTAATGCCCTAGATATAAATTTTATTGCTCAAGTTGATGATCAGGAATAGATGACGACTCCATCGATCAGTGAAACCTTTTTCACACTCACCTTGGTATATAGATATCATATTAGTACTTCAAAACTTACAAGGTCCTCCTAGATTGTCTAGAACTAAAGCTAGATTTTTGAAACTTAAAGCAGTAATATTTTGTATCTTAGCTAATGTACTTTTTTGGAGAGATCATAGTGGGATTTTACTGAATTGTTTACTAAAGGGACAAGTTAACAAAATACTTGAAGAATTTCATGCAGGTGACTGTGGAGGACATTTATACTAGAAAACTACTGCAGACAAGATTTTGAGAGCTGGTTTTAACTGGCCTACCTTGTTTGCTGATGTCAAAAAATATGTTACTTCATGTCATAAGTGCCAAATTTTTTAGGGTAAAAATAAATTATTACCCCTCCCTTTAAAGCCTATTTCAACTGAAGTGCCATTTCAACGACGGGTTTTAGACTTAATTGGTGAAATTCACCCCCCCTCTTCAAGCCAACACAAGTGAATTTTGACAACCACTGATTATTTTACTAAGTGGATTGAAGCCATACCTTCCAGAAAATCCACTGATATTGTCATTATTTCCTTCCTAGAAAACAACATCATTTGAAGATTTGGGTTCCCTTAAAAGATAATTACTGACAATGGAGCAACATTCAAATCCGAGAAAATGATTGACTTCTGCCACAAATACCATATTACCCTAGGGCACTCTACTACATATTACCCTCAAGGTAATGGCCTATCTGAATTCTCAAACAAAAGCCTAGTAAATATCATCAAAAAATTACTTGAAGACAATAAAAAGACTTGGCATAAGAAGATTGGGAAGATAGACTTACTACTAAGAAATCCATTGGTACTTCACCTTACCAACTGGTTTATGGAATGGATGATGTTTTTCCTTCCTCCCTAGGTGTACCAGTGATGAAAATTATCCCAGAATTACAGGTTGAAACAAATGACATCCAAAGAAGGATAAATCAAACTATTCACTTCAAACAAACAAGAGAAGAAGTTTATGTCAAATCCCAAGTCATTCAGGATACGATCAAGAAAATATATGATAAAAAGACTAAAGAGGATGATTTTTACATAGGATATAAAGTGTTAAAATGGGATTCCATAAGAGAAGACAAAGTAAAACATGGAAAATTTGATTTTCTATGGAAATGATCTTATGTAATTTATGGATATAGAGGTAATAATTCTTTCTTTCCGAAAGAATTGGATGGAATAGATCTGCAAGAAGGACCAGTTAATGGTAGAATGCTGAAGCACTACTACTCACCTGAGTTTTTATTCACTTTGATCATTGTACATGTACATTGCAAAGTTTAGATTGGATTGGATGTTTCTTTAGCAAAGTTGAAGCCCGAAGAGAAGGCCTTAAGCTTTGAAAAGTAAATATCATAAATATGAATAACTTGCAGATATCAAAAGACATTTACAGGGTCATTACAGTCAAATTTCAAAAGGCTACTAGTCTCAAAGTTCTTGATATTTCACCAGGAAATGTCATCCCCATGTGGAGCCACTTTTAGGGTCCTATAATAATAGGGTTCATAAAATTTTGAATTGACTTTGATAAGTCTTGTAAATATGTACATACCTTGCATTCTGCAAGTTTTTTTCCCATATTTTGAAAACACGAAAAATAATAAAAAATCAAAAATAGGGTAAAAATTCCTAAAAGTATGATCAAAGGACTTAGAAAAATATAAACCTCAAAAGAAAAAGAGAAATAAAACCTGAAAGTGAGCAAATCCAAATGCCACTACTTTTACTTTTTACTACAAGAATAATGACTATGTGCAGAGTGTCAATAAATTCCATAATCCATGATTAGTTAAACAGTTTAATCTTAACTTTTCATGTTTCAATTTCATGTTTTAGATAGAGAATGAAGATTTGTCAAAAAAAATTAAACTTAAAAAATCAATAGATAGGTAGAGAATAATGAGGAGCTCAACAGTTTAATCAAAGCCCTTGGATGAAATAAGGTAGATTTAGATTAGTTTTATTCTTTGAAAGAAAAATTTTTAAGGTTGCAATCCTAAATGCACCTGCAAAATGAAAAAAAAATGTTAGGAATGGAAGTTGGGTAGGTAGAAAGTAGTGGAGAAATCATGTAAATAATACATCATCAGGAAAAATCACTAATTTCCCCTCCCCCATGAGTATTCATTATTCTAAGCTATCAGTCAAACAGGCTCAGAGCATTTCTCTGACTTTTGTTGGGACCAGACCCAAGGCTCTATGACTAGTTAGTTAAAAATATTGAGTTCTTATATTAAATCCTCATTTATCATTATTTACCCTTCATTCATGTATTTAAACCCCTTTTTCCTAGGTAAGCACACATTCTTACTTAGTAAATTTTAATCCCCATATAATTAACTCTATCCCTTCATAAGCATTCATAAAAACCCACAAAGTTACATTTATCCTAAGTATTAGTGAAATAAATATGAAAATGAACAATGCTTGATTTTGTACTATACTTAGAGATAATATGTAATTTTTTTTACATTTCACTCCCCTCTCATATTAACTTTTAACATATTTTATTAAATCCCTAAAAAATACCCTTTCCTAGTTATTAATTTCATCATATCTAAATACCCCAAAAACCCACTATTATAAACATTTGACCAAAGTATATTATCCCATGTTCTTAAATGAAAATCCCAAATTAAAAGCCCTTTGGTCTAAAATATTATCGTTATTTAAATATCCCGCCCTATAGTTTTTAAACTATTGAAAATGGTTAAAAAACTATATAGTATAACAAACACGCCCTCATATTTTAGACATTTTTGAAATGTTTTAAATAAAGACATTAACCCCGCCATATATATATATATATATACCAATGAATAAGGCTCAAAAAACCTTGTTTAAAAGTGCCTTTGTAATAACTTTTGATCCTCGCCGCTATGGTTTAAATGTGTTTTAAACTATTTATTTCATAAGAATTAAACCATTGCCACCCATACAAAGCCTAGTCCCACCATTACTTTATAATTCACCTCCCGAACAAATCCTCACCATTTGCATACACTTCGCAGATCCGACGGTCAATGTTTAATATCGCATGGATTATACACCCAACCACTCTAAGGAAAAAGCCATGTGAAATGGCAATTTTTCTTCTGATCCCTCCCCTCCACGTGGGCTTTTATGATTGGATTGTGTGGGTAGAGGCTAAAATTGTTTACCGCTGAAAACCCACGTGATAAACTGCCAGTTTTGAAAGACTGTGTAAATTCAAAACCGCTTCCTCCCTGATTGTGACTTGCATTCAATGTTGTTCAATGCAAATTCATACATTTGATAAAACCTTGGTTAATACGTTAATTCATTCATATATCGTGTTTAACCATTGTTTTCCCCGTCTCAACTATGTAAACCTACAAAAAGCCCTCGATAGCCATTTTCTGCCATATTTTTGCCTAAAGCTTGCAAACCTTTACCCAAGAAGCCTGTAAAAGACTACCGAGGAGCTATATCGCTCTAGTTCAACCACTTAAGAAATCAATATGACCAGAAGACTACAGAAAACCCTGTTAAAACCGATACCTGCGTCGAAACAGGTACTCTCCTAAGATTTAAACCTGCAGCTCAATTCAAAAGACCTATAAAAGAAAGAGAAAGCAGTTCAAAATCAAGAAATTGATTAAATTAAATTGACAAAAAGTCCTAGAAACAGGAAAAACCCTGACAAACTTTTCCCAGGAAGCCTAGAATCTATTGCGCACCATTTTTCAAAGAAAATTAATATTTCTTGACAGATTAATGATCAATTTCAAACTTTAAAAGCCAGGAATCCTCTGCAGGTGCCCTTTATCTTCCGAAAGTCCTTTTTTAATAGAGTTTTAGCCCTTTTTTCAGTCAAAAAACTCATAGAACCCCTGTTTAATGTGTTAGACCAGTTTTTAGCCTCAAAACTTCATTTGAGAGACCTAATTAAGCATAAAATCCAAAGAGACATTCTGTTTTGCTAAATTTGCCTAATCCATCCTCTGTTATAGTAAAATTGCCTCTGCAAACAGTTTAATATTGAAGAAGCCAATAAAGATGCCTAAAAAATAGAGTGGAAACAAATCTAAAGGTTCTAAGACTCCTAAAGCTACTCCTGCCATGACTCCAAATACAACAATTGTAGTCAACCCATTACAACCCCCAATTGTTGATATTGAGCATATTCCTCTAGCTAATATTGACTACAAAATAGTTGATCCTATAGTTGAGTTCAATTTGTTAGATATCCACAACTGGTGTTTTGAAAAGTCCCTAGATGATCAAGAACATGTTCATATTTGGGAATCCAATTTGCCCAAATATGTAGTCCCCCTTACTCACCCTTGTCAAGAAATTATCAGACTATGTCATTAGTACTACATTCCTGAACAAAAAGCTATTGTGAGTGAAAATAAAGAGGTCCTATTTACCATTACTACAGAGTCAATAAACCAAATGTTTCAGCTTCAACCAGACCCCCAAGCAGTCCTATTGTCTATTGAAGCCCTCACTAAGTTATAAATTAACTTAGACTTTCCTAAAAGGTTTATGATTTTTCAGACTTTCATGCCTCTGCATGTTGAAATTCCAAAATTAAACCGCCCATGTTCAACTGCCAAGTTTCCTGAAGGTTCAAGGTATGTAATCTCCATGCTTTCCTTCATACTTGGGTATTTCACTGATGAGCATAATGATGAGTCTATCCTAGGATTTTTTTCCACCTTTTCTCTAGGACAGTCACCCTCAGTTATATTTGACTATGCTAGTTTTATAGTTGATAGCATTCACTATCAATTGACAAATATACAGCTAGAAGGAGTATTCAGATATACCTCCTATATTTTCCACTTGTTTCTATTCTTTCAATCAAAGAAATTTCCAATTTCACTTCAGAAGTTGGATATAGAAGGAAAACCTCTAGCAGTTGTCTTCTGGACATCTATACTCAAAAAATAAGGAACACAATTCAGTTATTCATAGTTTTTAGAGTTGTTTGTACATCCATTGACCACCATCTTTAAAAAAACAGAGCAACCTAGAATAAATGAGGAAATGAAGAGAATATTGCAGCTATCAGAGCAAAGAAAAGTAGGTGATTGGTATTTGTATGAGAAATTCACTGAAATCAGAGTTTTTGGTTCTAACTTGTTGCCTTACAAGTTACCAAAGCATCCATCAATGAGGATCTTTTCCTTAGAGTACATTAGGCAAATCCTAAATTCAAATTCAATTAATTTTGTGGCAATCAAGAAAAAGACCCAATTTAAACTCAAAAATCAAGTTGGGCCTTTCATATGTAATCAAAGAGATGTAGAAAAGGAAGCAGCAAGTCACCTACTTTAATATAAATTAGAAGAAAGCTTCCCATGGAATTATGATCCACAAGGGTTCTTAAGTAAACTAAGGGTAAAATGAAAATTGACACCCTTTATCCATGAGTCAAAGCTAGAAATAGAGAAGTTTTCTAATCAAATTGAGTGGGTTGAAAATACTTTAACAGAGGTAGTAAACCAAAGGAATACTATTCACCCTTTGGAAGTTGCCAAACAGCCAGAGACATCCACTAAAAGAATGAGAGAAGAAGGAGCTTATACTGCAGAGACTACAACAGAGACCAAGTTTAAAATGATTTAAAACAAGAGGCCAAAACTAGATACAACAGCTAAAGGCAAAGTAACAATAGATGTTGAACAGACAGAGACCTTGAAAGCCAACACTGCACAGACGGAGACCAATGTAGCCACTGTAATCATCAGTGAGCCAAATCATAATCAAGAACAATTGAATAATGAAGATGTACAGATTATGGAAAGACAACAGAGTATGGAGGCTTCTTCCTCACATTCAGCTGAGGAGAAGGATTTATATATTAAGGAAAAATACAAGAAAATCAAATTGAAGAATGAGGAATTCAAAACTGAAATATATTCTCAGTTTTTGAAGCAAAAGCCAGGTAACCAAAACAGAGTCCTATCAGCATTTGATTATTCAACAAAAAAATGGATTATGTCAGTTTTACAGCCTACCATACCAGTGCCAAAGACAGTGGCTAACTATAAAAAGGTTGATATGGAAGTAGCCACAGATAAAATCCATGAATTGGATCAGATTGAATTTCATAGGCAAACCTCAGTGATGCTCTATTCCACAGTAACAACAAAAGCTATGAGTGCTCATAGGCTTCAAAATTCCATTTCTAATATGCAAGACCAAATGAATATGGATAAAGCTTCATTATATGCAAAGGATTTAAGGATAAATGCCTTAGAAGAGTTAGTGTTGCAGGTAGGATATGATCCTACAAACATCAAAGTAGCAGAAACATTGGTTAAAAAGAAAAATGAGGACATTGTTTCCTCGAGGAAACATCTCAAGCTTCCTCAAGGTGAGCATCCTCAAAAAAAGGAAGAATTAAAGATCAATGACAGGACATCAACAATCCTAGAAATTAGGAAAGTAACCACTAAAAGAAATTTGATGAGGCAGCTTGAAGAGAAATGTGAAGGAATGAACATTGTTGTCACTAGATTCATGGTCAAATTCACCAATTTAAGGCAAAAGGGACTTCCTCATATCATGGTGATCAATGATAATTTAATGCCTTAGAATGGTTATGACAAAAAGATAAGAGAACATGCCAAAGAGCAGGTGAACAAGCCAACAGACCAAGGTATTCCCACAGGAAAAGTATTTCTAAAAAGTTTTGAAGATTTATTTTATTTGTAGTATGAAATCAAACATTTTTTTGGCATCAAAACTACATTTTCCAGGTACATTGAGGCTGATAAGAATTTTAGGAAACTCAAGAATATTAGAATTCCTAAAAATGAGGAGTGGAAAGAATTGACTGATTTGATTTGAAGAAAGAAAGGCAAACACATGAAGAAGAGAAAATATGTTTGTTGATTTCACAGTCAAAACAGACTTTTACAGCAGCAAGCAGTTTTACTAAAGGTTAAAGAGTATCCGAAGTGAAAGAGTATCAATGAGAAAGAGTATTAGCGAGAAAGAGTATCAGTGAAGGCAAGTTAGATTTTGAAAATATCTAAAAAACCAGCAGAGAAGACACATAAGCAACCATCTGCTTCTTATCTTAAAACAATTTCTATTTATTTTGACAAAGATAGGACAACTTGCTAATTTGTTGAGCAAGCTGTCACTATTATTATTGTAAGATATTTAATTTTCCTAAGTTAATTCCTAGAAGTCATCTAGGATATTTTGTAAGACATTTTATATAAATACTTCACTCCTTGAAGTATTTTTGGTGTGGAATAAAATGGTTGGAGATTGCTATAGATATTTTCGTTGACTTGACGGCTTTGGATTTCAATTTTGAGTAGAAGACTGGATCACCTTTTTGGCATCATACTTCAGGATTCTTGTGATAAGCTATCTGGAGTGAAGTACTCTCTTAAAATTTTCATTGTTATCTTCTTTTGTTTCATGCATACATCTGTGTTTTAATTCTAAATCTGAATGTATAACTAGGAGTATTACTACAGGACGTGTTAGTAGCACCCTGTTTTTAACCAGTTATAATTTCTTAGTTTTCTTCTGATTTCCGATGTAGGGAACCCTTAATTTCTCCCTCTCCTATTTGACCTCTATCTTCTACTTCCCTTTTCTAGATTTAAGGATTCTTAAGTGCCCTTTATCCCGATCATACCATCTCAAAAACCAATTTTCCATGATCTCCAAGGGTTATCTACCTTGCCCTGCAGACATTTGACCTTTTAGGCCTTGATCCCAGTTCTGTTAGCTTGGCTTTGACTCCATAGCCCAATGGACAAGTAGATTTCCCTCTATCTACCCTCCAAGTGAAATTTTCATACCAAATCCAACAAAACCAAACCAAATTGCACTTTAATAACTGGCCTAATATTCAAAACCAAAGCAATGTTAAACTTGAAAGAGAGAGCCCTCTCTGAACCCTAGGAAGGCTAGATCCTAGAGATTAAAGTAGGTTCATGGTTACCTCTAGTATTCTTTGACTAAAAACCAAAATCCCACAACTTAAGAATTTACTGGAGTGATAACACACTCCTCGTACATTCTTGAGTTCCTCCCACCATAGTGTTGATTTTTAACGCAGTTGGTAAATGGCTAGGCGAGCTTTGAGTTTGTTGTTATACTCATACAATTGGAAGTACTTATTCATATTTATTATCCAAGCTTCTGCCATTTCCTCTGCCTCTCCATCAAATGTAAGAGGCTTGATCTTCCAAAATTCTCCCTGCAATTCGACATTTGCTTTTTCAGTTCTTGTTCTTCTAAGACATTTCCAGATTTTGCCTCATTATATGTTCAACTTTTATGGCTTCTTGGCATTCGAATGTCTTCGACATGATCATGTACTGCTTGGTGTTGTTCTCTGTTTTCCTGAGTGTTTCTCTTAGGGATAGGTTGTCCACTAGGAGGATTTTGTCTATCCAACAGACTCTTCAATATCCTCTCTTTTTCTCTCATCATCATTTCATTGTTGCTGCAAAATTTAATCATTTATGTTTGTAACTATTGTACAGTATCCAACAACTTATTTGTTTGTGGTTATTGTTCTTCCCATGTTTTTCTTGTTTGTTGATGCTGGTCCACACTTAACTGCACCCACATTTCGGGACTGACCTTAGGATTAGTCATAGGATGGGTCTCTCCCATGTTTCTGGCTAGGTGTTGACTTGATCCTCTTCTCATAGCTGATAACAGGAACCTGTTCTTGTACTTAACACAATATCAAATAATTAATTTTAATAGAATTCATAACACAAAAATTTAGTTGTGATGCTGTAATAGGTCACAGCTTCAAAGGCGTTTTGATGACCTGCAGTTTCTGTCTTGTTCCATCATTAGAATTAAAATGTATGACCTTATTCTTAAAGTCCACTAAGGACCAATGTCTTTCCAGTCAATCCATCCCTAGCAATATATCATAAGATCCTAGTGGTAGAACATTGAGTTCCAAAACTATGCGTTAGTCCCCAATACTCAGTTCGCAATTGGGTACCTTAGTATGAACCCATTTTCTAGTCCCAGTAGCTAGCTATACTAGCCATGGCTTTTTAAATTTATGGTCCTGCAACTTACTACTTTCAACTGCACTAGGGTGTATGTAGCTTAAGCTAGCACCATGATCAACTAGAATAGAAAGAGCTTGGGTTTGAATCTTACCTTCTAACTCTATAATTGTTGGTTGGTAATCCTCTTGTCGATCCTCGAGTGCCACATTTATTTTGTGTATATTTTGAGCTACATCCCCCATCGTTGACTCTTCTTGCAGATTTTCTGCTACCTCATTCATTCCCTAATGTGGGCAGCTTTTGAAGTAATGTGCTTCTCCACATCGCCATTATTGCAACAGAGGTTTCAGGGGTTGCCCAATATCGGGTTTGCTAGAAGCTTCATTAGGCATTTCCTCCCCAGTCCACTTGGTTTTGGTTTGGATTTTTCCATTTTGTTTACTAAGTGGATGTCTTACATCATTCTTGAAATTGCTTGATCTATTATTTCTGTTATTAGTAAAACTTTTCTGCCCTTTTCGAGGTGGCCAAAATTTCCCAGCTTCTCCCATTGCCTTGGACTGAAGATAGCACATTCTTGCTTTCCTAATTGCTTCATCCATGGTTTTCGGATTCACGAACTCAATTATTTCTTTCATATGAATTGGAAAACTTCTCAAAAAACATTGCACCTTGGCCTTTTCATCACGAAGGTAAGGTACATATCTTATTGGAGACGTGAATTTTGTAATAAATTCTTCCATGGTCATTTGGCCCAATTTCAGATCATGAAATTATCGGGATTTATCATCATAAAATCGTTCAGTCAGTTACTTATCTTTAAAGTACCCAAGTTACATTTTGATCTTCCACTCCTCGTACACTCTTCACTTCCTCCCACCACAACATTGCTTTTTCCCGCAGTTGGTAAATGGCTAGGCGAGCTTTGAGTTTGTTGTTATACTCATACGCTTGGAAGTACTTATTCATATTTATTATCCAAGCTTCCGCCATTTCCTTCGCCTCTCCATCAAATGTAGGAGGCTTGATCTTCTGAAATTCTCCCTGCAATTCGACTTTCTTCTTTTTAATTTCTTGTTCTACCAAGACATTTCTAGATTCTATCTCATTATATGGTTGACTTTTATGGCTTCTTGGAATTTGACTATCTTCGTCATGATCATGTAATGCTTGCCGTTGTTCTCTATTTTCTTGAGTGTTTCTCTCAGGGCTAGGTTGTCCATTGGGAGGATTTTGTCTATATGACAGACTCTTTAATATCCTATCTTGTTCTCTAATCAACCTTTCATTGTCAATACGAAATTTAAGCATTTATGTTTGTAATTGTTGTACAGTATCCAACAACTTATTTGTCTGTCGTTGCTATTCTTCCAGCATTCTGCTTGCCTATTGATGCTGGCCCACACTTAACTGCATGCACATTTCGGGACTGACCTTAGGATTGGTCACAGGATGGGTCTCTCCCATATTTCTGGTTGGGTGTTGACTTGATCCTCTTCTCATGGCTGATTACAGGAACCTGTTCCTATACTAAACACAATATCAAATAATTAATTTTAATAGAATTCATAACACAAAAATTTAGCTGTGATGCTGTAATAGGTTGCAACTTCAAAGGCTTTTTGAAGCCCTGCAGTTCCTGTCTTGTTCCATCATTAGAATTAAAATGTATGACCTTATTCTTACAGTCCACTAAGGACCAATGTCTTTCCAGCCAATCCATCCCCAACAATATACCATAAGATCCTAGTTGTAGAACACTGAGTTCCACAACTATGCGTTGGTCCCTAATAGTCAGTTCACAATTGGGTATGTTTGTATGAATCCATCTTCTAGTCCCTGTAGCCAGCTATACTAGCCATGGATTTTTAAATTTCTGGTCCTACAATTTACTACTTTCAACTACATGAGGGTGTATGTAGCTCATGCTAGCACCAGGGTCAACTAGAATAGAAACAGCTCGGGTTTGAATCTTACCTTCTAACTCTATCATTTTTGGCTAGTAATCTGCTTGTCGATCCTCTAGTGCCGCATTGATTCTGGGTATATTTTGAGCTACATCCCCCACCATTGACACTTCCTGTAGATTTATTGCTACCTCATTCCTTTCCCGATGTGGGCAGTTTTTGAAGTAATGTGCTTCTCCACATCCCCTGCATTGCAATGGAGGTTTGGGGGTTGCCCAATATCGGGTCTGCTAGAAGCTTCATTAGGCCTTTCCTCCCTAGTTCACTTGGTTATGGTTTGGATTTTTCCATTATGTTTACTGATTAGATGTCTTGCAACATTCTTGAAATTGCTTGATTTATTATTTCTGTTATTGGTAAAAAATTCCTGCCCTTTTCGAGGTGGCCAACTTTTCCCAGCTTCTCCCTTTGCCTTTGATTGCTGACAACACATTTGCGCTTTCCTAATTGCTTCATCCATGGTTTTTGGATTCACGAACTCAGTTCTTTCTTTCATATGAATTGGGAAACTTCTCAAAAAATGCTGCACCTTGGCTTTTTCATCTCACAGGTAAGGTACATAACTTAATAGAGACGTGAATTTTGTAATAAATTCATCCATGGTAATTTTGCCTAGTTTCAGATCATGAAATTCTTGGGATTCTCATCATAAAATCGTTAAGTCAGGTACTTATCTTTAAATTACTATTGAAACTCATCCCAAGTTACATTTTTATCTTCCACTCCTTGTCCATTCTTCACTTCCTCCCACCACAATGTTTCTTTTTCCCGCAGTTGGTAAATGGCTAGGCAAGCTTTGAGGTTGATTTTATACTCATACACTTGGAATTACTTATTCATATTTATTATCCAAGCTTCCTCCATTTCCTCCACCTCTCCATCAAATGTAGGAGGCTTGATCTTCTGAAATTCTCCCTGCAATTCGACTTTCTACTTTTTTTGTTCTTCTTCTTCCAAGACATTTCCAGATTTTGCCTCATTATATGCTCGACTTTTATGGCTTCTTGGCATTCGACTGTCTTCGACATGATCATGTACTACTTGGCGTTTTTCTATGTTTTCTTGAGTGTTTCTCTCAGGTCTAGGTTGTCCACTAGGAGGATTCTGTCTATCCAACAGACTCTTCAATATCCTCTCTTGTTCTCTCATCAGCCTTTCGTTGTCACTGCGAACTTTAAGAATTTATGTTTGTAAGTGTTGTACAGTATCCAACAACTAATTTGTCTATTTTTGTTGTTATTCCAACATTCTTCTTCTCTGTTGATGTTGGTCCACACTTAACTGCACCCACATTTTGGGACTGACCTCAGGATTGGTCACGGGATGGGTCTCTCCAATGTTTTTGGCTGCTTCTCATGGTTGATTACAGGAACTTGTTCCTGTACTTAACACAATATCAAATAATTAATTTTAATAGAATTCATAACATAAAAAATTAGTTTTGATTGTGTAATAGGTCGCAACTTCAAAGGCTTTTTGATGCCCGATAGTTTCTGTCTTGTTCCATCATTAGAATTAAAATGTATGACCTTATTCTTACAATCCACTAAGGACCAATGTCTTTCCAGCCAATCCATTCCCAGCAATATATCATAAGATCCTAGTAATAGAACATTGAATTCCACAACTATGCGCTAGTGCCCAATACTCAGTTCACAATTGGGTACCTTAGTATGAACCCGTCTTCTAGTCCCTGTAGCCAGCTGTACTAGCCATGGATTTTAAAATTTATGGTCCTGCAACTTACTACTTTCAACTACACAAGGGTGTATGTAGCTCAAGCTAGCACCGAGATCAAATAGAATAGAAATAGCTCGTGTTTGAATATTACCTTCTAACTCTATCATTGTTGGCTAGTAATCCACTTATCGATCCTCCCGTGCTGCATTGATTCTGGGTATATTTCAAGCTACATCCCCCACTGTTGACGCTTCTTGCATATTTGCTACTACCTCATTCCTTCCCCGATGTGAGCCATTTTTGAAGTAATGTGCTTCTCCACATCCCCAACATTGCAACGGAGGTTTTGGGGGTTGCCCAATATCGGGTTTGCTAGAAGCTTCATTAGGCCTTTCCTCTCCCATCCACTTGGTTCTGGTTTGGCTTTTTCCATTATGTTTACTGAGTGGATGTCTTGTAGCATTCTTGAAATTGCTTGATCTATTATTTTTGTTATTGGTAAAAAAATTCTACCCTTTTCATGGTGGCCAACATTTCCCAGCTTCTCCCTTCGCCTTGGACTGCTAATAGAACATTCGCGCTTTCCTAATTTCTTCATCCATGGTTTTTGGATACACGAACTCAATTCTTTGTTTCATATGAGTTGGAAAAATTCTCAAAAAATGTTTCACCTTGGCCTTTTCATCCTGCAGGTAAGGTACATATCTTAATAGAGACGTGAATTTTGTAATAAATACATCCATGGTAATTTGGCCCAGTTTTAGATCATGAAATTATTGGGATTTCTCATCATAAAATCGTTCAGTCAGCTACTTATCTTTAAAGTACTGCTGAAACTCATCCCAAGTTACATTTTGAGCTTCCACTCCTAGTATATTCTTCACTTCCACCACAATGTTTCTTTTTCCCGTAGTTGGTAAATTTCTAGGAGAGCTTTGAGTTTACTTTTATACTCATACACTTGGAAGTACTTATTCATATTTATTATCCAAGCTTCCGCCATTTCCTCCGCCTCTCCATCAAATGTAGGAGGCTTTATCTTCCGAAATTCTCCCTACAATTCAACTTTCTTCTTTTTCAGTTCTTATGCTTCCAAGACATTTCCAGATTCTGCCTCATTATATGTTTGACTTTTATGGCTTCTTGGCATTCGACTGTCTTTGACACGATCATGTACTTCTTGGCATTGTTCTATATTTTCCTGATTGTTTCTCTCAGGGCCAGGTTCTCCACTGGGAGGATTATGTCTATCTGATAGACTCTTCAATATCCTCTCTTGTTCTCTCATCAACTTTCTACTTTTTCAGTCCTTGTTCTTCCAAGACATTTCCAGATTTTGCCTCATTATATGTTCGAATTTTATTGCTTCTTGTCGTTCGGCTGTCTTCGACATTATTATGTACTGCTTGGCATTGTTCTCTATTTTCCTGAGTGTTTTTCTCAGGGATAGGTTGTCCACTACGAGGATTTTGTCTATCCGACAGACTCTTCAATATCCTCTCTTGTTCTTTCATCATCCTTTCATTGTCACTACAAACTTTAAGCAGTTATGTTTGTAACTATTGTACAGTATCCAACAACACATTTGTCTTTCATTGTTATTCTTCTAGCATTTTGATTTTGTATTGATGTTGGTCCACACTTAACTGCACCCATATTTCGGGACTGACCTCAGGATTGGTCACAGGATGGGTCTGTCCCATGTTTCTGGCTAGGTGTTGACTTGATCCTCTTCTCATGGCTGATTATAGGAACCTGTTCCTATACTTAACAAAATACCACATCATTAATTTTAATAGAACTCATAACACAAAAATATAGTAGTGTTCTGGCCCATTTGGCCCGAGTTTGTAACTTATGCTCTAATACCACTTGTAACATATACACCATAAAAAAAATTTCTTATATAAACTAAACAGATTTAACATCATAATAATCTATCTTACATTAAGTTACATCTGCATGCATTTATCCAAATTTATAATTCTTAAGCATAAAGGTATATGGTTAATTCTTATGACATTGGTTTAAATCTTTCGATGGCTTATTATTAAACATGGTATTACTCCACTTTCCTTTGATTTACTTGGTTATGGATACCATATCACAGTAGCATACCCACCCTCATACCAATGGGTTCAAGTTATCAAAACCAGTATGAAAATTAAATGTCTCGAATCTGTTGTGGATGGCCATCACATCTTCACATGACACGAGGTCCTTTCCATGCTTGTTGGCTCTCCTTGTTGGCCTATTCTAGAGCGTTCGATCTCTTTCACTTCAATCGATGGTGGAGGTTTGGCAGGGGTAGGGTTAGGGTAACTACCCAACCCCAGCCTATGGTTCATTCTCCTCCTCGCCGCTCGAGATTTCTCATCCACAAGATGGTAAAACTTCTACATCTCCTTCTCAACCATTCTACCTTGAATTTGGAATGCCGCCGACGGATAATATCCTTCCTCTCTTGCCAACGGGAGAGGTAAACTATCTGGTTTAGCTCAATGTTTTCCATCTGTTGATTCTAGTGTTTAAACCTCTATTTTCGGTCCTGGATTGGTTTAATTTCCGGTATTTCTTCTTTTGCTCCAAGGAAACACCTTGCACTTTGGGTTTCCAGAACCATATGGCTTCTAATTTCCTTAATTCCATTCTAGGAATGTTCAATTGCTATGGTTGGATAATGGATTTGGGTATTCGATTACCTCAGTTGTTCATCAACCTTCTCAGCTATAAGGTAAGGGTTTCATTTGCCTTTGTTTTGTTTCACAGTTTCTTTATTATCTTTTTTTTTTTGTTCTCAGGGAATAACTCCCTTTTCACTGTACATGCAGGTTCAGGAAATCTGAACAGTCAAGCTTTGGCCTTCCTTGGAATCATGTCCCAACTTGGTGCTGGTACAAAAACTCATGCTCGAGCTCAGTTAATTTTCTACACCATGGTATTTACCCCTGTAGCATCTACTCACTAGATTTTCCTTGCTCTTTGTATTGTAGGTAGGATTTTGAGTTCAAGAAAATAGTTGTAGGTCAACCGAGATGTTTAATTATGGCGGAAGCCTCTTTTATGTGAACTGTGCTTTGAATCATTTAACTGCTAATGCTTACACAATGAGAAACTGGCCAAAACCGTTTTATCTCTCGTAATTTAGGAGTTGCATACTTTTTATTTAAGCAAAGGAAATCTTATGACAGATTCTCTAAAATCTTTCTCTAGTAGAAGTACAAATTGTCTTTTTATGTGTTTTGATTCTTGATGTAGTCTATTTCTTGCTTCTGTTACTACGCCTCGACCTCTCTTCCAGAGTTCCAAGGTGGATTGGTGACAGAGGGACCAGAATCCGGACCCTCCCTTTGGGTCAGGGTTCTAAACCTTCGGTCAAAATGATTAAGCCATTCCAGCTAATAATACAACATAATATGTCGAGCATCTTCTCATTTTCCTTCAAAATATTATTAGGATTATTAGTCTCGCCGATAGTTGGTTTATTCTGCAGTTATGAATATTCAAAGTTAAGAAATTGAGTGTGCATATTTGTACAGTCTAGTTTACATTTCGACTGGTACTCTTTCTGTTGTTTTCTATGGTGGACTGCTGCATGTGAATGATGTGTTTCTGTAGCTTTTCATATATATATATATATATATATATATATATATATATATATATATATATATATATATATATATATATATATATATTATTAAATTTTAAGTAGAGTCAGAAAGAACTTAATATGCACCGTAGAAATTTATGTACTTTATAGCACTAATCCTCCTATTTATGGTTCTTGGTGTCTTTATAGCTTATTCTGTAATTCTGTATAATGTTTATGCACTTCTCTGTGCCTATGGTAAAATATACTCAATTATGTTTATCTTATGCATAAAGAATGACGGTAAAGAATTTCAAGAAAATGACTGAAAAGTATTTATTTCCTTTTATTTTTATGTGAGTAAGTAATGCATTATTTACTATATTTAAAGAAAAACATCAAAATTTCTAGTTTTGTTTTTAGTATCTATACTTCAGGATGCATAATTAAATCTTTAGGATGATTCAACCATAAACAGTATTCAAAAGTAAATAAAAATTACTTGAAAATACCTAATCCGAGACCTGGTATTCAGTAACTGTTGGTCCACCCAACCTTGAGCGAGGCTATTATGTCCTCGGCTCCCCCCTAGCTCCACACCAGGCTGCAGTAACATTCTTGAGACAGAAGTTAGACCTCAGGACTAAATCCAATCTGACACTTCTCCAGGTGAATACTGAGTTCCACTGGTTCTCCCACCAGCTATGGACATCTTAGTGAAATAGTTTGTTGCTCAATTCCACACCCCCTTTTTGCACAGAACCCCAATCCCTCCTAGGATTTTTCCTTAAATCATTACTTTCACCTTTTAATCAAATAAAATTATCTTTTAATTAAATCTTTTAAATAAAAGTCCTGTATTAATGTCACTAACGAATGCATCATTCTTTATCCATTCTAAATGTCTCTCATAATAACTCATGTAACAACAAGTAATTAGTAAAGAAATAAAGCAGGAGATTACAAAGAGGCTAAGGTCATTACCATTGTTGACCATTTTAATCACCATAAGTTAAGGGAAGCTTTGGAGATTGAGAAAAGGCTTCTCAACCTTAATAGAGACGACAGTTGGACTATTAACAGGTGTTGGATCCCTGCTCTATACTCTTAAGTGTTGGTTTTTTTTTTTTTTTTTAAGTAGGCATCCTTCCCATTCTTTCTTTTTTCTTATATTGATATTCTTATTAACCTATTTTTATATTATATATTGCATTTAAGGAGTAATCCTCCCTCTTTTTAATCTTTTAACTAAAAATTGGTTAATTAATCTAGTCTAACATAAATAGAACAAATTAAATAAAATAATATCATATTAATATTCTATAATAGAATTTGATTAATAAAATTTAGATAATTTAATAGAAAATATATTTTTTTAACTAAATATAATTGAATAATAAGAAATTAAAATACTTTATTACTAATAAAAATTTGAATATATAACTAAGAAGGGTTGATATTTCCATTTTAATAATCCTAAGAATATTAATAGAAATAAACTAATAAAATATTTTTTTTAAGTCAAACTAATATAATATTATAAGAATTAAATATTATTAGAATATTAAATAATATAATATAAAAATTATTTGAAATTTTGACTTTTTAATTAATTCTTTTCTTTTAAATCAAATTAGTAGTTACACTCCAACAACTAGTTAAGCCTTATCCTCATCTATTTATAATGGAATGCCATGATATTTCTCATCTGTCGTGAAGATGAACCACACTCATTGTTTCTGAACCCTAACCATAGTGAAAACCCATCCACGAATATTACTACAGCAAGATCTCTCTGCATAATTATGAATCACACAAGCCAAATGTCAAACAATTAATTATTTATTAAAATAACATTTATATTACTGTTTAAATAAATTTAGCATTATATTAACTATTAGATAATTTTTTAATAATAAATACTATTTATTCATAAGAGTATTTATAATGAGTGGGCTTAGTTCCATCAAGTTTCAGGTTCAAATTGAATAGGGAGGGTTTGACCATCAAAACCATCTTTGGAGATATTAAACTTTCTCAATGGGTCTCCAAGCTAGATTGAGCTTCATATAATAGTGGTGATAGCATCTCATTGGTGTTGAGATTGCAACAAGATCATGAAGCTTAGTGGAAAGAAGTCGCCTTCACTAAGTGGGCCCGCAGGTTATTTTTGACGCAAAGTCTATTTTTAGACATACGGATCATGTTCTATGAGTTGCAGGATGCTATTTGTGGATGGTTGGTCAAATCGGAAAAAATAGATGGACTTCTATTTTTAGACATATTGGGCGAAATCTATTTTTAGATTTCCAGTCTAAAAATAGATATGTCGAATATTATTAGCTCTTAATAATATTTGGACTCTAAACATTATCTTATTCTCTTGGAGCACTTCAGTTAAGTGCACAGATGTGGCACAGGAGCTGACAGAAGGAATTACGCTATTCCGGAGGGTTAAGTGGAGCTATTGCATGGATACTTCAGTTAGAACTCATGTGACAGAGTTTGGTGGAGTTGATTGAGGAAGTTAGTGGAGTTGTATTCAGTTTAACTAATCTAAACATAGTTGAGCTATTTGTATCTAGTTTAACCGATTGATACAATTAGTGAGAGTGGTGTGAATTAATTATTAATTAATTCACTAATTATAAACTCATTAATCAACTAAAGAATACATCAGTTAACTTCAGTGCATGGACAGTTTCAGTGGAGACCAGTGCAGAGATAGGTGAAAGAGCATGTTAACTATCAGTTGTGACTATACTGTTGCATATTTGCAACAACCAGTGATTGGAGAAGCCCATGAGGATTGCGCAGTACAAGCCAGGTGGTTCAAGTTATTTAATGAGCCATCCTACAACATTGATTACGCAATAGAGGTTGGCTATCAGGTGGCAGAGATTGAAGCATGTGTTTTTCTAGATCTAGCTTGATTAGTGTGTAGCAATTGGAGGTTGTACTGAGAGCTTGTGAGGAGATTTGTACAATGATTGTTACATGATCTCCATGACATATAATATACACATAGTTGGGGGTTTTCAGCTTTAAGCTTTCCCATGAAATACTATGTTCATATGTGTAATTGTTTATGGTTTTAATGTGCGCATGCGATTGTTTTTATTTCCGCAATTAATGATCAATGGTAAAAGAGATTCTGTATTATGCATGAAGTTAAAACAGTGTGTGATCAGGAGAATCTCGGTGAATAATATATCAGTTATTCAAATTTCTACAATTAGTGAGTAGATCATCCTTCTATTCAATATTGGGGTTGTCTAAGCTACTCTAATTTTCTCTACTTCATCTTTATAAAAATTATCATGTTCAAATTGCTTCAATACAGTTTTTGTGTTATCATATGCTTAAAAAAACATTAAATTTTAATAAATTAATATAGATTTACTTCAATGTACAAAGAAATAAGGTTTAAGAAACATAAAAAATTAATATATGTTCAACTTTGAAAAAAATTAATTTTTAAAAATGAAAATGGTTTAGCCAATGTAAAATTATTTTAAAAATAAATGTACATCTACTCTGCAAATTCTATTTGAATGTTTGAAAAATAAATGTAATTTGATTGACAAGGCTATGTACAGAGCTTTGATATTAAATCTAGTTTGATATAATTGGGCTATGTTGATTTATAGTGGAGATGAGATAGCGTTAAAGGAAATACATTTTGAGTCGGGAGAAAATCGTTTATTCATTTCTTACATTTAAGTGAAAGTTCTACATATATCTGACTGTACTAAGATCAGTTGAAATCTTTTATGTTGGGATACCTGAATGAGAAAAACAAAATTTCCAAACAACCCACCTCAACATTAAGTAAAAGAAACAATCGAATCAAATATACACAAACTTCAGCATCATGTGCATTCACACAAAGATGCACTATTACATAAACCTATTAAGCAATGTACTACTATACCCTATCCATCCTATCTATTTTTCTGCGCACTTCTTTTCAGCGAATATCTTTCTCTGAATTGAACGGGACGTGACGAGAAGATGGAGCATTTGCCGAGCTGACAGATTTTCACTCGTCATTGTTCTTCCAAGTTCCTGTTGTTGTTCAAAAGAGTTTAGCAAAAATAATGTCAGTCAACTATATCTGCAACTTTGGCAACTTCTAACACAAAGAAGCATGTCAAAACAACATATAAAAAAAATTACATTTTATAAAAACTAATTATATAAACTAAAACTATTATATATAAATATAAGAATATTATGTAATATTATGGGTGGTTAAAAAGTAGGCTCAGGATTAATCATAAAATCACTATTTTATCTGAATTTTATTTTAATTATTAATTATATTTTTTATTTTAATTTTATTTCTATGTAATTTGATTAAGCCAAAATATTTATAAAACAAAATATTAGAACATCTTTTCCATATTAAGTATCTCAACACAATTAATATTTAATAGTATTAATTTATTATATATATTTTTATAAAATATTAATTATTATTTTTAAAAAATAATATAATAAATACTGATATATAAATTATAACTAATTAGAATAAATTTTTAAAAAATATCTATATCATATTTTCATTTTTTTATAAATTAAAATAGTGTAAAATTGATTCATAAAACTTTTTCATTGTTCCATTTTATTGATTTTGATATTTTAATAAAAGATCAATATTTAAAATAACATAGATAAAAAAATTCACATGAGATAGTTATTAAAAGTTATAAACCAAACCTTTTATCTACATACTCTAAGCTGGGAGAACCAAACTTGTTTTATAGTTATTAAAACTTATAGACCATACCTTTTATCTAAATACTCTTAGCTAGGAGAACCAAATTTTCCAACTAAGGTGTAGTGATAGGCTTATCCAATATTTTAAGATACCATGAATGATAGTTAGATTGTAAAGTGAAGGCAACTTTTATCAAACAAACAAATTCTTCCACTAGCTTTGCATTTGCATTGAGACAAAACATCATATATTTTGATAGCATTATATTTGTGAAATCCACACATACAATTTGATATTGAAAGCCATTTAAATGTTTTCTTTTAAAATGCGCTTTTTCCTTATAAATTTAAATAATAACTCTTTTGTCTAACCCAAATTCATTTAATTCTTTCTAAACATGTACATGTTTTATAAAGACTAAACTTACCTGATACCCTTACATTAAAAATGTTCAATTTTTATTTCATACATTGAAAACTGTTCAATTTTTATTTATCACTGAGAGTAAACTAGATCTCAAAACCAAACATACACCAAATGGATTACCTATCACTTCTATCTATTTAACATTAATAAAAATTAGCCCATGACTTCACAGGACAAACCCGCACATAAAAACAATGATTCTCATGACCTCATACCAGCACATATTTCTTTATAACCTAAAATTATAAAAATACTTTACTTTTATAATCATTATCCTTGAATTTATTCATTATTCTCCATAATCATTATCCAATTTGAGTACTTCTCAAAATTTAAATATCCAATAACCTTCAAAAGTAAACCTTAAACTACCTTCGAAAAAACAACACACCAAGGAAACCTACCCAATGCCCATGAAACATGATGCGATGACAAACCTCTACACAACTTTCCTCTCTGTACTCACAGTGGCACACACCCTCTGGAAATGGACTTCTTTTCAATAATTGTTTTTTATACAATTTGCTGTTACGATCAGTCCAGTCAAATCTGCACCTCAAACAACGCGCAAAACAATAAGATGAGTGTGGGTGATGACGTTGAATACTTTTTCGTGGGGGCTGTGCTGCCTCCACTTCCTGTTGTATGTGTTCGTGGTTTTCGATAGCGGATCTTCCTCCCACTTTCCTCCTAAATCTGTGTTGTATTGATTGAAGATTTTTTAAGTTAGGGACAACCTAGATATATGTATGATTTTAGCAAATTTATGTATTTTTTCTGTTTTTATACTTCATAGAAGTTAACTACAAAAAAAAATTGAGATTCCTCATAGCCAGTAGAACGGAACTAAAAAGTTTTAATTTTAATTTATTTATTTCATTATATTCCTTGCAAAAAAAATTGTGTTTCCTCATAGCCAGTAGAACGGAACTGAAAAGTTTTAATTTTAATTTATTTCTTTCATTATATTCATTATTTTTTTTTTACGAATCCCAATATATCCTGGTCTGATCAGAGTTCAGAGTTTAGTGCTGGGGCATGTGGATTTTGGATTCCTAAAGGCTAAATCATGACTAATAACGTTAACCACAAATTAAAAAACATCAGACCAAGTCAAATGGAAGTGAAGCATGTACTTTCCCTTTTCAAGGAATGGAATGGTTCACAATAATAAAGCAATTTGTTAGTGGGTGTACTTAATAATAATAAAGTAATCCATCACACATTCGTTTGGAAGTTCCATATTTTGGGTTTCTTTGCTTTCTTTTTTATATTTCCTTATTATTTTCTCCGAGTTTATGTATTCTAATTATTCTTTGAATTAATTATGTCTAAATAAAATATTTTTAGAATTCTTATTCATTCTATTTCTCTTGATATTTTGTTCTTTTGAATTTTTTTATTATTATTAACTTTTATTTAGGAATAATAAAAATTAATATCAATAATTTATTTATGAGCTTAATTTATTATAAATAATTTATTTATAACCTTCATTATTTTTAGATAAAAAATAAAATTTAATAAAATAATAATTAGAAATATTATAAAATATTGATTTGATAATTAAATAATTAATAAACTTTTTTAATTTAGTTAAACTAATTTAAATATAATTATTTATTTATAACCTTAATTATCTACCATATTTATCTTATTATATCCTAAATAAAATTTAATAAAATAATACAAATATCTTAAATAATAATTAAAAATATCATAACTTTATGATTTGACAATTAAATAATTAATAAAACCTTTAATTTAGTCAAACTAACTGGTAAGATTCTCTCAATATCTATTGAAACCGAAAGCATTGATCCGTTCTCTCATCTTGAAGATCGATCACAATAGATTTATTTTAATAGTAATTATATCTCTGTTTAATTAAAAAAATATTATAAAATAAAATTTATATATATATAGAAATGAACTATTTTCTATTTTGATATGTGATATTAATAAGCTACGATAATGATTCATGATATTATTATCAATTTTATTTACAAGTTAAGAATCTCATGTTTAAAAATTTTGCCTCATACTTTTATAATAATAATAATTTATTTATTTTATAAAAAAATTAAATAAAATATATCATAAAATAAATGTTTTGATATATATTAAAAATTGATTTTAATAAATATTAAACAACTATTTAATTTATATTAAATAAAAACAGTAATATAAAATTAACCAATATTAACCAAAAAAAACTTATAAATAAATATTAATAATAAATAAATAATATACAATTTTAAACTTCATCTAAAAACAATAATTTTAAATGAATATCTAATGATTTACACCCCTTGAGTTTTATATGAATATGTAATGATTTATACCCCTCTATAACTCATAGCATTGGATTTAATTATTATTAGATAAAGTATATGTATTATTTTTTAATGAAACGTATTTTGAAATTGTTTTTATTTGTGGTTTCTAATTAAGAGATGAATAATAAATTTATTTTTAATTGATATTTAAAATGTAATATTTATATTTTTTTAAAATTAAATTATTTAAAAAAATTGTTTATTTTTTACTTAATTAATCTAATTTTAAATAAAATAATATTTTACAATTCAATTTTTAAGTTTTTTTTTTTTCAAATAAAATGATATAAATATTTTCAATTTTGGATTTATTATGTATTGATAAAATTTAAATAATTAAAAATGAATATTTTTTCATATTGCAAAAATTTGAAAAAATATTTACACCTCAAAAAATGTGATTCTTCTCATATATAATAGCTTTGAATTTAAAATGGATCTATATTAATTTATTTTAAAATAACTATTAAAATATCATAAAAATTATCTAACTATCAACCAAAAAACAGTAATAATATAAAACTAATTTAATTAAAACTATACACATCCATTGTATTCACTCTAATGTGAACCTTCACAATGATCGTAGTGAATGGAGCTTTAAGAAATGAAACAAAACCTATTTGAAATCCAGATCAATAATAAAAATGACACCTATTTGAAATCCAGATCACTTGTTAGAGAGATTTACTCCTCATTTGGATTCAATAATAACATGTCATGAGTTCAATATGTGAGTCACATTCTCTTTATTTTGGATATGTTTAATGCTGAACATAATTTTCATATGAATAATGGTTTGTGATGTTGTTTAAGATTTTTATATAAACATATATTTATAAATATTGTTTTCTCATTTTCACATTTTATATATATATATATATATATATATAATATTTTTTGGATAAAAAACATATATTATTAGATGTTTGTAAAATTATTTTGGATTTTGTTAATTTTCTTTCAGTTATACAATAATTTAATTTCATTTTTTTGGTAATCTTTTCTTAATATTTTTAATATTTTGTTTGTATAAAAATTAGATTTTATTCATGGGTCAGGATCCTTATCCAAAATCCCAAATGGATGCTAGGAACGTGGAAATGAATATGATCTCTTGCAATTACACCCTCCTCTTTTCTTGACATGTTTGCATTAGCGTGGTTGAAGGTCACACTATTTAGTAGGTCTCTCAGTAAAAAAAATAGAGCTAAAGTTGTGAGCCTCGCAGTCCCCCAACACCTCATTTTGTTATCGATTAAGAAATTCCCCAAGTTGCACTTGGCTATTTGGATGTAGAACCAACCAAGTTAGTGGGAAGATGGTGGATGGGACTTTCGATTCATTCAAGATCCACCATTTATTAAGTGGGGCTCCAATCTTGATGATTGTGGATCACCTCCAAATCAGGGGCCCATTATCACTATTTGAATTGGTGAATATATTTATTGTGTCTCATTAGCTACTTTACTTTCTTTTAATTTTTTTTCATATGTTTTTTTCTTCTTATAAAAATATATATATTTTTATTTCAAAAAACAAAAATACATTCTTCATAATGTGAACACATCATTTCATTAAGCCTCGTAAGGAATCTTGCATACATCATAGGAAGGCCCACATGTCATCCTCAACACGGAATATAAAGTATTATAGCATACTAGACCATCTATATGGCCCTATATAGAACACTACTCCTTAATTTCCAAAAGAAAATTAACATAATACTGGGCCTTAAATACATGTCAACTTCAACAAAATGATGCATTCTATGAAATCTAAACTAATAAAAATGATATAAAACTTATGAACAAAAAAAATTTCAAAAATAATTCCATAACAATAATTGAAATGATTTAGAAAGCTGAAATTATTCATGAAAAGGAGGGTGATAATGACCAATGTTTTTTAAGCTATATATCTTAAATAATATGTCAATTCCCCCAAGAAAACTAGGCCCCATGTTTGTTTGTGTTCCCCCCCCCCCCCTTTCACCCACTAAACTTCATTGAGAGGAATCACCAATTGGTTTGTGACTTTTTAACTCCCTTTTCACATACCAACAAAAGGATAAGTTTTAAATCCATAAGATCAACAAAATTGCTAGTACCTTACCTCAACTGAGCTTTAAGGCTTCAACCAATGGAAGTAATTGAAATTTATACTTATCCAGTTCTACAAATAGTAGGTTCACCTTAGTCTTCCCCATGAAATTAAGTTCAAGCCCCAGTATTACCCACTACCTCCTCAACAACATGCCTTGGAGGTTTATCCATCCCCACTCAAAGGAAAGTATTTATATTTATATAACCTTGAGAAGGACATTAAAATCATGGAATGTGACTATATTCAAACAATTTAGCATTTCCATCCAACGAGATGTCCCAATCTACAATTATAGGAATACTTATAAAGTCCATTTTAGCTTGGTCACCACACCATTTTCTTAAAACTTCTTCAATCAATGTCCCAATCCAAACCTTTCTTAGTCTTCTCATGCTTTTAATTCCTTTCTAGACTTGTAATGTTTATTTCCCTTATTTCTAGTAGTGGGCCATATGAATTTTGTCTTGATGTGTGTTTAAGTGTTAGAATCTCTATTTTTTTGTAAGTCCCTTGTGCCCCTTCAGCTACTATTTTTAATAAAATTTTAAAGGGATCATTTTATTAAAAATAAATAAATAAATAAACTTAATGTATACGTCAACAATAATAAGAATTTATGACTCTCTTTGCATATCCTCTATCATCCTAGTACTCTTAAGTAGTAACAAAATTGGCGAGATAAGAAATAAAATACTGTATAGTACATAGAACAATAGTTAACTCATTTATCTCTCTTTGGATCATGAGGGCAGTAAGATGATAGTATCCTTAGAATAATTTTCCCAATCTATGAGACTAGGGGTGTTTTTACATACAAATTTCTCAAGATAATCATAACTCTTATTGGTTTCAACCATTTTGGAAATTTTTTTCTCCCTACTTGGAACCATCTTTCCTATTTCATTCGTAAGTTTGAATTGCATTGCTCCTATGTCCGTACTATTTTTCTCTAAGCTCCTTTTGAATTTTAGAACATATAATAGGGATAATGAGGAGAATGCACACCTCGCTATGGTCTATTAACACCCCTAGACACCCAAGATAAAAAACCAAACTAAAGTGTGATGAAAAGGAACATTCATTTTTTAACACTTATTTCAATAGATATAATTAACCACATGCCAAATTATATAGAGAAGCCTAATTTATAATGGAAACACCCTATCAAAATATTTTTCCATGCAAAATAAATCATTTGGAGTCTCCTGGATAGGAAGAGTGTGCTTCATTATAGGTTACCATCAAAGGCTAAAGATAGGAATGGCTTAAGTCTTCCTTCCATTAGGCATATAATCACTCGCTTGTTTCCACAATAAAGGTGCAATATGACAAGAGCCTGCATGTGGACCAAAGTGGAGAAGTGATGGACCTTGCATATTGATCCTTCATTACACAAATAAGTTGTCTTATGGTTTTGTAGCGCTTCTTCATGAAATTATCTCATGAATTATGGTGAAATAAGTGTGAAATATTCTCAATTTCCAAAAACATTTAGTACACCAAGAACATATAATGTTCCTTGATTGACCCTCTTATTACTTTGAGAATTCAACTTTCTTTTAATTGTAAGAATTGGAAAATATCAAAATCATAATGTGAAAAAGGGTCATTTTGGAATGGAAGCAATCCAGTGATGGTGAGGAGGGACTCAATAAGCCATTGAGATGAGGTATACTCATTTCAGATCAATAAAGCATTCAAGCCCATCTCTAATCCCAAATATAATCTCTTTGTTTCCTCTCCTCCTTGGGGCCAAGTCTCTCTCACGTACATAAAAGGAACTACTCACTTCAATCTTGAGATCTTTTCAAAATATAACATTAAGACAATTTTTAAACACCATAAAAATTCGAAGCAAATGCTATAGTCATACAAGGAAATGTTTGATTGCATGGTAGGTTTAGGGGTTTTGTAACATCCATGGTAAAAAATCCATGTAATAAATTTAATAAAGGAAAAATAATAACCAAGGTCATGGGACACGTATTCCAAGATGAATGTTGGGAAAAAAATCCTAGTGTGGGTGCCCATTTGGTTTATTATGGAAAATAAAATGGAAAAGGCTTTGGAAATGAAAGAGACATTAATTGGAATTTTATTAATAAACATAATGTAAATTAGGAGAAAATGAAGTTGAAATGTCACGTGTTGCATGCGAGGAGGAAAATGAAGGAAAATAATGGAAATTGAAGAAAATAGAGGTCTCATTGATAAAAAGGCTTCTTAGGATCAGTTGGTACCTTTTTTTGTAAAGATCAGTGGTTATTACCCTTGATTGGGCCCAGGAATCCCTTGATCATTAATGGAAGGATACACAGTAAATCCTAGAGGGTGGAGACCTCGTAGGCCTAGGAATCCCTTGGTCAATTATGGTAGGATACATTGTAAAGCTGAGAGGTTGAGACAAATAAATTCCTCATAGTTTAGGTGGAAATATTAGGAGGAATCCATGCTTGTTTAAGCCCCAGTGATCCAGTGGGGATTGTGGTAATGCATGGTTGTATTGATAAGGGTCTGGGCCTAATGATCTGGTGGGGATGGCGGTAAAGCCTGAGGAAGCCCTACTTGGTTTTGTTGTTAGTCTCACATTCATGCTTGGAATATGGCATGGGGGTGTTTCACTGAAAGAAATATTTGGTTAATCCATTCTATGGTCAGGTGGTTCGTGGAAGTCCCATACCTAGTTGGATTTGTATTCATTAATAATATATTATTTTTCTTGGTATTTTATGTGTAAATGTACTGGTTTATATGTGGATGTTATGGTTTTTATATCCTTGTTATTTATGTTGGTTACATGTTTGTTATGAGTATGTTTTATGACAAACTTGATGTATGGTTCTCACCATGTTTTGACTAGAAAATGAATATACAATGTATATATGTCCTAATAGATGATAATGAAGCTATTGTGATAAGGCAACAATGCTTCTTTACGAATATCAAATAAGTATGAGACCCATATCGTCGAATATGATTTTATGACATGTAGATTTCATATTTGTGACATGTTTGATGAAATTCCTGTCGTGGATAGTTGGGTTCAAATCAAGTATTTCTATCAAGGTTTGCATTAGTATCTTTGTTCCCATGTTATTTATAATTTCTGAAGTTTTCATGAAGTTCTAGGCAGTGGCCTAATTCCTGGCCCTGAAAAAGTGGCACAAAATCCGGGGTCACTGGAACAGAACTAACTAGAAAATTCCGCAATTGCTGGCATGCCTTGCTATGGGAGAGAATAGAAGGCCTCAGTCGCTTGTAGGGCTTGTCATGGGAGCGGATGAGAGTCCAGGTCAATCAAATAATTAGTTGTCTCATGGTTTGACCACCTAAAAGGGTTGGTTGGATCCTTAAGGTTTTGTAGTATGTGTGGAAGGTCATATTAGTTGTTTTATGTCGGTTCTATTTCCTTAAGGTGACCTAGGAGGTTGAATCACATCATAGTGGCCTCTTGTCACATATTTACTCCAGTGGACCGGTTAGCTTGGGTAAATGTGGGAGGAGGGTGTTATAGAGTTGTATCAAAGCATGGTTCACCCCTTGGACTTGATGGGAGGTGTTTGGTCATGCATACATGTTGGTTTCATATGTGTTCTTTATGCTTGTGTTCTATGTGTTTTTTGTTATGCATGGTGATGGTTATGGTTGCGGTTCTTTCGCCATGTGAAAGTTGATGGTGTTGTTGTTGGAAGTGTTTATCATGAATGCATATCAGTTTTATATCCATTTGTTATGCATGTTAGTGTCTATATGTTGCTATGCATGCATTATTACAGGCATGGTTACCGTGAATGAGGTCATTGTAGAAATTTAAGATCATCATGATGTTGTTGGTATGTTATGATATTGATGTGTTGGTTGAGATAGAGTGGGAGATGCAGACTATCAAAGTGAGGTTGCAGCACTAGACTTTGTAGTAAGAGTAGATCATCATATAGGTTTGTATGTTTTGTGTGCAGGTATGAGGTTAATGGTTTTTATAATAATTACAGTTATGTATATGCTTTAGATTCTATTGTTATTGCGGTTACATGTATGATAAATGATAGTTGATCAGTGTGATCACATGTAAATGTGTCAGTTAGTCATCAAGGATAGTAGCTTATTGTTATATGAATTGTGGTCATATTCATGATGGGTATGGTCATTGAAACTAAGATCTTGATGTTATATGTATCATGATAATTTTTGTTAGCCTATGCGTATCGTTAGGATTATGACATTCACATATAGTCGACCTATTTGTGATAGCTTGTTGTACTAATCTAGACTGATTATGCATATGTGATTGTTATGCATGAATGAAAATTGTCTATGAGTTTATAATGTGAGCATGTTAGCTAGTTATTGTTATAGACATCGTGACCTTATTTATGTTTGATTTTATATGTTGTGAAGTTATATCGTGCTAATCTAGATTGATTTTGCAGGGAATAGCCTCCCCTGAGATACATTAAGATATGAGTTTGGTTCTTTCGTCTACTTGATGCTGAATGTTTGGTTATGTCATTTATTTTGTGTTGGAGTGTTTTCGTGTCTATTATGTCATATATTTTTTGTTTGAATGTTTGATTAGTTGCATCATATGAGTTTGTATCTATAAGATTTCATGAAGGAATGATCATGTTTTGAGATGGTTGCACTAACACATATGTGTTGAGATAGTTGATATGTACTTGAGTGTAAGTGGGTGCTAGTGGTAGTATTATGATTAGTGACTCTAAGTTGACTATGACATGGTTGTTAGTCTTGGTAAAGGCTTATGTCAAATTAATAGATATGTTTTCTTGATCTTTGGAACATGTAGCTTACATGTGTGAATATTTTCAGGGCAACATGCTTGGTAATAGCATGACAAGGTAACATTTGATTTGTTTATATAGCTAAAAATTGGGTGATGTGATAACATATAATAAGACCCAATTGCAGCAAGGTAAAAAAAAGGGTAAAAGAAAGGAATTGGTTGAGAATTACTTTGGATATGTTTCAAAACCCTAATTCCAAACGAATGAGTGTTTTGCATACAAGAAATATTCTTAACCTTGATTGTGTCTGAAATTATGTGGATATATGCTATATTCATGAACATGTATTGACAGGTATATTAGTTAGTTTCTAGTTATATCTAGGTCTGTTAAGGGAATTGGATTCCCTTGAGAGATGGTATGGATGTATTCAGTTACAGGGCAGTGTGCTTGGTACGACAAGGTAAGATAATTGATATATTATTATGTTTTTTATACACTGACAATTATCTTTTTATGGCAACATGATATAGGGAATTGCATGGAAAAGAGACTACCATGAAACCTTGGAGAAGGCTCAAGTTGAGCTTTCCTTTGGAGGATTTGAGAACCATGGAGATTGAGTCATGATGTTTTTTGTTAGTATTGTTGGCCTGTGATAGCACACAAAGTGGAGAAGGAGAAAGGAAAGGTAATCCTGATTGTCAAAGAGCTTCAAAGGAATCAATCTACATTTCAGTTCAGTAGAAAGGGGAAAGTGTAGCTCATAAGGTTTAATGGTGAGAAAACTTCATTTCTGCCCTCATTCATCTCATTTATCCTCTTTACCTTCATTTTCCCTCTTTACCCTTCATTTTTCCATTTCTAAGGTCTCATGCTATATTTCTTTATTCGCAGCTCTACTCCCCCACTTTAGACCTCACCTTACCCCTTTCTTACCTTCCCCCATCACAAGACCGCAAGATTCATTCTTATCGTAAACAATCCACTCCTTGTTGTTCAAAACTGTTATCAACACTCAATTACCTTTGCGCACTCCCAACCTCTCCGCTCATCGCAGTTCACACTCTGCAGGATATAACCTTTACCCTTTGTTGCTTCTATGAAAAACTTGCGCTCTGCGATTTGTGGGCAGGACCCCACCTCCATCTACCACGTCACCTTCCCCACCATCGCACATCGCTCCTCACAACTTTTAACATTTACCACTCGCTGATCCCAGCTAAACCTTGTGACATGAGATATGCGAGCACGATCCCACCTCCATCCGTGCCACGTCACCTTCCCCGCCCCTTGCACTTCACCCTTCACAATATATAACATTTGTACTCCCCTGTTGTTCCCAGCTAAGCCTTGCGACATGTGATTTGTGGGCGTGGTCCCACCTCCTTCTGTGACACGTCACCTTCCCCACCCACCGCACTTTGCACTTCACAATATATAACATTTAAACCCCCACTGCTCCCAGTTAAATCTTGTGACATGTGATCTGTGAGCGCGGTCCCACCACTGTCCATGCCACGTCACCTTCCCTGCACTTCGCACATCACACTCTTTACCATTTACCTTTCGTTGCGTGCACATATACTTTGTGATATGCTAACTACGGTCGCGGTCCCACCTCTATCTTCCATGTCACTCTCGCCCATCGCATATCGCTCCCTGTAAGATTTAACCTTTACCTCCCGCTATGCCCATATAAAACTTGTGATCTGCGATTTGCGGGCGCGGGTCCCACTGCCTTGCCACATCATCAATATCCCTCATGTGGCTTGTCTTCCACTCATTTCAGTGTTAATTAGTCCTGCTAAAACCACTTCCACTTCCGCCATCCTGCCTTCAGCTCTGCTCCATGCCAATGCATCCGACAACCCGCAATCTATTTCGCAATCCCTCCACCTTTCGGAAGTTAATTGATGCAGGGGCATTAGACACTAGCCAGCAATGTAGGAATTTTTTCCACATGTTGTGGCTAGGAGGGTTTGAAAATAGTTGAATTGTTACAGCTAGGTGTCAATACCTTAGCTGATTGTATTATTAGATCAGTTAGAGTTATAGAAGTCGAATGGTTAGGACTATCTGTCATGTTATGGCTTTTGAATAATTGTAATTAGGCTCTTGAGCTACCATAACGGTCCTCACAGAGGAACCTAAAGGACATATGTTGATGTATATAATTGTAATCCCTCGGATGTATAGAAGGGGGGGAGAGAAAGCAAGAGAAAGAGAGATTTCTGCAATAAACTCTGTGTGTTACAATTGTTTCCAGTTAAATGGTTTCTAAGCTTGGTTTCCATAGTAGAGACTTGAATCTTTGTCTATGAAAGAATTGTTTAATTGTGAAGCAATTGAATTCTATATATATATACAATTACCGAGTCGGACCATCGTATCGACTCCGCATTCATCTGTCTGTTATTTCCCTTAATTTATCCAAATAAACCCTGTTAAATCAATGTTACCCACAGGCGAGGTCTGTGCAGAGGAACTGTGGTCGTGAACGCGTTAAATTGGAATATTTTCCGTTCTGTATAGAGATAGAACCCGAAACCGTAGTTTAGGCGCGAGTTAGAGAATGAGGAGGATCGTGCAATCGGCATGAACCATAGTTAAACACTGTGCAAAAACCACGAGTGGTTTTGAAAGGCGGGTTTCCCATATCGCACCACTTTCGCGGAGAAGGTGGTATTCTCTGAATTGAAGCGATTCCATAGAACCATCGACACGTGGCACCGGATGGGAGTACAAAACCACCTTTCCGTATTCTCATTGCACATTAAAGCTAGTACGAGGACACTGAGCGATATCGACGAGGGCCGTCGATCTGGCGCAGATTCATCAGACGGTGGTTGCAGAGCGAAGATGCATGGGATTTAACCTAAGGTACGGGTGAACATTTGATTGGCCATTGAACATAGAAGTGGGCCCGGACCGAAAGTTCTATTATAAAGTTTGATTTATAAGTGCGGGGTATTAGTATAAGGGTTCGAAAGGCCTAACTTAAGCTTCAGGGATATAATATAAAGTTAAACGTTGCGGATAGTATTATTTATCAAATTCTGTGAATTTGATAATTAATAAAAAGAAATAGACCACGTAGAGCAGGGAAAAGAGGACAGAGCCACATCATCGTTGACCATCTCTCTGCAGGCGGACCTTTCAGCAACGTTGTTGCGTCATTTGTGATATCAAAGTTGTTGTCTGAAGTTGTTTTGCTGACATGGCAATCCGAGTTGGTAGAGGTGCTGGCAGAAGGAGGCCTGTTGCCAACGCAGAGGTGTTGGGGATGTTGCAGAGGGTCAAGGCCAGAATAGATGCCATGGAGCGAAGACAGCCCAGAGATCCTAAAGACATCAGCGAACCTGAAACAAAAGAAGAAAAAGAAAATGTTGAAATTCCTCCTGACATGAGGCTCCTCAGAACTGTTCTGGGGTCTGCAGTTAAGCCCAGAATTGAAGTGTTGAGTTATGCAGGGGGACTGAATCCAAATGAACTGGTGGATTGGATAAATGAATTGAACAAGTGCTTCGATTATGAAGAAATAAGTGAAGATAAGAAGGTCAAGTTTGCAGTAACAAAGCTGAAGGGACATGCTACACTTTGGTGGGATGGAGTGCAGGCAGAGAGGAGGAGAGTTGAAAAGCAACCTATCAAGAGCTGGACCAGAATGATGGCTAAATTAAAAGGTAAATTCTTGCCTAGTGATTACCAGCTGACATTGTATAAGCAAATGAAGAACCTGAGACAGAGGTTGCTGACAATAAAATAATACACAGAGGAATTCTACAGAGTAAGCATAAGGGCTGGGCAATTCCAAGACACACCTGAGAAGACTTCCAGGTATGTGAATGGTCTCAAGCTGGAGATCCAAGATGAGATTGGTCTCCTGTCTCCTAAGACAGTGGAAGAGGCTTATCAGATGGCCTTGAAAGCAGAGGAGAAACTTCTGAGGAAACAGTCTGCCAAGAAGAGAGGTACTTTCCATGGGAAGGGAAGTTAGGGTGGTAGAGGAAAGCCTACTACACCCAGGGATGGAGCTAATAGTAGCTCACCTCAGAATGCATCTGTAGAGGATGATGCAAGGGTCAGAAGGGGTTCTTACAGAGGAAAAGGAAGAGGAGGCAGAGACGGAGGAAGAGGTAGAGAATTGAGGTGATATAGGTGTCAGCAAGTGGGACACAAGCACTATGAATGCCCAAAGAATGTGGGTGCTGGTCCAAGGAATGCTGTTGTTGCCTAGACTGGAGAAGAGGCAGAAATCGAAGAAGAAATTCTTCCAGATAGGGGAGAATCCTTGGTGGTGAATAAGGTGCTATTGAAGCAAGCCAAAGAGGTCACTGAGCCTGCACAAAGGAAGAATTTATTTAGGAGCATATGCAAAGTCCAAGGGAAATGCTGCCAGCTAGTCATTGATAGTGGCAGCACAGACAATCTGGTTTCCACTGAGGTAATAGAAAAGTTGAAGTTGGAAACAAGGGAGCATCCAAATCCCTATAGGGTGTCCTGGCTGCATAAAGGACATTAGTTGGTTGTGAAAGAACAGTGTGAGATAGAGCTGCAAATGGGAAAATATAAAGATAAGGT